>UFQX01000604.1:0-276404 GCA_900497675.1 Arapaima gigas | reverse complement strand
TTTGTGTCTGTCTGTCTAATCCTTATTTGTTTTGACACTTTTGTGTCTGTCTGTCTAATCCTTTTCTGGTTTGATGCTGCTGTGGCTGTCTTTCTTAACTTCATTTGCTTTGACGCTTCTGTACTTGTCTGTCTAAGCCTCATTTGCATTGACGCTTGTGTGGTGTCTGTCCAATCCTTATTTGTTTTGACACCTTTGTGTTTGTCTGTCTCATCTTCATTTGCTGTGACGTATTTGTGTCTGTCTGTCTGTCTAATCTTTATTTGTTTTGACAGACAGACCCTCAAGCGTCAATCCAGATGAGGATTAGACCGACCGAATGACCGACCATAGGATTATAGCAGCACTTCACAAAGATCACTTCACACAGACAGGTATTTATAATGACTTAATGATAACCAGGTGCATGTGATCAGCAATCGAGACCAGCAGTCAGGACCAGGGAGCGTGACAATAGTAGTATGATTTGGCATTAGGTTCAGGCAGCAAGGATGGAAAGGAGGAATCTCCATTGTGGTGTTTTTACACCTAGTTAATGCTTTTGGCACTCTACCACATGCCCTGTTGTGGAAGGCATTTGAGTATTTTCAGGTACCAGAGGAAATTGTAAAGCTGATTAAAGCCTGTTTTGAAGATATTCAGGTGTGCTTTAATACAGGGAAATACATTATGTCCTGGCAGCGGTTGGAGATGGGTATAATGGCAGGTTGTACAGTCTCGCTGTTAGTGTTTACAATGGCAATGGAGGTGATAATTAGGGTGCCCCAGCAGGTAGTAGGTGGGGAGAGCTTGAAGGATGCTACTCAGCTTCCTCCAATTAGGGCATATTGGATGACATGACAAACGTAACAACTACCATCCCATGTACTTGGCAGCTTCTAGAGAAATTGAGTGATAATCTTAGGTGGGCGAGGTTGAAGGTGAAGCCTAGTAAGTGTAGAAGTTTGTCAATTATAAAAGGGAAACTAGTACAGGAAAGGTTTGCTGTGGAAGGAGAGGTGATACCTTCTGTATTGGAGAAACTAGTTAAGAGTTTAGGTAGATGGTATAGTGCAGCTTTGAACAATAAAGCGCAAGTGGTGTATTTGAGGAAGAAGATGTTGAAGGCTTTAGATGGCATTGATAACTCCTTTTTGTCAGATAAATTAAAATTGTGGTGTTTACAGTTTGGTTTGTGGCCGCACGTTAGGTGGCTGTTTACAATATATGCCATTCTGATTACTGAAGTGGAGAGGCTTGAAACAGCAGTGAATAAGACGATAAGGAAGTGGTTGGGAGTGCTGCGTTGTTTAAGTAGTATAGCATGGTTTGGAAGAAGAATATTGGAGTTGCCATTAACTAGCTTGGTGGAGGATTTTAAATGTGTGAAGGCAAGTCATGAAATGTTAGTAGCAGGGTCAAAGGATGTGCTAATAAGAGTGGCAGCACCAATCATGAAAACAGGAAGGAAATGGAAGTCATGAGAGGCGGTGCACTTAGCAACGAGAGCGCTAGAACATAGGGATATAATAGGTCACGTGCAAAGGGGGAGGGCAGGGTTAGGATCAGGTGACTCATGGAAAGCATTTAATAGGGCCACATCACCTGAGAGAAGGCAAATAATTATTAGCTTCCTACGAGAACAGGAGGAGGAAGTACGGCGAGCGAGGGCCACGTTGCGTTGCAAAAAAAGCAGGGACAGTGACTGAAATGGAATGGTGTGGAGAAATGTAGGATCACCCGGCGAGAGCTGTGGATGATGCATGCGAGCCGTGTTAAGTTCCTGCTGGGGGCCACCTATGATGTCCTACCAATTCTGCAGAACCTTGGACAGTGGGTAGGTGAAGATGTAAGTTGTAAATTATGTTCAGGGAATGGGATGTTGAAGTAAGGTTAGTTTTTTGCAAGGATACTATATGCCTCCACATCATCAGCTGCTTCGGTATCTGGTGACGGTGATTGATAGGAAGCGTTTAGAGGTTAATTCTATGCCCATTGCTAGTGGTAACAGAATGATTACCTTTGTGCGTGAGGGCCAGGGTAATAGAAAGCAGAAGCAAAAGGCCAGAGTAGATAATTGGGCAGAAGTGAGGGACTGGAAATTAGAGGTGGATGTGGGTAAGAAACTACAGGTCCCACAGTGTATTGCGGTAACTACGTTGAAGCCGGATATAGTGCTGTATTCAGAGGATAAGCAGATAGTTTATTTCATAGAGCTGACAGGACCATTTGAAGATGAAGTTGAAGGAGCTTATGAAAGGAAGAAGTGGAAATATGCAGACCTAGTGGCTGAAGTTCGTGAGCGTAAGTGGCAGGCATACGTTAAGCAAGTAGAGGTAGGAGTCAGAGGCTTTGTTGCAAAAATTATTATATCCTTGCTGAGTGAGTTTGGAATTAGAAGGCGTATGTTAAGGGAAGCTATGAAACAGTTGTCGGAAGTAGCTGAAAAAGCTAGTCAGTAACTGGTTGAGGAGAACAAAAATTGGAGTGGGGAAATGTGGTATAAATGTAGGTGGTAGTGGCTGTGGTACGTAAGGGCTGTACGGAACTGGTGCTGTAGAAACGCGCATAACGGTGCATGCGGGGCATGGTACTGCCTTATTCACCAGGGGCTAGGTGGAGTTATGACCTAGTAAGCTTGGAGGGGGGTGGGTCTGGGATGCCAGACCTCACTGCTGAACCTTCCGGAGGTGTTGTGGGCCTAAATTGGCAAAACATTGATGAAGGAAGGTGCCTACCTGATGACCCTGGTGAAGAGCTTACAAAGTGGTATATTAGGGCTTGCTTGCTGCGGAGTAGGTGGTAGGTTTGTTAGATTAGTGTAGGGGCCCTATGTGTAATCCCAGATAAGTAAGTGCAGGATATTTGTCATCTTATCCTGTATATTCATAATTAGTCCCCCCCCTGTTTTTTTGCATTTACTAGATTGGTGGTAGTTGTTGAACACAAAAATGAAATGGCTGCTTTTTGCATGGAAGGCTGTTTTCTTGTTCACCCTTCTTATCAGACACAGATATGGTTAGGTTAGTTTTAAACTACTACTGAACTTCAGAATGGACCCACACAAATTTAGTTTCCTCCCTTCATCTGTTGCATGAACTAGGTTGCAGACCTTCGGATCTGACCCTTGCCTGTTTGCAAGGGTCAGATCCGAAAAACAGAGTATTGCAGGCAAGGACAAGGTCTGCTGGGATGCGGTGGCTTAAATACCAAAGGGAAGCAGGTNGTTTGCAAGGGTCAGATCCGAAAAACAGAGTATTGCAGGCAAGGACAAGGTCTGCTGGGATGCGGTGGCTTAAATACCAAAGGGAAGCAGGTGTGGGCAATCAGGGAACCGAGGGAGGCGGAACGGGGGGTGTGAAATTACCCCCCCCCCCCCCCAAAGGAGTCAAGGCCGGCCGGACGATGGGGGTGGCCGCGACGACCATTGCTTGCGCCCACTAAGAAGGAAGGTCGAGTCCAGGTTCTGGTGGAGGTACAGGAGTAGGCTGGTCGGGTCATGCGTTGGGGTTGTTCGTCTGCCTGTGTGGTGGGTGCTCTTTGGTTGCGCCTGATGTGTTTCCTAGGGCGTCCTCTAGGCCGAGGACCTGGCTTCTCTGGGTGGCGTTGGTGAAAATCTGCCACCAAACCAGGATCTAATATGTCCCTGGCTGGGATCCAGCTCCTCTCTTCTGGACCGTAGCCCTCCCAGTCTGCCAAATACTGCAAGTGCCCCGCCCTTCTCCGTGAGTCCAGCAACCTGTTGACCGCATAAGCTGGGGTACCTTCTATCTCCAGTGGGGGCGGCGGGGTGGTTGCTGTGAGGGCTTCGTCCAAGGGTTCTCGAACGACTGGTTTCAGGAGGGAGACATGAAATGTATTAGACATTGACATTCACCAGCAGGTCCAACTTGTAAGTAACTTCATTAACTCGTTTCAGTACCCAATAGGGTCCCGGGTATTTAGGGTGTAGCTTTCTGCACCTTTTGGTTAATCTGAGATCCCTGGACAACAGCCAAACCCGATCTCCAGGTTGGAACAGGTTGGTGTGCCCTGCGGTGCTTATCCACATTGGCTTTGTAGCAGTGCAGGGCCTTCTCAATGTGTTGATGGGTCTCCTCCCATACCTGCTCGCTCCTCATCAGCTAACTGTCTACTGCTGGGATGTCTGAGTCCTGCTGTCCTCTGTACCAAAGGCGGTTGATAGCCCAGGCAGCATTCAAAGGGTGTAAGCCCTGTTGTGTCCGTCTGCTCCTGACGGGGCTCGCGTGGTGTCTTCAAGCGCTGTGCACAGGTGCGCACTACGTGTCCAGGTTCCCCGCAGTACAGGCAAGAGTCATTTTGTAAACGATGTCTTTGCCTTTCCTGTGACGTGGGAGAAATCACAATCAATAGGTTCAAAACTTAGAAGGTTGCAGCCCACCGGTCCCATCGCACTTGCGGTCCCTCTGAATGGCTGAATCTCTTTCCTCTTGCGAGCTGACATCATGTGGTTGAATCGGATGGCTAGGGCGATTAACTCCTCCAGCCCCAAGTCCCAATCGCGGCATGCCAGTTCCGTTTGGACTTCTGCATTCAGCCCATTGCGGTAGACCGTCACCAACGCAGATTCGATCTGTTTCGGCTATGGAATGATAACATTGTTTGATTTTAGACAGTAGTTCGCTGTTGCATCTGCCTTCGCGAGGTGGTCGAAGACGGCTCTCAGCTCACTCTCAAATTAGTGGTAGTGCACCGCTCTGAGTTGCGGCCAAACGGCAGAGGCCCAACCCAGAGCTTTTCCGGTCATCTGGGAAATCACAAAAGAAATTTGAGCTGAGTCGGAACTGGGTGAATTATGGGTGAAATAGCGGGAGCATTGCAGCAGGAAACCCTTAGAGGAGGCAGGCGATCCATCAAATTTGTCGGGTTTGCTTACGGGATACGGGGCTTTGGGGAGGCTTGTCATAGAGGCAGTCCGCTGGAAACTGCTGGCGTCCACAGGGGACCGTCATCCGGATTGCAGCTCTTTCAAGGATTTGGTAACCTGCCGAAGCTGCATGTTCTGCTTGTTCTGTTGAGTAGTGAGGCCCATCATTGCTTACAGGAGCCCCTCGAGCATATGTTGGTGCTGTTCCAGGGTTTGGGGCGGATCGGAGGTCAGAGTGCTTGGGAGCTCCATTGCCGCCATCTGCCGAGAGGCAAAGTATTCTGTGACGCCGGTGGTAAGGAGCCGACGAATGCAGGCGCGAGTTGGAAAATGTGGTTTATTAGAAGGGGACGTTCCAAAGTCGTGGTCAGCAAACGGGCAAGGGTCAGGTGTTGTTGCTTGGGTGACTTTGCCTGTATAACTTTAGCAGGGGGTATCAGCAAGGAACAGCAATGGCCTTTGTGAACTCTGGGGCAGAGGAGAACCTCATTGACTGACCCAAAGCTGTGTTCCTCTCTGGGGTTTGCTGTGGAAGCAATGCCCTCGCTTCTTTCCATCACCTCCATTGACGGCAAACCCCCCACATCCAGATCCATCACCCTCTGTACCAGCATGATTCGCATGTCCTTCGGAGAACACCGTGAGGAGATCTGTTTCCTGGTCATCGGCACCACCATAACCCCCTCATCTTAGGCTATCCCTAGCTCGCCAGACACGATCTCCACATCTCTTGATCAACCAGACATATGCTAAAGAGTATGCCTCCAACCCCAGGCTGGGGTACACTCCAGGGAGTTCAGGAGCCCCCGAACCCATCAAGGTTCCACCTGAATAAGAACCCATTGAGGCTATTCCACCTGAGTACTGGGACTTGGCTGAGATCTTCAGTAAGAGGAAAGCCTCCCAACTGCTGCCTCACTAACCATACGATTTAGCCATCGACCTCCTGTCAGGGGCCATGCCCCCTAGAGGTCATCTGTTCTCCTTCTCACTTGAGAAGAACAGGGCTATGGAGGAGTATGTAACCAAGGCCCTCCATAATGGCTTGATCTGGCCCTCTACTTCTGCTGCCACTGGGTTCTTCTTTGTGTCCAAGGAGAATGGAGGGCTTCGGCCCTGCGTAAACTACCGGGGACTCAACAAGGTCACAATCAAGAACTGTCACCCGCTTCTGTTGATGAATACTGCCTTGGACATCCTCTTCAGCATCTCATATTTCACCAGCCTCGACCTGTGAAATACCTACAACCTTGCCCGTGTGAGGGAGGGTGACAAGTGGAAGACAGTGTTCACCCCTACTGGCCACTATGAGTACCTTGTGATTCTGTTTGGGATGGCTAACAGCCTTGCCATTTTCCAGCACTTCATGAATGATGTTCTCCAAGACATGCTGAGCTGGTGGGCTTTTATGTACCTGGATGACATCCTTGTGTACTCAATGATGGAATAGGACCATGTCCACCATGTTCGGGCTGTGCTGGAGCATATGCTTGTCCACCAAGTGTAGTGCAAGTTGGTGAAGTGTGCCTTCCACCAGCACTCCCCAACATTCCTCAGGAATGTCATCTCACCCCAGGGACTAGCAATGGATCCCCAGAAGCTGTCAGCTGTAGCAGACTGGCCCCTGCCCATGACACTGAAGCAGTTCTAGTGCTTCCTAGGGTTTGCTAATTTCTACTGATTATTCATCTAGGACTACAGTTCAGTTGCGACTCCACTCACAGCTCTCACCAAGCTTCCACCTCAGCAGTTCCACCTTACCCCCCCCCAAACCAGGGCTGCCTTGGTTCACCTCTGCACCTCTCTCCATCCATGCAAATTTAGAGGAACCATTTGTGGTGGAGGTGGATGCCTCTGATGTGGGCTCAAGAAGAGTCTTCTCCCAGTGTGGCCTGGACCAGAAACTTCACCCTTGTTGCTACTTCTTCCAGAAATTCTCCCCTACTCAGCAGCATTACAGGGTAGGAGACCTTGAGCCGCTGGCTATCAAGTGGGCCCTGGAGGAGTGGTGACATTGGCTCCAGGGCAGTATAGACCCATTTCTTGTTTGGACAGACCACCAGAACCTGCTAGCCAACCAGCAGGCAAAACAACTCAAACCCCAGCAGGCTAATGGGCCCTGTGCATTTACACTTCCACTTATCCTATTGTCCTGGCTCGAAGAACACAAAAGCAAACGCCTTCTCCCATCAACACACCTCGAATTGGGTGGCTTCACCAGATCCCATCATTCCGGCCAGCCTGGGTGGTGGCCTCGCATTGCTGGGGAATTGAGGATCGGATCAGAAGTGTGCAGCAGCAGGATACCCTAACATCAGAACCCTTCCTCGCTGCCTTTATTTCCTAAATGTCTGCTGTTCTGAGGCACTGCAGTGGATTCACTCTTCTGCTTTCTCCAGCCACCTTAGCCTGTGCTGCACCTTGTCACTTCTCCAGTGGTGCTTCTGGTGGTCTACGATGACCAGAGACACCAGAGGATTTGTCAGGGCTTGCCCCACCTGCACCCAGGCCAAAGTACTGAAAACTCCATCAACTGGAGACCTGCAACCCCTGCCGGTGGTTGGTCTCATATTGCCCTCGACTTTGTCACTGGCCTCCTGGACTCTCACAGCCATAACAGTCATGACAATAGCTGACTGTTTGTCCAGAGCTGTACACTTTGTGGCCTTAATCAGACTCCCGTCAGTTAAAAAAAACAGCTGAGCTGAAACTGTAGCATGTGGTACATCTGCATGGATTCCCTCATGACATCGTCTCGGCTAGAGGTCCCCAATTCACAACCCGTTTTTGGAAAACCTTCTGCTGCCTAATTTGCTCCACTACAAGCCTGTCCTCCAGCTACCACCCACAAACTAATGGCCAGGCTGAACGGGCCAACCAGCAGCTAGGTAGGTTCCTGCACTGTTTTGCTTCAGCCTGCAGTCAGCAGTGGAATCAGTACCTACTGTGGGCTGAACCTACATGCCTTAGCTGCCACAGGCCTCTCCCCTTTTGGGGTGTGCTACTGGTACCAGCTTCCATTTTTCACCCACCTGGGCAAATGATCAGTACCAATAGCAACATCAATGCCGGCACTGTCCGAGACACTTGTTCCACCCAAATGACAAGGTTTGGCTGTCTACACAACACCTCAACTTAGCAACGGGCTCTCTCAAACTCAGCCCCAAATTCATTGGACCTTACCATGTCACCCACCAAATCAACGTAGTCACCTACCGACTCCAGCTGCCTCCATCACTGAAGATTCACCCAGTCATTACATTTCCCTCCTCAAACCATTCATTATCAGTCCTTTGTCACCTCCAACCTCAACTACTCTTTGGATTATTGATGGCAGCCCTGCCTACACTGTTTAGATCCTGGATACCTGGCGGTGGTGCCAGGGTGTCCAGTACCTGGTTGTCTGGAGCCAGCCCTGGAGGAGGGGCACTGTCACATCATGCATGAGTCACAGTCAAAGGCCAAAGGATGCAATCTGGCAAATTAAGAGCTCACAAGAACAATGCACAAGTGCTCAGATACTGGATGTTTCCTTGTCATCCTTCAATCTGCCTTCATGTCAGTACTGTGAATCACTGAGGTTTTCCTTATTCTTGTGTTTTGTCATTGTCTGGTTGCTCTGTGTGATTTCCAACACTGTTCTGTGGCTGAAACCACTCACCACATCAGGCAGCATTTGTACAATAAACTGCGTAAGTTTGACCTCTTGGTTGCTTTCTTTCTGTGGCTGGGTTATAAAACTACACTACACCTGTGACACAGTGGTCTCAGTGCTGGTGGTCCAACTGCCATAATATAGGTTTTCAAGAAAGAGAAATGTACACATTTGTGATATTAGTTTGTTCTGCTAAATTAACACTTTGGAAATCATATCTGCAATTGAATTTCAAACTTAAAAGTGCGGTTGTGGCATTTGGACAACAAAAGAAAAGCACAATAGGATTGTCAGACCCCCTGGTCCGGTCTCCTTCCACTTGTCCCGCTTCTTCTGATGATTGGTTAGTTGTACCTGCTCGTTAGTCATTGATCTCTATATATACACCTGTGTCGGTCCAACATGTCTCTGTGAACTATTGCCATGTTCTTCTCGTGTACTGAGCGTTTCTACTACTTGCTATCCTGGTTACCGACCTGTTTTGTCTCATGCCTTTTCCTGTCGCTTTTTCCTTGTTTGCTATGTCATTTGTTTAGAACTCCTTTCTGGTTTTGACCCACACCTGTGTTGTGACCACGACTTTGGAATGATCCCTAACATTAAATGGAGTTCTTCATTTTACACCTGCATGTGTCTGCACCCTAACTGTCACATTACAGGGATCCAAGAGCAATAAATGCACCGATGACGTGTCTGAATCCAGATTATGATCCTGAGCAGGATGAGTTTGAAAATATGAGAAAGGAAAGCGACAGAAACCCTCTGTGGGGGGTGAAGCCTAACCAATGAGAGTTATTGCAAACAGACACAGGAGTTTCACAGCAGCAGTGCAAAGAATGGAATAACTACCAGATGGGGTATGACTTAAAGAAGGTAGTTTAGACCCAAACAGCATTAAGAATACTAGGACTGTAATAGAACAGAAATCGTCAGGGTGTTGTGGTACAGAAAATGGTTTGAGAAAATTATGAAAAATTGGAAGCTGCAGGAAATAAGCCTATGTGTGAGTCTGCCCAGAAATATGGTTTGAACCTCAACGCTCAGTTAAAGGGTGAAAAAGCAAAAACTGAGTCTCAAGCCACTGTACTAACTATGGTGTTTAAAACTGTTGCAGTTCCAGCATATGACTTGGGCAGAAAGAAGAAGAAAGAGGAAGTGCTGTTGTAGCACCTGAAGCACCGTCCACAGCACCTACCACCCCACCTGCATATTATGAGGAAGGAGCAGTGGAAGAAGCTGCTGAAGGAGGAGCGACTGTTCACGGACCCAAAAGTCCCGGTGGCAACAAATATCAACTGCCCTCCACCTCCTGTAGTGGTGCAATGTCTGGCCCTGCAGGCCCTGTACCTCAGTGTCCTTTGGTTGTAATGTCTGATCCCTGGAGACCAGCAGCAGATGGTACCTCACGAGTAGTTTTAGTCCAATGTAATTGGGATATTCAAGAACTGATTGATGTGTGTAATAGCTTGCCAGATCCCAAACAGGTTGGAGGCCATAGGTTCTGGGAAGCCCTCCAAGATCTGGATGACATCTACCAGCCCAGCAATGTAGAGTGGGCCCAGGTCCTGCAAAGAAAGCTGATTGGAACAGTATTAAGGAGAGCTGGTCCAATCCATCCAGAGACTACCCAGGGTGGTCAGTCAGGTGGGAGGGACTGAAAAATTTCCTCCAGGAAAGGTACAAATGCCGCACTGACTAGAGTAAAATAAACCAGGCAAGACAGAAAGAGGAAGAGTTGGTGAGTAAGTAGGAACACTATGTGTATGACCTGATGGTTGATTACTCTGGGATCTCAGATGCAGACCAGAGAGGCACAGCAATGATTTCCCTGTTTGTAAATGGTCTTAATCCCTCTTTACAGTAAGCAGTAAAGACATCATCATGTTCCTACATGAAGCCATGCCAGGCGAGACTGTAATAATGAACAATCTTTACCTTTCCTGCACCAGGGGTGCAGCCTCTGAGTTTGAACCCTGAACAGCGGGAGTGGTATGAGGGAGGTTCTATCCCACTTGTGTCTTGGGGTAAGATTGAACAAAGTGAGTGGAAGGACTTAGATCCGTGGATAAAAGAGTGTGAACAGAGATGTGATTGGTGATGTGATTAGTTGAAAGTTGAGAAAGGCACATGGATTTGAAGTGACAGATACGTGCAGAGGCATGAGGTTAAGCTGGAAGCTCAGGTGCAGAGAAGTGTGACAGATGATACACAAGTAGGAGAAAATATTGCAGATTACAGATTACCCAACTGGTTGACAGATGTTCCTGAGTCTCTGGGCAAAGGGAAAGAATGATTTTGGACCAGTGAAAACTGTACCACCTTTGATAGTGCATGCTAAGTCTGTCCACCGCCCACATAAAGCACAGTATCCTTTATCTAAAGGAGCTGAGGAAGGGATAGCTGTAGTACATGCTGACCTGGTGGAAAAGGGGGCCGTAGTTCAGATAGAGTATTCACCTGTGAATTCACCTATTTTGCCAGTAAAAAAAGCTGATGGGTCCTGGAGATTTGTATAGGATCAAAGGAGGGTGAAGAGTGCTAGATGCTCAAGAGCTTCCATTGTGCCAAATCTCACCAACATACTGTCATCAATTCCTGTTGAGTGAAAAAATGGTTTTCTATAATTGATTTAGCAAATGCCTTCTTCTCTATTCCAATGCATCCAGATTCCCAGTACTGGTTTGCCTTTATATTCCAAGGAAATAGGTGTATCTGGATTGTAATGCCACAGGGTTACACCGAGGCACCCAGTGTGTATGGACACGAAGTGTCTAAAAACCTGGAAGGGTTTTTACCACCATGTGGAAGGCCTCAAAAGCTAAACAACAGTTAATGAAACAAGAAGTACACTACCTTGCACATATTTCAACCCTGGAGGGTAGCCCCCTGGGGACCAAAAGAGTTCAATCTATATTAGACATGCCAAAACCAGAAACTAAAGCTCAAATATTGTCTGTATTGGGCATGATTGGTTATTGTTGCCTGTGGATCCAAGATTTTGCACAGCAAGCTCAACCATTGCAACACATGGAAAGAGGCTAGCCCTGACTGACAAACTGACTTGGACTGAAGACGGCAAGAAAGCCTTGACTATCGCACCTGTCTTATGAATACCCGACTATTGGAAACCTTTTGTACTGTTTGCAAATGAGAGATGGGGATTCATGACTTTTGTGTCCATCAGGAGTGGACAGCATCTCTGGCTAAAACAGAATGCCTATAATGACTGTCAAGGGGTGTATTGCTGTAAGCTATCTAATAAACCCTTTTTGCTCTGGACTGCTTTCCCAGGTGCAGTTAAAGCAGCCCATAGTCTGGACCTTGCACAATGGATGCAATGGTGGCACTCATGTCCCAGAGATGGATGGTCCCTGGGTTCTCCACCTATGCTTTGGTCTTCTGCCAGAAATGTTTTATTTGGCTCAAACATAACTTAGGAAAAGCCCTGATTGTAAAGGATGCAAGTATTACAATCTCTGAGGGCCCATTTGAACAGTTTCAAATGGATTTCATTGAAGTGACACCTGCTAAATGTTACTGTCACGCCCACTGGCCTGGTCTCCTGACATCTGTTCCCGCCTCCTCTGTTAATTGGCTCAGGACACCTGTCTGTCATTTACTCACCCCTAATATATACCCATGCTGGTTCAACATGTTGGTGCGAAGTACTGCTGTGTATAGTCCATGCGTACCGAGCAGTCCTTCTGATTGCTTCTCTGGTTATCGACCTACTTTGTCTTACAGATATCATTTGTGCCTTACCCTTGTTTTGTTGCTTGTTCTGGACTGATTCCTGGTTTTGACCCACGCTTGTTTTGTGACTACGACTTTGGAACAACCTCTAACATTAATTGGAATTCTTCGTTTTACATCTGCACGCGTCTGCGTTCTGACTGCAACGTTACAGTTACAAGTACTGTCTAGTCATTGGCAACATTTTCTCCAGATGGGTTGAGGCCTACCAATGCAAATTTGTCTGAATGGATGGACTGTGATTTGACACATTATTGTGCTTATCATCCTCAGAGTGAAGGAATGGTAGAACGCACAAATCAAACAGTGAAAACCAAACTGGCTAAAGTATGTGCTGAAACAGGTTTACCTTAGCCAGATGCACTGCCAGTAGTTCTAGCTGCATGACATGGGAGGACTCAGCAGCAATTGGGAGTCTTGGGAGTCATTAGAGGTTCTGACAGGACGACCAATGCTGGCCCCCATGGTGGGTGGATGTATGACTCTTGAAACTGTGGATGGTGATCTCTTGTCTTATTGTTCAGGGTTGAAGAAATCGTTCAGTGAGGTTCATCAACAGGTGCGTGATTGCTGGCGCAAGAGTGAGGACGGCTGTCTGTCTGTCCAGCTGGGACACTGGATCCTAATCCACAACTTGAGGAAGAAACACTGGCATCAACCCCCGGTGAAGAGGTCCTCATCAAGTTCTGCTGGCGACCCCACATGCTGTGAAAGTTGAAGGCATCAACTTCTGGACCAACCTCTCTCATTGTAGGAAGACTGTTGCACCATGTTAAAGAACTTTGTTTTGTTCTGTCGTCTATGGACTCTATGTGCAGGAGCACAGGCACATTTGCTTGCAGATAGCTTTAGATTATTTGCTTGCCACCCAAGGAACCATATGTGCTGTCATTGGTAATGAATGTTGAATTTATATACCTGATTATTCTGAGCATGTTAATTTCCTCGCAGACCATATCAGTGAAGTTTGTGCAGAATTTCATGATTTCAATAAACCCTCAGAAGGTTTATAGGACTGGTTGTGGTTGACGGGTCTGTAGAGAAACATCACTGCAGCCTGTGTCCCTATCCTCCCAGCAGTGATTGGAGTGTTTTTACTGCCACTATGTTGTATCTTTTGTTTGAAAGCTATGATCGCAAAGTTAATTTTCTCTGCTTTACCTTCTGCAGCTTTCTTAATGTTTGACACAGACCTGATGATGATAGTGAGAGTTATTCCCCAGAACCCGAGGATGAAGGTGAGGTGTGAGCATTTACATGTTCAAAAGGGAGAGTGTGAGATTTGAAATCGAGTTAGAATGGAAAATTATAAGTTCTATGCCACAAACGTGCAGGAATTCATGGTCAGAGCTCAGTGTCCTTGCAAGATACGAAGGAGTCAGTAGTGGAGGGCATAACATATATTCTTTAGCATCTTTTTAAAATTGAAATACATGCTATAGACTAGATATTGCAAAATTAGGTTTTTAAGTCTTACAGCTAAGGAGAAAACAGCTTCTGAAAGTCAATCTGATGATTTTTTTTTACAGAACTATTCCAGTCATTAACAAATACGTTTTAACATTTGTATTAGATACAAGTCAATACAGAACAGCTTTACTTAAGAAATAATAATAAAAAAATTAAAATACTCATGCAGAGTTATGGACACAAGCCCAAGTCTAGTGCAACTGGCTTAGACTCAGTAGGAAACCCTGACTATCCATCTAGTCTGTCCATGAAAGGGGTGTATTCAGGAATTCTCTTATTACATTCTACAGAGAACTCAGGGTCAAGAACAAGAGGAAGTAATGTGAAGCACACAAACTTTTCCCCATTCATTCTTGTTTGCTAAAATGAAACAGTAACTGTATACTGTTCAGGTGGTACAGTGTTACCAAGACTGTCCTTCTGGCTGTTCTTGGCTCAACTGAACCCCATTTGTTTCCATTTCACCTTTTTTTACTTCCATTTCTGACCCCCTTACCTCTTAAAACTCTCTCTCCAGAGTCAATTTTTTTCTCTCCTCCTCCTCGATTAAATCTTCACTGTTTGTCTTAAGCGCATGAAGTGCTAGTCTGTATATTCCATGAACAATGTAGAATGGGAAAATTTACTACAAAATATTTTCACTAGATCCGACTATTTCATAATATGCTTTAAATTATCTACTTAAGTGCCACTCTGCAACAGAGGCTTACCCTCTGAACTTCTTTCAGCTTGCATGTTTCATTTAACGCAAAATAGTGTAGCTGAACTTTGGAGGTAATTGTTCAGTTACAAGATCCCCAATTTACTTCCTATTCACCTATAGAAGCAACTGTGTGATAGACTGTGGAAAGCCAGAGAGGCCACTGTGAAACTGCAGGCCAAAGCCTTATTTTATTCAGTGCAGACAGGAAAGGCACAAACTTTGGATCAATAGTGAAAATCCTGAACATCTCAACAGAAGAATCTATAAGCAACAGAGATGACAGCACCTTGGCATGACAGGTCTGAATTGAAATTGATTGGAAAGACACCAGCAACTCCATACAACTGTCCCAGAGTGTTTTGCCATGTCATTAAATGTGAGGCCACATCCAGGAAAAGTTGAAAGACTAGATTTTTACTCATCTTGTCATCTTGTTCATACACAATTTAACATCTGCAATTTGTTGCTGCCCTCTGATGTGTGAATTCTAATGCTGACTTTCATTTTGACCCTTTAAGAAGGTGGAAAAATATTTTGAATGACAAAGCATTAGAGAAAGCTCGCTCTCTTTATATTTATATATGTATACTGTGTATATGTAGAGGGAGAGAAAGAAATTCTTGAATAATGTAAAATTTAAGTTTTAAATTTAACTTTGTTTAAAAAAAATTATGCGTTTAAATGAGAACCCTCTGTGCAGCCTGAATTCAGTGGAATAAACTTTTAAGGTCAAATCTCAAGAACCTCAAAAATGTATGCCATCCTGAAAAAAGGGGCAATATTGACTGAATTATTTATACAGCCACACATGTTAATTTTATTTACTTTCAGTAAAGCTGTATAGTTTTTCAGTTTACTTCAAAATTCTATTTTTGTCTGATTGGACCACCCTTAATGAGTGGAGTTATATATACAAAAGACTATATGGAAATGTGTAAGATGCTATATATGATGTGAATTTTTTCTAATCTGTTGTTTCAAGCAAGAAACAATATGGGCAAATATTTCAATGTTTTGTATAGATTCACAGTGAAGAAAATTAGATGCATTCTCTCTTTTTACATTTGTAATGTATGTCAGGATCTCTGTGTAATACACCCCTTATTTCTCACATTGCTCATTGGCTGAAGAAACGATCTAAGCTAAGATGAGAACCACAAAAAATGTAAAGCAAGGTCGGATTTATACTTTGGTTGTGGACAAATGTCACTCAGCAGTTGTAGATCCGTTTGCTGCATGAGGAGTACTTTGAAAGATAAAATTCTCTATTTGTACGCAAAGTCTTAAGGTTCCTGTCCTCTTGCTGAGATGAACCATAATACCTGCAAATTCTTGTGATTGATGAGGACCCAAACTAAGACAGCCATAGCCAAAAAGAAGGGAAATAAAATGCTGTGTATCGACCACCAATCTCAAAGTAAAAAACAGCAAAAAGAAGGCAACCATAAATTATGTCACGATCCTGCAAGCATTTTACATTTTGAATCCAAAATGGCTTGGATCAAGTCATATTTACAAAAGACTTTTGGTGTTAATTGCAAAATTTTGTGTAATTGCAATCCGGATGACTGCTCTGAATGGAAATGTGTTTTCTCTAGCAAAGCTTTGTTTACCAAGTTTCATAATAACCTAAAATTAGCGAAAGATAAAGGAGGAAAAAAAACATGATTTGAGGAATCCTTTTGTATACAGTTTTTTGGGACATTGCTTGAACATTATCTTTGGTCCAGAGGCTACATGATAGCAGAATAGCTTGTGATTACTCATTGAGCAATTTTAAAGGCTTTTTTTCTTTACTATCAATTTGAATTCAGAATAAATCAGATCATATTAAATTATTTTACAGGTGAATTATACATATTATAATATATAGTTTGCTTTATTTTGTATTTCGACAATCGCAACATACTGTATATAGCCATGTTAATCACTTTAAATCTAGGTCCAAAATAATACTTTTATAAACAAATAAGAACTAAAGATTTGCAGGACAGGCTATTCAAGTCCATCCTCCTTGAACTGCCTCCTTAAATGCCTCAATCTGCCTCTTAAGTGGCTGCATTTGGTCCTCATCAAGCCTCCTGAGGCGGGTCAGAGGTGAGCAATGTGGAGCTGTCTGGCAGTTCAACCCCACCCCTGCCAGGGTTTGGGGGGGTAGAACCGACCACAAGCTCACAATGGTTGATATTTTTTGGCAGCATGGTATTGCAGCAACACCTGCTACACAGCACCTGGGCTGCTCAAGTACAGCTCTTTATCCAGCTCAGTCTTTGTGGAGCCTGGATGTTCTATTTCTGTTTGTGTGGATTTTCGCTGTGTGGTCCCATAGTCCAAACATCGGTCACTCTGAATTGCCCATAGTATGTGAATGGACTGGCATCCTACCCACGGAGCAGTTTCATAGCCTAGTGCCCAGTGATTCTGAGGCAGGTTCCAGACTGCAGCGACCTTCACCCTAGTAAAGTGTTTAATGAAAATTGATTATTTGATGGATGGTTAATCTTTATACAGTAAAATACTGAACTCCATTGATTCATATCTCCCCTTATTTCAGATGTTACAGATTTCCCTCACTGCTTTTGTGAGCTGTTCTCTCTGCACTAGATTATTAAAAATTGATAGAATCTTGTTTTCTTTTATCTGTTTTCTGTTAACAGGCCACAAACTATTTCTGAGGGTTACAGTTAATCCACAGCTAATTTGGAAAGGGTCGCTATGCAGCACTGAAAAACTTTCACTTGTTTTTTTTTTTTGTTCTTCAGAATGGACCTTTACATTGATGTTTTGTTTGATTTTTGTATCAAAGAACAAATTGACTTAGAAAAACAGCGCAAATCAATCCATTGACATCCTCCCAGTAAAGGCCAGTCATGCTTCATTGGCTAGTTCTTATGATGTGCTAAAGTACCAGCACACTTTCCCACACCCCCAGAAGCTCCCAATGCCCTCCACCATCATTTAATTCTACCTCTAAAATCCATATCAGGTCCATCTCATTATCTCAACATTCACACTGATTCCTAAAGTGCACCTTGACTAAAAACAGCATCAAAAGAAAACAAGTTACCGGAACCTCAGCAAAAAATGTTTGCTATGTGAACAAACACAATTAATAAAAAGCATACATACCAAAATCTACATAAAATAGTTTTCTCATATTAACTTTCACCTTTAAAACCCTTACAGATTGTTTAAAATAAATCCAGGGTAAGCATAATCCTACAACAGAAAGTCTAGATTTAAAAATGACAGTTTCCTGAATGTGCATTATATCTGGATCACTATTTTCTAGAACTGTATCTTTGACCCTTGGCCCTTTCATACCCCTGTAGTATACAGCTTTTTGTCAGCCCTTAACTGTATATGACTAAACTGTAATTTGAATGAATTTGGTGGTTTGAAACACATTGATCAAAATTCACTAATGTTTGCGTTGCACTTTTTCAGTTATGCAGTATTTCTGTTAATTTAAAAAATGCTGACGATTGCAGCAGTAGAACGTTTCATTTATTTGTTTACTTTACAAACTGAATAAATCAGTACTTGATCTCATTTCAGCTAGTTGCTCCTTTAATCAGTTGTTGAAAGAACAATTAGATATGTACATATTGTAATGGCTGTTATTTAAACAGTGACCACTGAATTATTAATTCTACCAGAGGGACGTTAAAAAAAATCCACAGATTTCTTTAACGTAGTTAAAAATGAAGGCAATTTATCTGCCCCCCACGAGTTTTTTTTAACATAATCCGAAAAATGAGAGGCCAGTTGCAAAGCATCCATCCATCCATCTATCCATCAAGCAATATAGCAAAATATCTATTCAGCCACACTTACAAAGTTCCCATGTCCATAAATCCTTGCTTTGTGTTTGAATAAATTTACGTCTTCAACAAATAAGTAATTATTTACTATATAAATAATTTATTTCTGATTGTAAGGACTGAAAAACTCTAAAATGTGTGCTTTTTAATATTGCATTTACATTCTGAATACTGAATACTTTTAAAGTTTGTAATGTGAACAATGAATTATTTAAGCAGGTAAGGTCTAACCAGAGTGCTAAACATGCTGGGTGATCACTGCATACAGTGAGCTGGAATTTTTGATCATTCACTGATACGGACTGTTTTCTGTTACTACTTTTTTTATAATGCAGTAAAAAGAAAAAAAATCCTTGAGGGGCAAATAGGGCTATTAAACCTTATACTGATATTTCCAACCTGTGATGAAAACTCATATGGGTACATATACTTCTGCACAGTTTTATAGATCCACAGTAACTGGCGGTTTTCACATTAATGTTCTGTTTGCTGTACTGGTTGATAGAGTTTCTTGACACCAGCTGAATGGTAGAACTGAGATGTAGACACTGACTGGTACGATTTAATCTGTTAATCACAAATAAAATGTCAAACAAAACTTGGAGGTCCAAAATGTTTCTGTTTTAGACCCGACAGCCACAAATGCGTGAATAAAGTCATTAAAGTGAACGTTGGTTTTTTCTGAATTTTTGAAGGATGTTAAGTGGGTTTTTTTTTAACCAAGCATGGGGAATTTCATGTTTTGTGCACAACAGCAGGACATGACAGGAATGGATTTGCAATGCGGAATCATTACAGCTGAATTAAACAATGAGACTATAACATGGATCTATATTGTCTCAATTCTGAAAAATGTTCAGTATCAAATATTAGATTACTGTCTCATGTGCAAGTCTTTCTGGCTGGATTCCTACCGAATTTGAGTTGCATTGTTTCTTTTGGCAAGTAAGGGGGAATTTACAAAATAAAATGGTATTTATCGGATTCTATTATTTTATGAAAACATTAAACAGAGTAGAATACGGAAAATAACATACGGCTATAAATCCCCGTAATGTTTACTTTCTAAATCAGTACACAGAAAATACCAGGGAAATTACCATTATCAACTGGATAGCAGGAGAATGTTTTCACAGAATTTAGAGGCATAAGCATGGAACAAACTGTTAAATTTAATCTCAACTTTGGGAAAAAGTTATTATTTGGCAAGTATACATGGATGCATGGATAAATGTGGTGGTATTTATAAAACATTTTTATAGTTTTGCACAACCAGCAATTAAGGTTACAAATTGTTGGTGATCCCTTTTCTTTTCTCTTTGGCTGAAAAGAAAACCACTAGATGGTGTGTAACTAATACCAAATCCCAATCAAGTTGTTAAACAAGAATGAACATCTATCTTACCCTAGAAGTAGACAAATCCTACAAGGTCAAGTAAGGGCAAATGGAGGCATTAATGGTTTGAGTTTCCAACTGGTTGTCACTGGGCCACCTTTAGTGTTCAAAATTTACTTGGTTTTCATTCATCACTAATACAGACATACAGAGGGAAACAAAGTGTAGTTTCTCCTGGACTATGATGCACTACACAATACACTAAATAGACAACACGACAATATAGGACGGCAGAGAAGGAATGACATAGTCACTGGTAGATAGATCAATAAATAAATGAATAGATAAGGAGATGAAGATAAGTAGATGATAAATAAGTGGTTATTTATAGTAATGAGATGCTGGTAAGATCATAGTGTAAACAATTGGTACTGATGATAAAGATAATATGGTGGGTGGCCAGTTCCTCTGCTGTCTAAAGTTCAGCAATCAGACGAGCCTGTGAAAAAAATCTGTTCCTGAGCCTGGTGTTGTTGGCCTGCAAGTTCTGAAGCCATTGTCGAGGTGGCAACAATGGAAAGGTGAGAAGGGTCTGAGGGGATGGTAAGACACACACTGTGTACACTTTAATACATGTTGTAGGTAGCCTGGATGGAAGGCAGTGGAGTCCTGGTGATGGACTAGGCAGTCAGTTCTATACACTGCAGAGCTCCCCAGTCAGAGGTCCTGCAGTTTCTGTACCAGACTGTCATGCAGGAGGTCAGGATGTGTCTTTTTCACCAAGTGAGCCGTATTGTGGGCCCAAAAAAGGTCTCCGTTGATGTGCATTCCAAGGAGCCTGACACTTTTTTTTTTATTTTGAACACTGATCGTATCTTGGGCTACATTTTTTGTTATGACTATTCCTTCCTCTAAATTAGTGTTTATTTTTCTCAGACAATTACCAAGTAAGGGACACCTTCACAACCCTCATCTTTTCATCTGCACAATATGGGCCTTTCAGAACTGGCTGGGGTGAATGGAGGTTCCACTTGTAAATTCCTGGAATTTTCCCTTATCATTTACTCCTTCACTTGAGTCCAAAGCCTTTTAGGTGCTTTGTCCTCTTCCAGACAAATGGCAGGCAGCAGCTATCAAATGGCAGGACTTTTTGGCATGTATACTTTTGCTGATCTGTTGCACTGCACCTAGTGTGCTTTTGCCAAATCTACTTGTGTGGTAGGAATGTGAATGCGTAATATAAATGTATATGCAGTATGTTATGGCTGTGCTGTGCACCTTTTGTTTTGTGTTATGCAACCATACACAATTGAGGAAGTAGTGTATTGCAGCATTATTGGGTTTTCCTTCCCCTTCTAACCCAGCCTGTTTGAATCACATTTTGTCATGTCAGAGTGCACACAATCTGCATGCAGGACAGGTGCTCTACCTTCTCATTGTCCATGATAAAAAAAAAGCTCGTAAAATGTCCCCACATCCTGAAGTTTAATTTCTTTGAAATCATATTTGTTTAGCAACCTGCTGACTCATAAAAACCCAAGAATCCAAATGGTGTTAAGAAGTTCCTTAAATGAATGCAGTTTTTGCTAAATAGTAGCATACATATTCAGTTTTAATATTTATCTATTTTTAATACACTTGAACTGGATTTATTTAGTTACACTGTAACTTTGATCCCTGTAACTTTTGGTCTGTCCCTAAACCGACCTTAAAAACTAAGGTAATCAGGTGAAATTTTTTAAAATGTCCTGAAGTCATTTCTTGTTTGAAAAGTGTGTCATGCTGTACTGTTCAAAAGTCTTAGGCACCTGTGGAAAAATGCTATAAAGCAAGGATGGTTCCAAAAATAATGTCATGAATACTTATTAATCAATAAACCTTCTAAAAGGTGCAGTAGAGAAAAAAAACCTCAATCAGATCAATATTTGGTGGGACCACCCTTTGCCTTTAAAACGACATCAGTTCTATTATGCAAACTTGCATGCAGTTTAAGGTAGAGGTTGGTAGGTTCTTCCAAACTGGCCACAGTTCTTCTGCAGACTTTGACTGTCTCTGCATGTCCTCCCAGACTGACTTGATCATGTTGAGATCAGGGCTCTGTGGGGACCATACCATCTGTTGCAGGATTCCTTCTTTTTGCTCAAGATAGTTGTGTATGACTGAGATTGGGTGTTTGAGGTCATTCTCAGGCTGCACAATGAATTTGGGACCAACCAGAAACCTCCCCGATGGCAGATAAGAATCTACCTGTACTTCTCAACAGACATTGAAGTTGCATGCCTAAGACTTTTGCACAGCACTGTATATGTGCAACACAATGACTTTTTACATGTTACAGTGGCTTTTATTGTTCATTTAAGTGGTTTACATACACTACATTTTATGTAGCATGAGGAGTGCCATGTAAAAACGCAATTCATTAATTACTACACAAGCAACAGATATCAAGAATCAACTTATAAACCTTGAATTCAATGTAAAAATAAATACCTTTCCTATTTAAAGGTAAATTGGTGTTATTTATTTGGTTGTTTATTTACTTACTGTTTTTGCATTTTTACTTTGTGTATGTATGTGTCTGCAAGCAGGGTATACAAGTGATACTTTCATTGGTCATTAACTGAAATTCGGGACCCACTACAAATTGCTGCTCTGATGACCAGTGATTTTTTAATGCAGCTCTCCTTATCCTCCATAACATTTTAGGTTATTAACATTTGGAATAAATCTCAAATTTGATAGTAATAATAACAGCATCATATTAATATTAAATATCAATAAGTGCCCTTTTAACAACAGGTTAAATTCATGAGCACCAGCACTGTCCCATTGAAGTGTCCCTGGACCTTTGAGCAGAGTGGTAATTCCAATCCCTGTTCTGTAGGTGACTGCAGCATTTCCTACCCATAGACATCTTCAGAATTTAGGTGTGCAGCAATAAGCCCAATTTATTTTCCTTTAACAAACAATCAGCTGTGGCAGCCAGATGGCCACTCTATAAATGCTGGTCTCCTAAGAACATGGTGATACCTTTCTCAGTCTCAGTGTTTCTCACCCTCATTTTGCTGTCAGTGTTTTATTATTATTATTATGTTCAGTAATGCATATCACATTTGTCCTGCAGGATCTCTGAGAGCTTTCTTGGCTTGTGTCCCCCACCCCCTAACCTCCACCTGTACCCCACCAACCCCCTTGCACCCTGGAAAGTGAA
Organism: Arapaima gigas; assembly: GCA_900497675.1. Lineage (NCBI taxonomy): Eukaryota > Metazoa > Chordata > Actinopteri > Osteoglossiformes > Osteoglossidae > Arapaima > Arapaima gigas. The sequence goes on along the minus strand of UFQX01000604.1, from coordinate 253,585 downwards.
TCCAGAACAAGCACTCTCCACATTTTAGTGCTCCTCTAACCTTTTTTCCTTTATTTCACGTTCCATTTGTAACATCTCCCCTAACTGTGCTGGAAAGATGGCTCTTACTGTGTCCACCGTGCTCGTGGTCCTTCTGTATTCCTGAAATCTGCTGTGAAATATAATGGGTTTTTCAAAGATTTGCTTACAGTAACATATGCTGAATATAGTATTTCTGTGTATGCCCAATATTTTGAATTTTCAAAAAAAAAATTACATTTAGGCAGTGTATGTATTTTTTCTCTTTATATTTATTTCACTTTTTTCCCCTGGCCTGCACATTAGACCACAGTGATTTACAAATGTAAATACACAGGTACATTTTTCAAGATGAAGTTTTAAATGTTTATTGAATTTTTCTCTCTGTTACACAATTGGCATCTATTTTGCATTTAAGGCTTAAATTTTAATCAAACTGACATGTTTGACTTAGGCTGAAACATCTGCTGTTGGCAGGACATCTCCCATTCCATTAGCATTCAAATTAATTGATGCACTTAGCCCACTGCATGTTAGCTTTAGTTTAAAATACTGTTGCTGAAGGGCTTTCCAATTTTAGACAACTGTGCAATGTGGAGGCCTAACACTGTGTGACATAGAGGACACAAAAAAGCTGTTCCGATTGGCTACCTTAATACAGTACCACTAAGTGGAGTAGTCATAGCAAGACCACAAGGGTGAATGGGCCAAGAACTATACATGGCTGGGTTACATGCAATTTTTGAGCTAAAATTCCATATTTTTATTGATTTTTTTATTCATTCTTTCTTTCTGAAACATTACAATTCACTTAGCATTAATAACTGATTATCTAATATGGCAGGATTATGGTGGTCTAGAGCCTATCCTGGAAGCACAGGGCACTAGGTTAGACAAGTTACACCCTGAACAGGTAAAGGGTCCATCATCTGATAACATTAAAATTTTATTTGTTTAAAACGTGTATATAGGATATAGGATACTTGTGGGTTGCTTTGCTTTCACTGTTCTGTCCAGTTCCTCCATTGCAAGTGTTAATACAAGACTGCTGTTATATTAACAAAAGTTTGCTGATATTCAGTTGAAAGTCACATAGAACAACTTGGTTTGTTGGAAACAGAAAATGTTCCAAAGATGCTTTATGGGAAAATTTGCAGAAATAGCAACTTTAAAACATATGTTCTTTCTGAAATGTTGTTTTGCTTAAAGACATTTCAGTAGCATTGCAGAATGTAACACAGGGTGCAAGTGACTGTTTAGCATGAGAGCATAGTGCATAACACTGAAAGTGTACCAAGAACATATTCTCCCCAGCATCATAAAGGAGCTATCAGAACCTTTTGGGAAGGCTTTAGAGTCCCTTGATTTGTTCCCATACATGGACATGCCCAGATTTTTAAACTTTGGTGACAGTACTCATGAGACCACAGTGGTGGGAGGATGCTTATGAGTCCCCAGGTCTCATATTCCTGCAAATGGTTTACTGTCAGGTTTGAACACTACAAGTGGCTTGTGCAGTGCAACCCTAACTACAAATTTTCACCTGCTTCTATTCTACAAGCTTGATAAAATTCCAACAACCTGCATTGGAAGAGGCCCATTGTTTAGGGGGTTTCACTCCCCTGGGTTTTGCAGCAGAATCATGTACATGAGTTATCTTAAGCATAACTGTCCATTTTTTTCAGTTTTGAAGACAAGACTTTTACACCCACGATGACTTAAACTTGTACATAATTGGGCTGTTGTCGTCTTACCTCCCATAAGCATAGTGAAAAGTCTTGCTCACTTCAGTGGGGTGCCATTATGGCCATGTTTACTGAAAACTCAGGTCCTGCCGGACCTACAGTGCCAAACAAAGGTTTGAGTCCTGGAAATTTTTTCCTCTTGTTTTCATTCGGCATTTGGTTTGAGGAAGAAATGAAACACATCTACTTAACTATTCTGCAGCACATCCCAGAGATGTAGATAATGGATGCACAATGGCTCTGATAATAACCAACACCCTGTGTAATGGTCTTCCACTGAGGACAGTGATGAAATAACTCACTGAATCATCAGTTACCATTCAGCTTTAGCCCTGTGTTCAGTCATGTATTGAAAATCAGTTTTGTCTCCACTGCAACATTTGCCAGCACCTGATGGCAGTAGGGTCAATGCACATGGGCCGACCTGAGGCTGGCTAATGCATGCAGAAGCCAGAATAGGGCATTTCAGCTTTTTGCCCACTGCACCAGGAAATTACCACCTCCCTTCAAAAACACAGCAAAAGGAGCAGGATCAGACCACATTTTAGACATCACAGCAGAGAGGGAAAAATGATTAAGAATCTGAAATCACAAATTGCATGGCTTTGCGTGGAAGTAATGGCTTTTACAAATAAAAGCGCTGGAATCAGAACGGAATTTGGGACACATCAGTGATACGTAACAGGCTCCTGTTCCATGTAATATTTATACTACCTCACTGACACGTAGTCATTCGTTTTCCATCCAGGCTCTGCTCTGTGTTTGGTCTCATTTTCTCCCAGTCTCACTTTCGTCCCATGAGATCAGCCTCTTATGCAGATATAACCAAATACCCTTGCTTTGTCCAGCCATTGGAACACACACACACACACACACACACACACACACACACACACACACACACACAAACCATTGCATTACTGAAAGGATGCTAATAAGTAATACTTTGTGGATAATGGTGTAACTGCAGATTTTTACATGTTGAATGAAATCCCTGAAAAAGTTGCAATTTCCTCCTTAAAATAACAAAAAAGTCTTAGTAATGTGTAGTGGAAATGTCTGGTTTCTTTCAGTGTGTTTTTTTTGTGGCTGGACAAAAACTCGACTGAATTCCATCTATACATTTTTATATATATAAATAATATATATATAAAAATGTATAGTATGTATATATACATACTGTATATATATATATGTATATATACATACTATATATTATATATATAAGGGCATTGCTGACTATATGTATGATTGAACCCAGTTTTTTTTCTTTTTTCAAACATTTATTTTACTGAAATCCGGTAAAAGGTAGTTTACCTTTGTTCAGTCCAGTAGCTCTGGACATGGTTTTCCAAAGGACCACAGTAACTAAGCCACCTGTGCTTCAATGCAGATAATCAGAGGTGGTGTTTCTATTAAATCTCTGATTTCCTCTAATGAAGTAAAATGAGGAAAGATGACTACATTACAGTTTTTCCCCAAAAGATTTTGCATTGTGACTGAATGAATTTACCAAGTAACCAATTGCTTATACAAACATCACTGATCCATATACTTTGTCTGCACAATTATAAATGCATGCCTGTTGTGTCAAGTTTGCAATTCTGATGCACAGATTTTGCAAAACTCTACACACATCTCAGCAAAGGAGCACAGATATCATTGTGAGCACATCTGTGCCTTTTGTAGAACCACCTCAGTCAGCAAGCAGAACACAGTGAGCTACTGCATGACAACACACATCAACCAAAATGATGAAATCAGTTCCATGTATATTTATTATATAAACGTAACACAAAAAGTCAGGGAACAAAATGGAACAAGAAAGAGAACAGAGGGGAAGAGGTAGAGGAAGATGTAGAGGATGAGAAAGAAACAGATACATATCAAATGAGACAACAGTGACTGGGGTTGACAGCATCATCAACCACAGTATGAACATGCGAGAAGTTGGGCGTGAGTCCAGCCTGATTTAAGGCGTTATATACGGTAACTGGAATCATTATTACCTTTTGCAGTGAAAACAGCTGTTTCTTCGAAGTCACACAGTTATGGCTTGTTTATGTCTGGGAGACACAGTGACTATTGTCACTTTACGCTACAGAATTCATAGAAGACCATGCGAAAGAGGGGGGGGGGGGGTGTTTAACAATTTGTGCTGATATCAGTCTACAGGTGGTGATCCATTGCCATGTCACAATTGGTCTATACAGCACAGCACTCCTTGTGGAATTCCACAATGGTTTATTTGAGGTGTTACTGTATTCCCGCCCCCACAGAGACAGCACGTCCAGCAAGTCCCCAGACCACACTACCTATGCTGCTGTATGGGATAATATCAGTTTTCACCCTTCAGGGCTCGTCCAAGAATGGTTCAATCTTCACCCACACATTCAGATGATCTTCCTTCCACCGTACTCCCACTCCTCAGTCTCCGTGAAGAGTTTTTTTCCACTTGGCAATAAAGTATATGATTACATATTTTTTGTAAATAACAGTACGTAATTCTTTTGTTGCTCTCACTGCCATGTCTTTTATTTCCTACAGCATATTTATTTTCAATTCCATAAGTTTTTTTTTTTTTTGTGGTGCACTATGTAGGGTCACAGTGCCCTAAGTTATTGCTGTGTGTGTGATTTTGACCGGAATATTTGCTTTTGACTCCTCTGTTTAGATATTTCTTTGTGTGTTTAAGGTTTTGGGAGTGCAGTTTTTTTATTTTGTGCTTTGTGTGTATAGTTTTGGTAACTGTGCAGTATTCTGAGAAATGTGTGTGACAAAAAACTGTAAATAAACATTAACTGTTATTTCTCATAACAATTACTGTCTTTCTTGATATCAACCATTTCAAGTGAACCTACGCTGTAACGCAGAAGTATGACATTCTATATTGGTGTAATGTATGTAATGACATCTGTTGTATGTTTCATTCTTTTAGACAGTTGCATTTATGTGTGGTATACTGCATTTCTGACATGTTTTAAAGGTCAAAGTAAACTAATGACACATAAGGTAAGTTGCAGTTCATCCTGTCCTGAAAATATCAAAGTGGGAGTAATGAACTAAAAAGTATAATCGATTCTCTGCATTTTGCATAGGTGTCACTTTTTGGGTATAGGTCAAACCAATATTTTGTGAGTTGCTCTTTAAGTTTTTGTGAGTTCCCTTTTCCCAGCATGAACCTCGATTGGCGCCTTAGCTCACTGGAGTTCTGCTCTTATCTTCAGTATTGAACCAATTTCCTTCAAGGTGTTTGACTGTAAGCCATGATCTTCTTAAAATTCATTGAATTGCACAAGTACCTTCAACTTTATTGTTGTCCAGAGCTGAGAATTTTTGTGTAGCAGAGAGGAATGGAGTTATCTGATAGGAGGAGGGGAGCAATTTTCATTCCCTTCACCAGCTGGGAGGCAGCGGCATTATACTCATGAGGTAAACCGTAGAGAACAACAAATTACTACTTATTGCTTAATTGTCCAATTAGTGGTATTTGCTGGGGGCTTGAGAAATGATCGCTGGCAGTCTCAGACTGCTGCTCCATTTGGCAGTCTGGGTGGTGAGTGACTGACAGCTCATTTTGCCTTACAGCATATGATCACAAAGGGAAACATCTCATTATAACACTGCAGAAATTAGTCTTAAAAATATTTTCATGTTTTTGAACGAGACTCATTTGTTCTAAAATCATCAAAGATCCAGCATTAGCAAACCAGGAGTCTCCAAGCGCTCATGTAGACAGAACTTAAATTTGAACAGTTCCTTTCGGAATGAGCCCTTTCTTTCTCGTCGTACGCTGAACTTAATGCGTTTTATCGCAACATTTTTATTCGCATTACGTTGAAAAAAAAGTGCATATTCTTGAACAAAACGCCCTTATTGATTTAAGATATTGCCAAGGCTGAGGTACATTTTCTGAAAACATTCTGCATAATTTATAAAAACCTCCTTGTTTGGCAAGACACTTAGACTGCAGCTATGGCTATTCATTACAGACAAGTCTCCTTTAGTGCTGCATCCACTGCAGTTTGGGGGAATAAAGTTCCTTTTGCTTGTTCACTGCAGCCATGCAATATAAAATTTGAACTGTTGTAGTGAAATTTAACTGTTTTTTTTTGCACTGGTGGATGTGTTTTTAATTATTCTATTTCTGCAACCTAATTGTGTGACACAGCTGGACCAAGCCACCCCTAATCTTCTTTAAGCCTAAAGAAGAGTGAATTACTTTCAGAAAGTTGACATCCATAATGCTTCAGAACCGAATGGATGTCGCCTTACATTTTTTAAATTTGTTCCTTCAAGCTGCACAGCAAACCAAAGGAGGCCTAAACTAGAGGGGAAAAGTTGAAGACATTGAAGTGTGTCACTGCGGTGAAACTTGCGATGTAATGGAACAGCATTGTGAAAACATTGGAACTAACGCTTTCTTAATCACTTAATTCTTGTTAAAAAAACAGGACAATGACTTGCAATGACGGGGGAGGCGGTCATTTTTTCAGCCCCTCCATATAGTTGGTATCTGATATAATAAGAGTTAACTGGTCCTGTTGGATCCGAATCTTGATTTTCTCTATTTGGGGATGGTGGTGAGGTTGAATAAAGAGATCATTTTCTTCAATTAATATCACAAAGAATGTAATTTTTTTACAATCAGCCACTCACAGGTGTTAGTCTGTTTGCATTCCCTTCAGTGCCTTACCGGTGGTCCATGGCAGCAGTAGGACATCATTCGTTTACCGTTATGAAATGCTGTCATGGCTCATTGGACAAGGTCAGAGTTCAGGCCGTTTTTTAAAACATAGCACTCCTACCCTATGTCAGATCAGTTAATGAGCGATTACAAATGGATTTTGTTATGAAATGGTGTCGCCCTTCAGCTTCTGTAAAATAAATCTCTTCTTGTGGTGCATGATGGGAAGTGTGTTCATGGTGATAAACGACATCACTGAGGATCACTGTGATAGTCAGTCCCGGAAATATGGCGTGCGAGGTGTGGTACACTACGGACAGGTTACAGAGCAAAATGTGCATTAAAAATGGTCCGCTTATTTATGAAAGCTATGAACTGAGTACCTGGTAAGGACATTTCCCAAGGGTTATCAGCACAGCATCATGTACCATGGTTGTATATGGTATCATGGATGCACTTTAGCATGCTCTGAGTAAGTAGCTTTGGAGAAAAGCATCTGATAAATAAGTATAATAACACCAAATATTTACTACAAGGCTTCTGGTTCAGATCCCTCCTCCTGTAAGATAGGGAGCCTGAATTCTGAGAGTAAAATGTCTTTTGAATACACACTGAGTGGCCTCTTTTTTAGATACACCTATCTAAAAGGTTTTTTTTTTGCCTGGAGAATAACAATGTTTCAATGCTTTATAGCATTCAAATGGTGACCATTCTTCACTGACCTCTCATTAACCAGGTGTATTTACCTGCAGAAATGCTGCTGAGGTTCAGTTCAATTCACAAATTCTCTTTATTGTTATGCAGAGCTCCTCTGATTAGGGTAACACTGAACAAAGGTCTAAATGATAAGCACCAGGAAAGTAAATGACACAAGAAAGATTATCCATTGTTGAAATACTCAGATGGTCAAATATTTGGATAAGCCAGCTGTGGAAAAGAAAACAAAAAACTCCCAATAGCAAAAATGGGAAGAAAAACAAACCTCTGGGGGTCTACGTGCCAATAGCTGCTCAACTCTCCTAGGCTGTTTTGCTGTGGTGACATGGGACCTGCGCAAGCCTGTTTAGTATAACTATGAGAGTAGAGTTTAAAACTAGACATGTTCATGTCCACATCCAGAAAGTTGCTCCTGTCCATTGAAAAGCAGTGAGTGTTGCCACAGTCATCAAAGCAGCCTGTTCTTGGGGTCAGAATAGGGGGCTTGGGTTCTAGGGTTCTGAAATACTCCAGAAAGACAGAGAGAAAAAAACACAAAACTTTTTAATACGTTGGCTAGATTTAGGTATTAATAAGCAATTTTTTTGTTTATTGAAATATCTTTCTGCAAACACTTCACACCGTAGGGTGTTCATTTCTGACCTCCTGCAACTAGTGTTTATTTACATGCGTGTTGCTATCAATGATCATGCTATGTTCAGAGTGACTTTGATCACGTCTTGTTCACTGAAACTGGGACTCGTGCTTTTCATACCTAGTCACAACCATTTGAGTCATTAACTCTGTTATATGTACAATGCCAAGAGTACCTAACAAAGTGGCCATTGAGTCTGTATGACTAAAAAGTGTGTTTGTGTGTGACTCTGATTATACACACACGATAACTCCAGCAAGAAGCACTAGTTAAAATACATTTTAAAACCTGGCTCAACTGCTTATACCACCCCAGGACTCATTTTATTTATGTACACTGAGGCATGGAAAGATCTGTTTTGTGATTTCTCTCAGCTGTCATTGAATTACAAGGAATGATCCAGTTGAGTTTTAGGGTTTTAAGCTCAGCTCACAGACAGTAAAACTTTCAGAGCCTCACATTTGTTGGTTCTGTTTTGTCCATCTTTAGCTTTGGAATGAAAATTCATGTGTATCACCCATATTATTAGCGGTAACTAGCAAATAAATCATAGAAATTCCCCACTAGGTAGGTCAAGTTTCAGAAGGATGCCTCTGGACCACTCTTTTAAAAGGATTCAAAAGAAGGCTGGAAGCCAAGCAGGGGGGAAAGATTCCCCTTGGTTTGATGCCTCCTGTCGAGACCATAATAAGATGGGATCAAACCTCATATTACTCTCTTACTTCTTCGACAGTTCTCTATCTTCAGCAGTGAAGGGCAATCCAGTTTTTATATTATTTATTTACATATTGGGAGAATTAAATCTTTCGCTAATTTAATGCTTTTTGTTATGTTGTGTTCAGTAACCTTATTACCCTTAACTATATTTTTTCATTGTTTTAAAAAAAGCCCCCAGCACAATCACTGGCAGCCAGCAGACAAAGGTAGCAATGAAATGCCTTAATCTTGCCTTAAGTCTCATACTGTTCTCTCTCTAATGTGGTGTTTAATCTGCTGCTTATCACGCTTCATCTGTCAGCTGAATTAGATGTTCTCATGGTTGGACTGACTGTGCCGTAATGATGCCCCGTTTCTGCTCGAAAATTCTACTGTACTATAAAAATTTTAACCCTTTGACTGCTTGATTCCTGAGGGTTGTAGTGTTGGGCTGAGTTGGCTGAAGTGGTGCTGCTTGCCCATATCACAAAACTGGGCTTCAGAGTAATGAGTCTTCATGTCTTTTTACTGATCCTCTTCCTCGATTCCACTGAACACATTGATGTAGCGTCTAAAGAAGATGGGATCACACACAGTAGAGCAAATGGAGACCTTTAGCCTTGGAGTGACATTTTACAAAATTGTTCTTCTTTTCATTTTTTTATTCAAGCCACCCCCTAGCAAAGGTCTACATGTAAAGGGTGACTTAAAATATTTAAAATGTGTCCAATAGATTGTTCCAGTGTTACAGCCATCTTTGCAAATGGGGTTCAAATTAGATACTTTGGAATGAATAGGTGCTTTAAGTGTGTGTGAAGCGGAGTGGTGCGACAGAAACGTGGTGGGCACATGACCCACAGATGGATGGATCAAAGCCATCCTCTAGGTACTGTGCTTTTGTGGCCAGTTAGTTCAGCTGGTTGACGTGTGCTAATAATAAAAGGGTTGTGCTTTGGTTCTGATGGAACATCTGTTTCAATGATTTGGGTCTTGTTGGAGTTTTACGCCCCAGGAGGGTGGACAGCTGCTGGCATGTAGATCCCCATAGGTTTATTTTCCTCGCTCGCCTCCTGGTGGGAAATTTTATGTTTTCCTCTCCTCAGTTGCTGGCAGGCTTTCCCTATTGCATCAGTTAAGATAGTATTTTCCTACTGGAATATATATTCTTTCTTGTAGCTTTCTACAATAAACCAGTTTATTCTTAAAACAATGAATACTGTATTGGCACACTAATTTTTCAGCATTTGCTTTTGTGAACAGGCATGTTATCATGATATACTATATATAATATGAACTGATGGTTTCATTTAATTCAATCAATTCATTATATATATATATATATATATATATATATATACACATATACACATTTCATTTAAACAAGTCAATGTAAGTGGAAGTGGATGTACTGACAGAAAACCTTATTCTAGTGGCCAGGGAGTTTATATTACTGAAAAAGTGTGTTTGTGTGTGACTCTGATTAGCACGTGGTAGAAACATGTTCAGTTGAATTCTGGAAGAGCATCAGTAAAAAGACATGAACACTTGCTCTGAAACCCAGTTTTGTAATGTGGGCCAGCAGCATCACTTTCTACCATGATACAGGATGGGCATAAAAGTGTCAGATTATCTCTTTTTAAATTTATATTTTAGCTTTTCATGTATAACACCTTTCAGCCCTTTGTAATGCCATTCAAGCAGAGATGTGTGGCTATGTGCGTGATGCCCTTCAGTAGAAGTAACTGGACTTATCCACCCCAGAATCAGTGCCGCATTGGTTATGCAAGCGTGAACTGTGACCTAAGGGGGCAAAGGATGCGGAAACAATTGAAATGTTCGTGGATTTTTTTTTGCTTTCTGGATAATTAAACAATTCCAGAACTGTTACAATACTTCCCAAGAACACCATGTGAGGCACCAGCCGTGGTAGCATCAGGGGCAGATTTACACAGTACTCCTTCTTATTCTTCCACATCTCCCTGTCACACACACACACACACACACACACACACACACACACACACACACACACACACTGTTCACAGACAATCTCTCCAGACAAGTGGACATGGCAGCCGCTATCATACAGATACTACTTTGTTCTGAGTTTGTTATTTAACTTAAGGAAATGCAAATGAACTCATTTGTTTGCGCCAGCTTGCAATATTAGATGATCAAATACAATGATGTATGAATTTAAACAGCAGGGTATTATTTCTGCATCTATTCAGGGTAAATAACTTGATCAAGGGCATTAGAGCGAGTGTGGGATTTGCAGGGCCTTCACAATACAATGTGCCAGAAATAACCACTACGCCACCTGCTGGCGAATGTAATCCGAAAGCAATAGATTGATATTGACTTCAATATTTCTTCAAAAGCTGAGAAAGGTCCTTCCACAAGGTGCCCATCATCAGCTTCTTCATTACATCAGAGGATTAAAAAGGAAAAAATAAAAGCTATGCTCCAAACCTCCTGGATAACAGTGCGCAAGTGCGGCTCCACCTCCCAGGACTCACACAACGCATATCGGCGCTCGTGACAGGGCGCGCGACAGTCCCAGGCGACAGAACTGCGCGCTGTCAAATTGAGAAACATTCATTCGTCATGAATGAATACCCCCCCCCCCACCAAAAATATATGTTATGTGAGGCTTGTTGCCTTAAAAAAACAAATAATAATAAAGGCACTTTATTATTATTTGTATTTTATACATAACATTAAATAGGACTGTTAAAACTGGATCGTTCGAATCAGCTGTCACTGAGTTCCCTCAAAATAAATCTTTTATGTAGTTGGTATTTTGCGCGCGATGCCCACACTGGACTGCAGATGAAGCTGGGAGTTGAGTCTGGAAAAACGTCCAGAAATAAAAGTGAGTGTGAACAAGCGATGTTGGCGGCAACGTTTGCAGATTCCGGCAGCAAGTGGCAGTTCGCGGCTTGAATGAACGAGGCTGCCGACATCCTGCGGCGAGAGACGATCAGTTACAGCAAATCGCTGTACAGTAACAGTCACGAATAGATGATTACATAAATAAATACATAAATGAATAAATAAATGTACAGCTTTTGGACGTCTGATAATTTTCACTACTGAATCAAACAGTCGAAGTTGGCGATTTTCAGATGTTTGTACTTCGGTCTCACGCCGAAATCGACGCTAGTTACGTAACCCCAGTGGAGCCGCGATGCCGACCCTTACCTGCAGGTGGCGCAAACAGCCAGTTTGGTGGGGTAACAGCCGCATGGAGCCACATGTAGCAGTGTAACCCCTCCAAAGCGGAGTAACTCGTTTGTAAATCAGCCCCACTCGAACATTTACGCCGAGAACAGGTTATCAGCTAGATCTCCGTAGGAAAAAAATGCGCACTTTTGATTTTGTCACTTAAGATTAAATATAGCAGCGGAACAGATCTGGGGGACTCTAATAATGACCACATTGCGCTCCGAAAGCCGGTCGCTAGATGGCAGCAGAGCTACGTCATAAGCGGTTTGCGTGATCGGGCGTGCGCCGCAGGACGCTGGACAGCTCCCTCCTTCCCGCGCCGAGAAGGCCTTCGCCCTTCGCTGGGAAGACGCTCATTTCTGTTAATGTCTTAATAAGAGCACCTTTAAGCAGATTTAGCTGTACACGCACTCCTCCCATATGTCACGCTGAAGGTAACCTTTCTGTGGGGTGAAAGTGCAAACTTATTCTTGGTTTATAAGTTCAGCCCACCCCCGCCCAGGGGCACCGGCTCGTTTCAGCGGGTGTGAGTCGAACCCGTGACATTGGCCTTACCGTCTGGATCCCCATCTATCACTGCATTTTACACCGCTGCAAAATGGGAAATTGATCAGTGCCGTTGCTGTCAGCTTTAAAAAATGGACTTTTAGAAATGATCGCTGATCGCATAGCCCGTGTACAAGTTGACCGAAGACGCCTCAAGTCATTTCATGCGCAGATGCTCGGCGAGAAAATATTGAAAATAACACTGTGAATCACATCCGATGCATATAAAAAATAAAAATAATAAAGTCCTATTTATGCACTTTAATAAGGTCATCACATGACATCGAAATAGGTGCGGCGAAACGTTCTGCATCAGCGAATAATAATAATAACAATAATAATAATAATAATAGACTTTCTATAAATATGTGAAACTGTTTTGATTCATACCCAGACCTGATGCTGGCATTTGGACATTTTGCGCAAACAGCAGCAGAGTGTCTGCAACGAGTTGTTATCATTAGTGTTATTGTTGTTGTGTGTGTGTGTGTGTGTGTGTGTGTGTGTGTGTGTGTTACACTTGTGTGCGCCCGCTCGGGGAGTTGACAGCAGCGCTGAAGTTGCGGAGCCCCCAGCCCCCTATCGCCTCTCGTCGCTCCTCGCATTTCCCCTTTTTCTAATGTGATGGTTGAGTCCGGCTCCGCTCGCTGCTCACAGACCGTCTTTTTCTCCACTCTCCGCCGCTCCCCGCCGACACATTTGTGCCGCTCCTCTCTGAATCGAGGAAGCCTGTGTTCCGGGGTCCGAGCCGCGCAGCCTCTCCCCGCATCTGGTCTCCGCAGCGACCCTCTTCCTCGATGATATGAGCGCGAATCCAGGCAAATCCCGGCACCGCGGGCGTCCCGTCTCCTGGCCAAAGCTGGATCTCTATGCATTTTTCTAATCGCTGACAATTTTGAGAAGAAGAAGAAGAAGAAAAATCGAGACTCCCCGTGGGCTGCGCGGAATAACAGCCTTCCCGACTGCGATGGGGAAATTTAAACACGTCCTGCTTATTGTCGCATGTCTGATAAGCGCAGCCGACGGTAAGTTTGGAAAAAGCCGTTATTTCTGGTCACTCTTAGAGGCCCTTTGGATTCCTGGGGCTGCGCCTGCTCTGGATGTCTGCTGTGGATCTCACGGACTGGGGGTGGGGGGCAATCCACGTACTTTGACGGTTTGTGCTTTTTTAACCTGTTTATAAACAAAAACTTGTTCCCACTTAGATTATGCGGGGCATTTGATGGCGATTGTGCTCCCTGGCTTTGGTGCTGTATCCCTGCTGACATTTCATGTCATCAGATCAAGTTCTGCTGTCAGTGTTTGTTGGCGGCTCAGACGTCATTTAGTGACATTTGCAGCGGCTGGTAGAGATGCGTGTGAATAAAATAAGACTGTGTCATTGCAACACATTGGCACATGTCCTTTATGGGCGACAGGGAAAGACACGGACGGTGACGGACGCCGCGGGAGCCCCGCGGTCCTTTCGCTCTGCCCAATGTGGAGGCTCCTCTGACTGTATTTGGGTTCAGTTTTTCCTATGCGTTGCGCCCCCACACCTCCACCCCCCCCATCCCCAAAAATGCAGAACAACGCAACGTCGAGTTCTAGCGGCAGTGATTTATGTCCGATTTTTAAGGGCAGTTTTAAGCGCTTCGATTCCATCGCAAGGTCACCTGTTTTATTCTTCCTATTTCGCGCATCACGCAGAGCGTCCTCTGACGTCTTGCTCCCCAGAAAAACTTTTATGGACCGTCCGCTTGTTTGGCAAGTAGGGGGCAGGTGGACCTCTCACCCAGTATTACCAGGTTTAAAGTCTCCCACGATGCTGTGAGCCGAACTGTGGTACCTGACACCAATGACAGAGTAAATCCATCGGCACCGCAGGCCTTGTTTTTAACTAGAGGATTTGTTGTGATGTATAAGCAGTACATGTCATTTTAACAGGATAAACTGTGTACTGGAGGCTGTTCGCACTGTTCCAATACACACTTGTAGAATGCGTGTGAAATGTAATGCATACGAAATATAACAGGAATAAAGGAAACCGAATAAGACCCCCGATTATCTACTTGCCGGCTCCGCTGCTGACAGCTGTAGGGATTCTGGAAACAGTCATAAGTGAGTCCACGATTTTAATTCAGTCTTTTTTTTTTTAAATTTACGAAACGTGTGTTGCACAGCTCACGGCGAAAAACTTTGATATGGAGACCCTTTCCCATGGTTTAATGACCGATTCCGTTTTAAATCCATGTGGGTTTTCTCTCTCAACAGCCCGCCTGTGAAAACATGGCAGATCGCGTTTTATATGCAGATGTACAGTCCATCCGTATTTAGGTAAATAATCATGGTGCTACGAAACGACGAACATATAACTGTGTCCCTAACTGCACCAAAACTGCCGAATCCATCATCCCCATCCCAGATGCTACTCTTGCTCCTGCAGGGCCATGCCGTCATACACAAATTCCTGCCTTGCACATTATTCTCACTCAGCTGCAAACTCGTTTGGATCATGATGAATAGTTACAATGAATGAACAGCCCGATTTAAAGGACATTTTAATGAAAATGAAATGTGGAGAACTTCTTCACCCTGTGGGTGCAGCTGCTGCCTCCTCACACTTAGGAATTGAGTCCAAGCCAAGTATTAAATGAATGTTTTTGTACCATTAGGATGGATGCTTTTGTAAATCACCGTACCCCCAATCAGAGTAAATATTTTATTTTTAAACTCCTTTATTTTTGCTGTTTTTACTTTGAAACCCATTTTACAAACGATCCCTCATATAGGATTTGTAGCTCCTCTACTTGCTGAGTTGCAAGTCTGAGTGCTCCATGACACTGTGTGTTTGAAATGACACACTTTCCACTGGAATGAGCTCCGCTGAGCTCCTTTTCCACCGTTTCCTCCTGCTTGAAGGTTGAATCAGTGTTAATGACAATCGCTGCTGTCACTCATTGAGCACAGGGTGGCATCGTTGGGGGTCTGTGAAAGGGGAGGGGCGGGCTGCTTTGGAGGGAGGATTGAAAGATCTCCTTAACATTGTATGTTGGAGCATGTGACACAAGTCCGGATTTATTATTAACTTTATTTAGCTGACACCTCTCTCCGAGGTTGACTGACAGTGTCAGGCAGACAACTTTACAATGCTTTAGCCATTTATACCACAGGGTATTACTGTACCTTGATCAAGAGCATGACAGCAGGACTGTGCTTCAAACTGGGGAGCTTCACACTGCAAGGTGACAGCACTACCCACCAAATCATCTGCTGCCTACATCACCGACACACGGCACACACAGACCCGGTTACTTCTAAAAGGTTTATTCTGGTTGGTTTCATTCTGAACATTTCCCCCCAGTGGTATTAATCACTAGGGCAGTCTTAAGGTAACTGGGCTAATCTTTCGTCATTTGATATCTAAACAGTACATTTACTGGCTACAGTGGACTGCCATCCCTTCCAGGGTGTAGTTTCACAGTCTAGTGCCCAGGGACTCCGAGAAAGGTCTCCATGTCCCTGACCAGGATTGAGCGGTTACTGATAATGGATTAATGGATGGACTGTTTGATGAATGGATAGATGGATGGTTTTATTAGAAAAAGCAGTTTTAAAATCTCAGGCATGAAGTTTTGCAGCCTTCATCGGGTTTGATTTCGATTTTTATCAGGTTAGGAATTTGGACTGGGTATGGAACGTTTCCCTTTTTAATTTCTGCTCATACTTTCAACATGTGATTGTTTAGGAGATTAATGGCATTAAAAATGCAGTCTGTGTTCTGACATCTTGAAATTGGGATGTATATATATCCACATTCCATATTGACAAGTTCAGCTGATTTGGCTGAATTAATGTGCATTAAAATGGAGAGGCATCCCTTGGCACTTTCATATTTATGAATGAACTGTACTTACACATGAACTTGTGCTATGGTTCAAGGGTTGTAACTTATCCATATGATTGTCTAACAGTCTGACACATTATTTTTCTTGGAGACTTTGCTGTCAGAGAGACAATCCTGCGGTAAGACAGTGCACAGCCAGTGGACCTCCAGCCAAGCATTCACAAATCACAGTACTTGTGACATTTAGAGAAGAGGGATTGATGGCAACCACAGGAAGGCGCTGTTTATTACAAATGGGCCAGTCCTTGGTTAAGTAGGCAAATAGGTTAGTTAAACTGACAAGAAATGTCTGGATAAACTTCACAAGAGATCAGAATGGTACTTCATTACAGTGCATATTATTCAGTTTGGTCTTTAACGGTAAATACATAATTTACCAGTGCGCTAATGGCACATGTCCTTAGCCAATTTTATTTTTATAACCTGATT
Source organism: Arapaima gigas (assembly GCA_900497675.1). Taxonomy (NCBI): domain Eukaryota; kingdom Metazoa; phylum Chordata; class Actinopteri; order Osteoglossiformes; family Osteoglossidae; genus Arapaima; species Arapaima gigas. The sequence continues at coordinate 236,999 of UFQX01000604.1, read as the reverse complement.
GTTTTTATTAGTAGAGCACTTTATATGGGTTGAAATCAGTTTGTTTGAAACTAAGGCACTTATCATGGTGATAATGGATTATAATTTTAGCTGTGTGCAAAGTAAATTGTCAACAAGTGCACAAAAACAACTGTTTTGTTCCACAGAGTGTTGTTAAAACCAATGCAAGAAATAGAAGGAGTATTAAACTTGAAAAATTGCTTTTTTGGTATTTAAAGGTTTGCAGTTTTTAATTTTTTTCTTTCTAATTTGCCTTTGATGCCGCGCAAGGGTTGGACTCTACAGCTTCATTCACATATAGAACTGATTAAACGATTTGCACTTCAAAGCAGACACAGTCAGCAGAAATCTTCTGGCCTATTCATATATTAATATGATTACAAGGTTGTGGAGATCAGGGGACGGAATGGAACAGAGCATTGTGTGCCATGTAATTCAGAAAATATGCCCCATAAACAGGCTCTGTGTTGGTGAACTGTGTAGGTGATATATGGATTCTTTGTCCTTAGTTGACAGTTTCCTACCCATTTCTAAAATATATTGGATTTCTCTGGCCTGTAAAAAGGTAGCGTTCTTCACACTTTTCAAGAAGTAAAAAAAGAACCTTGAGCACAACAGTTTGTTTCTGGAAACAAGTACATACAGGCTGGATTTTTGAACTGTCAGCGCAGTTTGGTGACAGTTCTGTCCCTTTGCCACAGTGTCACTGAATCCCTCAGGGGACTTTGTGAAGGTAGGGGGTGACTCGCTCTAGTGTTGTCTTGTCATTGGTAACAAGGTGAGCAAAGTGTATGAGTTCTTGGATCATGTAGAATGGCACCTGGTGATGGAGGGAGAGTAAACAATTACCATACCTGCCACTACTGAGGGACAGGGAGTAAATGAGGGAAAGTGATTTATGCGCCTCCACCATACGTTTCAGCGGCCCTGTCTGCAAATAAAACCCTCCTCTTCTTCATCCGTCTCACGCACTGGTGCATGAAAGAGCATCGCCATATTCATAATCTGGCGATATTTCATTCATTTTTAATGGCCCTTTAAATGGACAGCAGGCGCCTCTGTAAATAATTCTATAGTTAATGTCACCCCATGGGTGCCGTTCATCTCTGGAAGGGGTCCATGGGCACTATAGATTTTGTTGTACTCGGTGGCCACTGCAGAGGAGGCCTTTTGATCAGATGGCAAAGACAGCCAACTGCACGAGTGATATGTGGTTCTCTGTACAAGGTGCATGAGAGGCAGACAGCAGGGATGGGGAGGGAAGCAGTTCAAAGGGAGAGGTTTGAGAAGGTGAGGAATGAGTCGATGGTGGTGGCTACTCATTTTCATGTGCTGCATCAGGTGAATCGGAGCAGCCAGCTGAGGCATTGATGTTCCTGGGCTTGCTGAGTGTGCTATTATTCCTTTGGGGTTTTAATCGCTGAGCACGCACTGTTGGCCAAGATGGCTCAGACAATTCCGAAACATCATACTAATTTTTAAAGGTCCACCAGTTATGCAACCCCAGCTACTACTATGAGACTGTTACTTTCTGCCTCTCTACACTGTCTACTTTGCTGCTGTCACGGAGCCAGTCCTAGCTGAGGAACCTGTGTGGGAATCTGTCTGTTATTGTGTTAATGATTAGCTAAACAAAACTGAAAAACACATGGGGTACCCTATAGCAGCCAAGCCGATCAACACCCCAAAACCATAATCATACATGGTTTTGAATCCCTGCCCTGTCGTACGTGTAATCTCAGTACTTACCCCGTGTCGACACAGTAAAAACTGTCCAGCTGCGCAACTATAGGTTAATAATCGTAAATAACTTAGTATACAAACCTAACATTCCTGGTTAGTTTTGGAGAGATGCGTCAGCTAAACGAATACATGACTTAAATGTTTCACTTGGAAGCTGAAATACCTTTAATAAGGAGCCACACTAATCCAGAAGTAGATTTCTGGGGCATCGGTGTGAAAAATAACATGTTTAGTCAGATGTCAATGAGTGATGCAATCTTTTAAATAGGAAAGCACGCTGGTTATAATTAGAATTGCATTAATATTGTTCGGCACTTGGTGACATCAGGAAAGCAGTTTTGCAGTTTTTTAAGTATAAATACGGTCCGTTGACATGGTCATTAATGATGTCTTTACTGGCGTTTGATGAAGCTCCAAGTTGAGAGAGAGAGAGTGAGAGAGAGAGAGAGAGAGAGAAGATCTGTCTCGGCCACATTGCTCTCATTGCACGATGTTTGTTATTCTGTGTACTATTAATTACATGTTTTGCTTGCAATGCACAGACAGTTCAGTCAATGGCTGTTTACTAAAAGGCGGGGAAATGCAATGCTGTTCTCTTCTATGATTTTGGATGCATTTGAGCCCTATTTGATACATGACAGATTTCACACATAGTTGTCAGGCCATTGGTAGGCCCTGTGAGGGAATAAGCATGTGTCATTATCTCCAAAGGCATCACAGAGGTATTTTAATTTGGGACATCTTGCGTTTTGCTGTCGGCCGATGGTGACTCGCTGCGCTGACTCAGTGACGGGCGCTCGGTTTACGTAAGGCCCGCATTCCCTCTGATGCCAAGCGGCGCACACTGGCAGATTTGCAGTTGGCTTTAAATTCCGCACGAGGCGATAAAGAGTGCTGCCGACACTCCCCTTAATCCCGAAGCCGAGGGAAGACGCAGCCCTCGCGCCCAATCCCTGTTTCTTGGCCTGCACGCTCAGCGGACAAGACCGCGGTAATTGGTAGCGTGAGATTGAAGGCTGCGGCTCTCACAAGAAAAGCTTGTAGAAAGTCTTCCATAATGCTTCAGGAAAATGCCAACAACCTAATAAAAATCCCCCAAAGGGCAGAAGATGGCTAAAAATAGTCAGCAGTAAGCTGTGGAAGGCAAGGTATTTGACATTTACCTTTTGAAGACAGATTTAGTGGACAATTACAACTTTTCTCGCCAAATATGGGAGGGGGTGCATATCTATTTTAAAAAAATCACTGTACAATATTTTTAGCATATGTGCCTCATGTAACATTTTGATGCAGCAGTGACGATTGCACATGGATCTGCTGTACAATAACTATTCATGATTTCAATTAAATAGCTTTCAGCTTCAGCAAAGAGAATATTATCTCTGGAAACCCACCCACTTATCTGGTCAGAATTATGTAGTGTGTGTGTGTGTGTGTGTGTGTGTGATTGGATGACTCAGTCACAGCTTTTGACATGGCATGAAACTTTTTTTTGAAGTTATTAATTTTAAAAACGATAAAGCAAGAACTAATGAAATTAAAACCATTTCACCGACCAATACAAATAATAAACTTTGTTTTGGTAGAGAGGCTTTTCAGTCTGCTTGAAACTCTCTGCAACTGTATTACAGGGGTCAAATGTTTATGTCAATCTGCACAATTTTAGACCATTTATGCATTCATGTCATACATTAAACACAAATTTCAGTACATTAGCTACTTTGGATACCATATAACTACCATTGTAGTTAAAATGCATTTTTTTTAAACTCCAGACAGCAGGTTACATGGTGGTTACAGATTTGTACTTGAATAACCCTGGTCTGAAACCTTAGGCAAGGTACTTATTGTCTGTGCTTCTTATGAGCAATAGGTGGTGTAATGGTCAAAGAATATGAAATCTTATCTGCAGATTGGAGTCCCACTGTTAAGTGGGGTTTTCTTGATATTAGAACTCTGTTTCTGGAGATACTGGAATAAGTAGCCAGATTCTGAAATGGAAAATGTACAGACAAGCGGGTGACCAAATCAGTGCATGTCCCGAAGGCTGGGAGCCAGCATCCAGAACAGAATGATACCATTATAAGCTTTTTTTGTGAGAAGATTTATCTGGAATGGCCCTGTAAATATTGAGTTGGGAACCTATGGATTGCTGAGAGTTTAGTCAACCAGAATGAAGAACTTCAATCATCGCAAACAAAAATAATTTTTATGCTCCAATTTAAATCATTAAGCTTGGTCACTATGGTAATAAAACAAAATGTTTGTTGTGTTTTTACCTTATAGTACAACATAAATTAAGTATTTAACCTTTATGTCCAATTGGTTAAGGTCAGTATACCACAAAGATTCCAAGTAATGACCACCAACACCTGATTTGTGCTGATCAGACCCAGGGAGCCATAGGGGGTTTGTGGAAAATCCCATCAAATCCACAGGATATGCTCTGTTGTGGCACAGATGTCTTACAAATACACAGTAGCAGGGTGTCCTCTAAGAGTGTTGCACACCTTGACAACATGAACCTAAGTATTGCCAAAATCCTCCATGTCAGTGGATCTTTGTACCTGCGTGAGCCACAAGTGCTAATTTGGAGCAAACTTTTGTCTGTGGTGTGAAAGGGATTCATTTAACTCAAGGTTTGCTGACCTTGGAATTGAATACAAGAAAGGATTTTTGTCATTCCCAACCCCCAACCCCACCACACATTTCTCTTTCGTTTAGGACAAGAATAGAATCATAAATCTTAAGAAATGAACCATGCTAGTATTTTTATTCTGTAAAAGGGTTTCCATAGAAACAGATTCTCCAGAAATGTTGGTCAAAGGTGGGTAGAGGGACTCATTTAGGGATATGTACCTCCGTATGCATCTTTCATCTTTTCAATTGTGAATAAATAAAATGTTTCATGACAGATCGGTCTGCTTAAATACAACACGCATTATCGATCGTGCTTTGCGGTGACTGGTGGAACTGAATTTATTAACGCACACGCAAACATACACCTTCCTAAGACACAGTTGCTTCACCTTGTGACATCAGTCAGTAACAGGACTATGAAATAAACTCACATATCCTAAATTGATCTTAATAGATATAAGAAGATAAGAAGTAGCATATGCCCACAAGAAAATATAATTTGGGATAGCTGCATGTAGTGATTGTTTGTGAGTGTTTGTGTGTATGTGTGATGGTGGTTGAGTGGTGTCTCATCCAGGATGTATTCTGCCTCACACCTGATGCCTTCAAGATAATATTCAAATCACCGTGAGCTGGGTGGTTTGAATATTATATTATATATTAACAGTTGTTGATGATGGATGGTTGAAAATCACCACCAGACTGTGACTGGGGGGGGGGCAGTCAACATGCATTTATTGGTCTGTACGATCCCTTAAGTTGTTTCCAAACCTTCTGTTGGTGTTAAATCAGCTACATGGTTAAAAATTGAAATATTACTTTTATTACTATTATTATTTTGGATATTTTGCATGTAACCAAATAACTCTGGGCTCTCATAAAATCTAAAACACTGAGTGGAAATATTTTTAAAGGTATTTCTTGTAGACACCTATGTTCCTTCTGCCTGTAGGAATCTGTTCCCATTACATTTCGAGAGTTATTTGCTGTGTTTTTTTTTCCTTGAATATGAGATTTTTTTTTCTCTCAGAAAATCACATTTTGAATTTCCAATGGAATGCACACAGTAAAAGCATGACTGTGATGTAATTTTAAAGAATCCTGCAGAAACGGAACATTTTTAAGTATGCTGTCAATTAAATTATGAAATTAATATGGGAACTCTGTCAGCAAGGAATACTGTTTTTGGATGGCAAGTCTCCTTTGGCCCATCTTACATCATTTTTTGCAGTCTTATGAACACTGCAGATAAACAGGTCCATCACAGTGCTGTAACATGTCGCTTCGTGCTGAACAATCCTCTGTAAACATATCTCAGCCACACATGGCCAGGCCAATTTTTTGGTGTCAATTTGACCTATTATATCAGGTAGGCATGCTGGAGTGTCTGCATATGACAAGCGCAATTTACTGTTGACATCCCAGGAATATTTCCTGTGGACTAATCCATACCGACATCTAAACTGGCTAAATCACTCAGTCTTACATCCCAGTGCTGGGAATACATTATCGAGTCTGCACATTATTTCTTGGCTGGATGAATAATCAATCTTATGGTGGATTTGTTATTTATTTACAGTGCCCAACTGAGCAGACAGAGGGTGATTCATTGCTCCCAATTGTTGGGTTACCTCCCCTAAAAGATGGATTCAAAATGTTTGCCATTATTCTTACTCAAGGTATCTTCTTCTTAGCAGCATCACGGTGACTTCACACTCACACATTTTCCTTAGCTACTTGTCTTTATCAGAGTCACGACGCTCTGGAGCCTATCCTGGTATCACCGACACTAGGGTAGGAAGGTACATCACAGACAAGATGCTAGTAAATGACCGCAAAACCACACATACTCACATTAACACACACATTCACATTGTATCACACAGCAAAGGAAATCTAGAGTCACCAATTAACTTGGAAAAAAAAAACATGTTTTTGGACTGGGGGAATCCCACACAGACATGGAGATAACATGCAAACTCTACACAGACTGAATCGGTGCCCAAACTATAAAGGTACTGTGAACTCTGACATTATTAAAAAATGCTATTTTAACTTACTGGGATTTACTCTTTTATACTGTAGGGTGTTCTCTATTAATGCAGGGTAACTACCTTTATTAAAGGTACAGAAGCAGGGGTTGGAACCCAACATATTTCAAGGACAAGGCTGTAGCACTAACCACTATGCTACCAGCTGTAGAATGAACAACCTGGGTGTGATGGGTGATGTGGCAGGTGCTCTAACTAGCAGTCTTGGAAGGATGCTTAGAATGTCTGTGGCCTGCAGCTTCCTTCACTAGTGTCATCAATAGGGGAACAGAATGCCTAAAGGACTTATCAGTGAGTCCAAGGTCTAGAGGTTCATGTACTCTGCTCTGGGTGGATGGGCCACAACGCCAAGCGAAAGAATCTGTCCGCCACATTCTAATGAGCTGTCAGAGCAGAACTGATGGCTTAACACTGGCAATTTCTTAATTAAATTCACAGCTTCGTGTAAATTACCACTGCATAAAAATAAAGCACAAGCTAGTTTATTACAAATAGCTGGAATGAGACGGGTCTAAAGATTCGCTACGGTTTGATATTATGCTTTTGGGTAATGATGACCAGGGTACTGAAAAATGTTCATAGACAAAAATGGTCAACATCCTCTATTTTTTGGTGACATTTTCAAATAATGACCCAAAATGCAATGTCTGAATTATTTATGTGGAAATTGCAGCCAAAGTTCAGATTCTGTTTGATTATAAACTTTACAAATGTCCAGAATGTAGCTTAACAGCCAATGAATTGGATTTAACAGAAGGTTGCAAATTCACATCCCAGAAGGTAAGACCGATTTTATAGCCTTCAGCAAAGTACTTAACCTCGTCTGTTTTGGTAAACATCCAGCTGTATAACTGAGTTAGCAAATGACTAGAAGTTTAAGCATTTAAACCTGTTTAATTTCCTTTGACTTGCAGCTTCCTGAACTAATGTACATAGATCATGAACATATTGTTTCCTTTGCAGCAATATTTTGTCCACATTTCCAGTCCCCTAGATCTTATTTTTCAGTATGTATTTATTTCAGAAAGTGACAAATTGAGAAGGCCAGACTTTGGGGGGTCTCCTTCTGTAAGTGTTCATGTGCATCAGTAATTCTTTCCAAATAAGCTTTATGATAATCTTAAATTTTTCAACTTTCTATTCAATAGCAATGACATTAATAATACTGCACATTTTGGAAATGAACTCAGATGAACCCAGAGCCCACGAGCTGTCAGGCAGCAGCAATGATTTTAAGCTATTTTAAGACATTACAGTATTTTTTAAAAAATATTTTTGAAAATATTATTTTAGCATACCACTTACTTGGGCCCAGGTTTGAATGTGCTACCTGGTACTACACTGTGTCACCTATTCATATTAAAATATTACAATGCCCATATCACCCATGTGAAAAAATAATTGCCCCTTTAATCTTAATAACTGGTTGCACCACCTTTAGCGGCAATAATCACAACCTAGTACTTATAACCAATAACTTTATATCCGTGTTTCACATCACTGCTGAGGAATTTTAGCCCTCTCTTCTTTGTAGAACTGCTTTAATTCAGACACATTGGCAGGTTTTTGAGCATGAACTGCATGTTTCAGGTCCTACCACAGCATCTCTATTTTGTCCAAGTGAAGACTTTGACTAAGCTGCCCCAAAACATTCATTTTGTTTCTTCTTCAGATATAAACTTGGTTTTGTGTTTGGGACCATTGTTTTGCTGCATAACCCAATTATACTTCAGATTCAGCTCAAGAGCAGATGACTGAACATTCTACTTCATTTTCTGGTACAGTGTAACAATCATGGTTCCTATAGTAATGGCAAGTTGTCCAGGTCCTGAGGCAGCAAAGCATCCCCACATAATCAAACCACCACCACATCTGACCTTTGGTATGACGTTCTCTCTGGGGAATGTTGTATTTGCTTTACACCAGACATAATGTGACATCTGCTGTCCAGAGTTCCACTTTTGACTTGCCTGTCCTTAAAATATTATCCCAAAAAGCTTGGGAATCATCTAGGTTTTTTTTTTTTTTTTTTTTTTTTTTAACAAATGTGAGACAAGCATTGATGTTAACAGTGATTTCTGGATGTTTTCTGGAATTTTCTCTGATCCTGGCACAACATTCTTGTAGAAACATTGTGGTGACTATTTATGTGTTTGCTCAGCTTCCCTTTGTCTAATATTAAATTTTGTCATAAGATCTGAAATCATTTAGTGTGACGAATATGCAATAATAGGAAAAATCAGGGAAGGGACAAAATACAACTGAAAACAGAAAACTAAAATACAGCTTGAATGACTTGATCATTCAAAATGTAGGCTTTTTTTCTTTTTTGTTATTTTATAAATTCATCCATCTAATAATAATTGCAGGCAGTGCAGGTTAACAATATGCAGTTAAAGATGATGCAAATCCCCTTACTGAACATTTTCAAAACTAATTCTGTTATCTCTTTGTAAAACCATGGTTAACCCACAACACATAACTTTATGCTCTGCCCAAACCACCAAGAGGCATTTATTTCATATTTTTGTTGACACCAATTTTGTTATCTTTCCTACTGGGAATGTTTGTCTATGGATGTTGGTGTTATATTATATGTCTATACTACATGATATATCTGAAATTAAATGGTTAGGTGAACTGTAAACATTTTAGAAATGTAATAGTACTCTGAGACACAGGACTTGTTTGCAATATGTTTTGTGCTGTAACCACTCCAAATCTTTACCTTAGGGAAGATCTGTATGTTTCTGTAGGAGTGGCAATTTGCCACACAAGGTAGGTTACTCAAGAAGTTAGTGGAGCAGATGATCTATAATGCTCACCAAGTGATCACCACAAGTGATCCATGTGTCACAGGTGTGCACCACGTGTTTTTATCAGTGTATGACTGGGACAAACTCACGGATGTCTGCCTAAACTACTGTGGCCCGAGCACTTGCATGGAACCCCCCTGCTAGTGGCATAGGTTCGGATTGGATTCCACCCTCCTACTTGGGATTTAATTGAACACCTTTCACTGCAGATTACAGCAGATTAATGGTTTCCAATGTAGGATCTGTCCAAGAGAGATGGAGTGTGTGCCAAGCATCTCTGGGTTACACTTTCTGGGAGGAGTTGTAGGTCATACTGAAAGGCAGATGTGACCATACTGCATAGCACTTTGATATAAATTAAGACTCATGAAAATAGAAAATGGAGGCAAGTCTACCATGGTGCTAATAGGATAAATCCTTTCCCAGGGTATCATGGATCGAGTGCTGCACATCTTGGGGCTGGAGTTGTGGCTACATTTTCACACCTGTGGCAGCAGAGATGTCTTTAGTTTGGCTCATGCATGTGGAAAGTGTCAAACTTCCCACTTCCTTTTGGGTATTGCCTGCTCACTTTAATACAAGTCGCTGTAGAATTATGGAATTCTAGGGGAGCGTGGGTGTGGGAGGTCCTGATTGAATTTGTAGCACATAATTCTCCACTTCCCCAAACAGAGAGGGGAAATGCATTGACAGCTGGTAAACTCTTATGAAAAATAAACTCAAAATGTACATCTCGTAGATGCAATTTTCGTTCTTGCTCGGTCCTAAATTAGGCCACTTTAGGGCACTTGTGCGTTTTTCTGTAGACTTAAACTTATATTCATGATGGAGTATACTTGGCTAAAGTGTATTGAAAGAATCCTTGCAGTCTGCTATTAATTAATTATATTTTGGGTCTCCCTGGTGGTGCATTGGTAAATTGAGTTTGAAGCCCTGCTGTGCTGTGCTGGCCATCTGTGGCAAAGATGCATAGGGAGCAAAAATTGGCCCATGTTCCCTTGGGCAGGGGCGATGGCTGGGATCCTCTCCCCTCTACCGTGCACACCAAACCAACGAATCCTGCAACCCATACAGTGAAAAAAAACGGGCGACCCACAGTATGCACAGCAATGGGCATGTGATACTTTTCTCAGCCCTCACAAGTTGGTGTTGTGCTTGGGGGGGGGGTATGAAAAGTGTAGTTGGCTTGACAACTTGAAGAAATGGAGGTAAAATTAGAAAAAAAAACATTTTTAAGCATATCTTGGTTCTAAATTTGCTCATGCCACTACATTTACAACTTCTTTTTTAAGGCCAGTGTTACATTAAGAAAATGAATGAGTATATGTGTATGGGTAACACAGAGTGTGAGTTCTAAGCATTTTTCAGGATGCACGCTAACAGGAAAGGAGCACTTTCAATGTGTCAGGAGTAGGGCTGATTAAGGTTTAAGTTATTACCATCTCTTATAACAGCAGCATTGCAACTGGTACCCTATTGTCCTTTAGGGTGCCACAGTGTAATAATTGTCTAAGTGGGCATATCAGTCATTCTGAACACCAGCTTTTTGTTTAAGGGAGAGATGTACGGTTCTGCTAACTGCCTCCGTGCAGATAAACGTCTGTTGGGCCCGTGTTTGTACAAAGGGGGTTGGAGGAAGAACTGCATACCCCGCGTCAAAACAGTACTGTCCTCAGCAGCAGAAGAAACATTAAACATTTCACAAGAAGGCTTGCACAATATGGCACCTTGAAAATCAGTGCAACTGTATGGGGGGGCCCCTCAATGAAGCGATGATGCTGAGTCCCGCACAAGCTGACTCTGTTACCATCTCAGTGGGAGACATTGGTGCAGTGGGCTATGACTGGAAGAGAACCAACAAGTAAAAAGGATGCTAAATGTATGGGTGCTGTAACAATGAGTGCTGCCATAAAAAGACCAGGAATGTGGCAGCATCCTGTACAGCACATCCAAAAACAATTAGCGCATTTACAATTATGGGTTGCTATCATGTATTGCCAGTGTGTTAATTGGACACAGAGGGACCTTCATTAGATCTTCTTCTGAGAGGAAACTCACAGATGATCTGATGAATTGACTGATCTAATACCACTAGATGTAAACTTTTTAGCAGTTAACTAGCACACATGTCCACTGACAAAATACACTCATCCCTTATGCAGTGGACTTTATTTTTTCTGTGAAATCATGCCAGTAGGTGAAGCCTGGTTCTAGATATTTTGAGTATATAATTAAGTTATGGACAAAAATATGTCAAACAAAATTAAAAAGTAACCAAAATGAATTGTATTATTCATGTGCGACAAAGATAACACTTACATATTTTATGTCTTGAGCAAAAACTTGTGAATTCTATCAGTCATTATCCAAACTGAATGATAATGCTTTAGTCACCTTCAGACTCATAAACCAAGATATTTTTTTTACCATAGTATCTGGATGTCATGTTATGAAAGTTTTTGGCATTTCTTTTAAATAACTGAGTTAATGTTTACATGCTTAATGGAGTGCTTCTTCCACGGTTAAGGGTCTACAAGAAATTAATTCATCCGTTCCAAACAGTTCTGCTAATTTAGTGGGCGCACACACTTAACTGGCCACATTTCTATGTCATACACAAATACTCAGAACATACAAACACTCAGCTCTCCCCTCTTATGCATAGCACGTGTAATGCTTTCATGTTACTGACATCTTTACTTTTTACTTTTGGGCAGAGGCATACCCAAAGTATTTGACACCTGGAGCAGATAATTTTTTGGCACCCCTTAAAATACACAACCAAGCTAAACAAGAAGGGGGTCAGCAATCCTGCTACACCTCCAGCTAACGTCAGCTAAACACAACTATTTACAGATATACAGCAACAATGCATTAACAATACATTTCTGTTTTAGTTTCTTTGAGCCACTAGTGCAGATTATTGACTCCCCACCACTGAGGCAAGACGAGACCACTGGTGAGACCAACCGTCCATGCTGATGGGAGCTGAGAACCTGAGCTGAAGCCTTGATGTGACCAGCTCAACATCACTTGATTCAGCTTCACTGTCCTATGTTGTAATGTTTAGTAGTTTAACCTTTGCTAACTATTACTCCTGCCACTATTTTCCTTGTGTTGAATGCCCAGGAGGGGTGGGCAACCACTGGCACTTGGACCCCCAGAGGTGTATTTTTCTCCTTCACCTCCTGGTTGGAAGTTTTTTTTTTTTTGTTTTCCTCTCCTCAGTTGCTGGCAGGCTTATTGTTTTGCACTTATACCCTGTATAGTTGTTCTCATTAACATTTAACTTATCTATAGCTTCACTATGTACCTGTTTTCTGTTCCATTATCCTAATCTACTGCTCTAAGTCACTGTGTGAGAAGCACGCTATAAAAATAAATTGAATTGAATTGAAAATTGAATTAACGGTCCAATAATGCGCTGCTGCGTATGTGTAAATAGATAGGTGTATAACCCTACATGGGGATTCTGGATGCTCCATGTTCAATGAGTTCAGGAGCTTCAGAAAGTGTGTGGGTGTGGCCTGAATGCAACTGATGTTCCCATCGTCTAGCGGGGTGTTTAAATAGTAAGACGGAATGTGAAAATGCAGAATTGCCTTCTTGTAAGGAGACGTTGCCTTTTTGTTACATATGCACGTCAACAAAGCAATATAAACATTATGCAATACAGCTTTCATCCAGAGTACACTTAATACACGTACACTAGCCCAGGCGTTTGACACCAGCACCAACTTTATATGATACGGCCCGCACCATGTGTGTTACTGATAAAAACAATACGCTGAAGAAAGAGCCTGGACAACTACTTTATGTGTTTTCACCTGCTTAGGTCACCCCAAAATGACATGTGTATGCCTATTTTTGTATTCCCCTGTAAACCTTTTTGCCTAGCACCCTAAGTATTTGTATTCTATTTGGTGTGTAAGTTGTGAGTTTGACTTATTAAAATCAATTTTGTGATTGATTCAGTTTGTCAGTGTGACAAGATTTAGAAAGGAGGAGGTATGTACAGTAGTCTTTGTTACAACAAGTGTCTGTATGCTTTCCAGAGTGAAACATGTAGTAGGAGGTGAATAATATATGTGTGAGGATGCAAAATTGCTGCATTGCTGGCAAAAATAAAGCCATAGTATTGAAAAATAATCTTGTTGTATGAAATATGGCATACATTTTAATAATCTGTTGCAGTAGTTTTTCATTGTCTGGAACCTTGTTATACACAGGAAGGGTGTACATTGCTGTAACTTAATTTTATCAGACTGTGAGAGGTAAAATGTTGTATGTTTTTCCTATTTGTTTATGAACCCAAGGAACTGTGATGCAGTCATCCAGAGTTTAGTCCACAGCTGGAATATCTGCTCCTATCAGTAAACTAGAACCAATATGTCAAAATAAAGGTACCTTATTATTTATTTTGAAGTTGTATGGCCCATGTCTAAAACGCATATTTTAAAATATGCGTTTTAGACATGGGCCATACAACTTCAAAATAGGAGTTTTAGCTGATGACAAGTGTGGCCTACTAGTTTACTTTTGCATTAGTGAACCTGTCCGGCTGCAAAGTGATGACGGCGTTTGTGCTGCACTGCTGCTTACATAAGTGTTTTATTTATTTATTTTTCTGGCCACTGACATGTGTTTTATTTGTGGCAAACATGCACCTGTTGTCTCCCGGGGCTTGTATTTATTTCTTTTTTAAGATTCGTTTAAAAAAAACAACCCCAAAAAAAAAACAGCGACAATCTCTAAATCCATAAAGCACAAGGTGAAAAGTCCCTGTGTGTCAAATTTCAGGACTGTGGCTCGAAAAACAAAGCCGTCCATGAAGCTCTTAATGTGTCTTCAAATCTGAGACACAGGTACTTCTCACCATAAATCTATACAAAATGAAAATGTTAATGAGAAATTATACATGACACACAGATGGTGCTGCGCACATTAGTGATGTAAGGATAATGAAGTTTGGCAATATACATTTTGTAATATTTTTACTTTCCACCTGACTAGAACTAGTTTGCCTGTGTCTGTGACACATGCTTGTTCAACAGTATTAACAATACTTATGTTCTAAATGCGACCACTTAGGGTTTGGTGGTTGTATAATGTATTACTTTTTACCGTTACACACTTTGATCTGGGCAACAACAGGAAACAGCTTGTAGCAAATAAAGATTCAAAGTTCCTTGGTTTTATTAAAGCAATGAATTTGCGTGCATGAGTATATATGTGCAAGTCAAAGTAGTCTTAATGGCTTTCATGCCTTTTGAATAAGCATACCATTGTTCTGGCACTTGAGCTGAATCTTGATTTGGATCTTTACACAGAATCCCTGTATAGTTATGCTCTAGTCACTGCTAGCTGGTTTATGGACCCGCATAAACATCAGTTCTGTGTGCCAAAAGGCCTCCTCTGCTCTGGACAGCTTCTTTGTTAAATATTTCATTTATTAACTCCTCCTTTGCTCATGCAGGTCTGCATTCAAGTGGACTTAGATGTCTTGAGACCAGGCCTCAGTCCCAGTTTTATTATTAGTTCTTCAACTTTATACAAATAAGGATTCTGAATGGAATGATTGAGTAGGAAGACTTAATTTCGTTTCTGATGATCAAGTGTTTGTCTAGAACTGCATAAATGTGAAATATGATTCTGGCTAAATGTGACACGCACTCTGGATCGCCCCAGAAAGTGGTTGTAATTAAACTTTGCTGAAAATAGCTGTGGCTGTAAGGAACTTGGTGCTCAGATGAAGTGAAATGCAATGTTTTGTCCAAAGGAATTACACAATGGTGAAAACCTTTGAATCAGGGAACAGGTTCCTTGGATCACATTCAGACACACTGATATTCACACATTCACACATTAAGGGCAGGGTAGAATCGCCAGTTTACCTAAAACACATGTCTTTTGACTGTGGGAAGAAACAAGAGCAAAGGAAGGAAACCCAGTACAGACAAAGAGGGATCATGCCAACTCCTCAAAGAACAAATCGGCTTCAAATCTGTATCCAGAACAACAGCTGAGGACCTGAGACAACTGCGCTGCCTTTTGTGCCACTGTGCTCCCCTGTATATGTACATGCATTTTATTCATGTATTTATTTTAATATATTTGGCTTCTAATGAAGACTAAGGTTCACTAAAGGACATTTCCTCGGTCCTTTTCCTTCTGTCAGCAATGCAGATTTATCTTTCGATGATGCAGTTGTGCTTGTTCCATTTGACATAATTTATAATTTCTTCATATAAAAAACAAACTGTAGTTCCACGGAGATATGCAGCTCCTTCTGAGTTTATTCTAATGGAGCACCAGAGGTGCTTATCACAGAGTTGGAGGCTTTCTACAATGTTCCTGACCTTTTCACTGTCCTCAATTAATTCATTTCAACAACCTCTGCCTCCCAGAGTTACTGCGGCTTTATGATGACTTGGCTTGATCCTCCATTCCAAAATAAACAAATTAAATTCCACTCAATCTTTTCAGTGATTTCATTTTCAATCTTGCTTTTTTCTTTGCGCACACCGTTTCAAAAGTTACATTTGGTTCCCAAGAGTAGAAGAAAACATCAGGTAGGGCCTGGAAAGAGTCCAACCAGCTTGTATTCTGCAGTGAGTGAGGGTCCTGCAGACTGTGGCCCCGGCAGCTTTCCTACATGAAGTTTGTTTTGTCCAGGACTTCTTTCAACATAGTGAACCACATTAAAAATACAAACTGTAGGTCAGTGGTCTAGATAAATAAATCTCTGGGCGACTGTAGTAGTCTATAACACTTTACTTATAAAAGATTGACTGTGCTGCTTGCAAGAAAAATATATAGGATAGGTAGGATAACATAAGATCCCAGGAAGGAAATTTGCCTACAGCAGCGGAAGACATAGGACGCATAACGTAAAACACTCATAAGATGTACAAAAGCAAATAAATAAACAAATAAATACAGTCTAATTGTTGACAGGTCCTTGTGTTTCATTATGTAGGCGGATGGCTGTTGGTAAGAAGGACCTCCAGAAGTGCTTCTTAGCGCACCTAAGTTAAATATCTAAAGAGCTCATCTTGCTTAGTGAACAGACATTTTTTATAGCCTCCACTGAATGATGCCATTTGTAATGCGTATGCATTTGGCACATACATCCAACTGTTTTTAATACACTGGTACACTTGTGCATGAATCTGATTTGCTTTTTTCTATACATGCTGACATCTAAACATGCTGACAGTCAGAGACATCTCCCTGTCACTCATCAGTGGCAGAACTGAAGCCATTTTTATTTTCTCCAGATCAAGTCCAAATAAACAGCTTGAATTTCAAGTGTGACACAGGAAGACTTTGCAGGTGCTTAAACTGAGTAAAGCTGTTTGGCTATTTCCGAGCTCCTGTTCATCTATAACCCCTCTCTGACCCAAGGCTGACGCTCTTATGACATGAGAACCATTCGTTCGGTAATACACTGGAATGATATAGATGAACCCAGGCAAGGTAAGCTGAAGTGTGGTTTTACTTTAGCGTTCTTATTCAGTAATGAACGCTTTCAATATCAAAATGCCTCTTCAGAATGCACTGTAAAACATTTAATGTCTAAAGCATGTATTATTGTACAAGCATTTGTACAGAGTTTTCTTACAAATACACCATCCTAATAGCGTCAAGCTGTGACAGTGGTTAAACGGAACCCCATTTAACTACTGTGGAAAAATAGTAGTGCTCATTAATTCTTTGCTGCAGTTATTGTTGTTATTACTGAGCTTCCCACTAAACTATTTCTCACATTAATAGCTAATGCTGGATGTCAGGAAAGTAATAAGTCATTTATAATTCCAGTCCTAGCCCAGAGTTTTAACAGGGAAAGGCATGATGTCAGCTACAGTTGTTTTGGAGAAAGACCTCCTTTGATTTTTTTTTCCTCCTCCTTTGAAAAGTATAACCCTTAGCCAACATGTATACTAAGTCAGGTACTAGCCTATAGAGCTAAATATGAAACAAAACAATTTCCATAGCTTTGTCCAGAATCTCAAAACCTCTCGAACCAAAATGCAGATAGTTGCATGGTATAACTAAATAAAATATGCAGAAGTCAAGTCAAACTCCATGACTTTGACCCTGGGTTGGGTAACAAAAAAACTGTTTTTTTGGGTGAACCTAGTTAAGTAGTCATACCTAAGCATGTATCATACTTACATATTTTACATTATAATGAGGTCCATCTGAGATATAAACTTGGGGCTAAAAATTCAGTGCATCCAGTTCCACCATGACACTAATGTCAAGTACTGACTAACCAGTGATTTAATTTTTGATTTTAATTGGAATAGGACTTTTAAGCTTTCTTTATGGAGTCTACACAAAGCCCACTGAATTCAACCTCTGGCCATTTCTCACCAAATCCCAGTCCAATGAATAGGTCTTGGACAAATATTTAGTGGAAATGTTCTGTGCTGCAAAGATTATAAGAATGCTGAATTCCCCTCATTTGGCCCATGTGGAAATCCTATGCTCATTTACTTTCGTCCTCTGAAAATGGGTCCTGCGTGAAGATGTTTGCTTGCATTTGCCTGTGGTGCACAGTGATGAAAGGCTATGGGAGTCTTTCATTCAGTGGTCCTTGAACTTGTTCCAGCTCCAGTATTTGTGACAAAACATTTAGAATTTCAGCATTCCAAATATCAGTTCGCCCAACACGTACTAAAAGCAGTTCTCTCAATGCTTTCTGTGGCTGGACTGAAGGAGTTGTTGATTATCCAGTGAGAGAAACAAGTGAGAAAAAAACGGCAACACACAAATAGGTGTGTTACTGCTTTTGGCTTTTAAGCACACATTTATTATTCCAAGTTTGCACATATGCTGTTTTCCGATGGGCCCCTGGCTCTCTAGTATAATCCAAGCTTTTGCTGGAAGGTCGTTCCCAAATGTCCTGTCCACTGCATGATGCCGCTCACCTTGAAAACACAGATAATGTTCTCGGCTTTACCCCTGTGACTCTTTTCCTCGCAATAATCCAGAAGCTGTCCTCATAGAAGCTCTTTTGGTGGCTTGCCTTTGCTCAGCCTGACAGTGGTTTGAATGATGAATTTTCTGCAATGATAGATGGCTCTTCTGTCTTGTGCTTCAGCGCATACCCCCTGTAAACAGGCAAAATATTAGCCTTAGCTACTTAAAAATCCACAGTACATATCCATGTAAGTGGGTTGCAGACTACACCAAGCTAGCAGAGTTCAGTCAAATCTGGGATAAATGACTTCTGCTGTGCACCGTCATATGACCTACATAGGTGCTAGTGTGACTGCATAGATTGCAGATGTTGCCGCCTGACCTTGTCACCTGTGATGGGGAAAACTGCCGCGATGAGAAGGAAGTACCGCAGCCGCAAACGGGCATTACTCATCTGCTCCGAAAACCCCACCATCACCACCACGCCGATCTGAAAGGGGGCATTTGTTCATCACGCGCTCTGACTCACACATCTCATCATGCAACACCGCCTGTTCTCAAACAAAATTCATTGGGCGCTGCCACCTACAATGCGTCAAGCTCCATCCGTGTAGGGAGGTCACATTGTGGGTTGATTACTCTGTTGTTTACTGTCCTGAACAATGGGGTTCACTGAGCGCTGCTAAAGCACAGTGGCTTGTATTTTTGTTTCATTTTATTGTTTTGTTCAACTGAGAGAAAAAGGAGAAAGAAGTGCCACACTGAAGAAGATCCACATTGTTTCTTATATTCTAGAACTGAAGGTACTATTAAATAACTTGACACACATGTAGAAATGAAGAATACCTGCCTTACACAAATTCTGTTAGTAACCTGTTTATATAGCTATATATTTTGCTGGAAACGTAAAGAAAAGGCACCTTGCTCAAGAGGAAAACAGCAATGTGACACTTGAGACTTGAACTGGCAACCTTTCTGTAAATTGAACTCTTTTTGTTTTGGTGAACTGTGGTTTGGTTGCATAAATGGCACTTGATTGTCAGTAGGGAAGGAAAAAAGTACTCGGGTGTTTCAATTCATGAAGCCGAGGGCGTATCGCTTGCAGTATTTGTAGCATTAAAATCGCTCATTACCGACAAACAGAACACCAGCAACACATCCCAAGAAACAGAGGTAATTTGCAGTCGACAAGAATGGCAATTTGTTAACATGCAAATGATTGTCTGCAGCCCAAACGTTTCTGATTGTCGTGTTTGAGGCATAAGTTTTTTAATAGTCTGAACAACATTTAAATCTGGCTTTTCAAAAAGCCATTGCATGATAGCATCTGATATATATATGTACAAAAACAGGCAGCTCTTCAGGTCTGGGACACGTGGGAATCACTGTATCAGTGTTGTCAGATTCAGATCCTAGGAACAGCTTATATAATGCATACACGGTGAATTTTGTCTGTCTGTGTATTCACACATATTTTAAAACTTACCGCTTGCTTTCTTTTGATGACCTGCAGTGCCCATCTGTTTGGAGAACTACGCTGAAATTTTATTTCCTCTGTAGCTGAAGACTGAAAGTAATGTGCACGTTCAGCTGAAAACCAATGAGTTGTTTTAAGTTAACTTTCTTTACGCCCGAAAAAAGATGAAGATTTTAGGGAAAGTGGGGGAATGTTTCTAGTACTTTACAGTGCAATGATATGCCAGATCCAAGAATAAGGTGGAATCTGTTTTCTGAGGACTGAGACTGAGAAGCTATTGTGGATTTGAAGGGTGAAAGATTTCTTATTTTTAAAAAAAGCCATTGCAAAGTAGAGGGGAGGTAAAAATAATGAAAAGGAGGCTTGGAGTCAGAAACTGACAGGGATAGTCACATGAAAGGAGACAGTAAATAAAATGGAAATTAAAAAAAAAAAACTATAAGCAAGCAGTTATATCAATGTTTGGATTGGTAGGGGGTGAAGGGAGCATTGTGTGAAAGCTGATTTAAAAATAATTTCCAACTTTTTTCTGAGCACCCAGATCAAGGATTTTTTTGCACTGCCAGTAGACGGTCACATGTTTTGAGCTAATCTGAAATTTAAAGGTGGGGGGTTAGCGATCATGACTTAGTCCTTTCTCTCTTCTCAATAATTCTGTATGCTTTGCAGAAGTAAAAAAAAAAAAAAAAAAACTTTGGTTGCTTGCACTACTTCCACTTGAAAATGACCTTCCTTCTGGAACACCGTTTCAGCGACAAATGCTTATCTCTTTTGTTAGGACTGCTCTCTCCTCTGCTCTTATATTATCTCCACCGATCCAGGGCTGCTCAAGAGTGAGAGAGAGAAACATAAGATAAAAAAAACCGCAGAGTGTGAAATGGGGCAACAAAGGACCACTTATGCAAGTCACTCCTTCTCCCAGATGTGGGTGATTTATGTGTAGCTCCATGTATTGTTTGCCATGATAGGGTACTGCTGAATAAATCCTACGAGGAGGATCTGCCCCTGACCACATTGGGTCATGCTTATCCATGGGTTGATAAGGCAAATGGTGGAGGTGCATGAGGAGAATCCTCCTGTGTAGCTTTTTTTCTTATACTTGGAGGGAATGAAGAATATACAATCCAGCTAACAATATTACACAATCCCACGCTAGGCTGTTGGAATTGTGGAGGGCTTTCCCAGGCAATGAGAGAAGAAGAAACAACTCGCACAGTTAAGAGCTCATAGATTTCCTCAGTAGAGTGGATAACTGCCTTTAGAAGACAGATAGTAATAGCTAACACCACATAACACATCTAAGGTCGTTGTGTATTCAAGGCTTAGCAAATTCAATCTTCCAAGACATTCAGACAAGGACAGTTATGGGTGAAACAGAAGCCTGAAGGCAGTCTTCTATATATGTGATTGCTGAAAGCAAAAGTATTAATCATTTAATGCAAATCAAATCATGCAGCTGGTACAAAGAAATATCATTTTATACGATAACGTTCAATGGGAATGTTGATGGATCGGGCACAACTGTCGTGACTCTCTAAACAAAATACAAGCATACCTGCTGACAAACCTAATGAGGCGGCCTGATTCTTAAATAAAATTTGTCACTGGATTGTCACTGAATTAAAATGTAGATTGTACAAACAAAAATGCCAAATGCATTTGCACATTTAGCATGGAAGCTGAAAGCATGAATTCTTGAGAGGGCACCAGCTGCCTGTGAACAAGAAACGGCCATCTTTACAGAGAAAGTGGATTCACACAACAGATGGAGAGAATATATTGAAGAACTTTGATGACAGGGGCAATAGAGCAATGATCTTTCCCTTACAAAATGATGGAAAGTAAGCAAAATGTACACTGAGATCACGAAAGCATTTTCAGAGTTGTGAACTGACTGTTCCCGAAACGTGTAAGACATTGGTGCAAAAAATGTGAATTTTCGGAAACTCCGATGACTGAAAAAAGCCTATACTGGACTGAATTAAACGAATGCTAACTTTCATGTTTGTGAAAAATCCAAAAATTATCAATATTTATCCTTCATATTCTCTTTGACGTTCTCGATGTGACATTTTACAAAACTAATCCTAGCAATGATAGATAATCTTGCTATATGTAAATTAGTGCTCAAAATGTTTATTTCTTCAAGCCTGAAAAATGATGATGGGGAGGCTATGTCACTTCAAGAAAATTTAACAAACAGATACGAAAAAGTGGATTGAGATCGATGACAGTTATCATCAGATAAAATCAGCGCATGATAGAGATGTCAGACTTGTTTATATAACTAGCATTAGTAATTCAGATATAAATGAGATGAATCATGAAACCGATGAGCCTGTTCATAAACAACATCACATCAGAATATCAGAAATATTTGAAATACCATCAGATCAGAAAAGTGTAAAGTATGCATTATTATGCTTTAAACATGTCGATGAAATGACATGCAAAATAAACAGCTTTTAGGAACAGACATTAATACACAGGCTTTAGAGAATAAATAAATGTCAGTCATTTAGATGTGTATATAGTATGCTTATTGTTTTTTTTTTACCTCTGAAATATCAATTATGGGCCAACAAAATGAGCAGCTATAGAAAGAAATCCCTGAATCAGTATCTCTCAGAGGTAATGGACAGTGTGCTGGTGTCTGGTGAGCCTTTGAATTTTATGTTGTTTCGAGCTGCTTCACAAACAGAGGAGCTGAGGCTTTGAACCCTGCAAGTACTACAGGGAGAAATGATCCAGAACCCCCATAACTGACAATAAGCTCCATGACCAACACAGTCTGGTCTGTGGACTTTATGAAGACAAGACAGGAAAGCAAATTTCCAAGACAGATTAAAAGCAGCACTGGGGGAAAAGTATCTGAAAATGAATTATAATAAATCTACTCTTGAAAGGAAAAGGGAAATATGATGTCTTTTCATTTAACCTCATTTTGTAAATCTTTATATGGAGTCAGGGAAACGTTGTGGGTCCTGCCGAGTGTACAATACACATATTTTGTCAAAACATTTCATACTTTCCATCACATTTTGAAAAGGCAGGCCCATTTCAGTTCCCAATCAGAACAATATTGCTGCCAAAAGCTGTTTTGGCAAATCAGTTGCAGGAATTCTTTTTATTTTGTGTGGAAAAAACATTTCTCTCACTGGAGCTAGGACATAAATAGCCAACACTGTCAGCTTTTCAATCCCTTTTTTGCCAAGGCACTTTCTTGGCACCACTCCTGCATTTTGCCTGATGTGTTTCCATTTGCGGATTCCCAATTGGAAAAATGAGTCTATGTTCAAACTGTGAATTTGTCAAATTAGGCATTAAGAGCAGTTATGGTTTAAGCCCAGGAAAATGGCTATTCTTAGGAACCACCAGAGCTAACATTTCTATGTATCAGATGAACATAGCCGATACCATTTTGACTCAGTGTGTGGGAGTTGATGGTCTCCACTGCAACGCGGAAAACTGCAACAAATATATCGGATATAAATCATCATTTATGTGCTTTTTTCCTCAGATAAAGGAGGAAAAAAACTCTGCTAAGCTCTTTTCCTGGTTCTCTTGGTCTGTCTTGTGTAGCATCTAGAAGGAAATGTTCATTCTGCTATGCTCTTTGGAAACTAACATAAGCTTGAGGTAATGAGTGGGTCCTAGTCTCAGTGCTCTTATGGCAGATCTTTTTAGTTCTCGGTTTTAGTCTGTCAAGCAGGGTCGTTTTGCCTTGAGTCTTTGTTCCTGTTTCCCCACAACACGTTGCATGAAAAGATTCTGCTTTTAAGAAAGTGCTTTGTGCAATTCCGACAGCAGAAATGAGGTCTGTGGCCAACTGTAAACAAGTTCTCGTAAACAACATCGCGAGATGCATACTGGGTTGCTCATAAAAGGGGAGATGTTTGTAACTCTTCTTACCTATGCCATTAACACCCCCAAAGAGAGTGGCCCGGAATAGCGTTATGTTTCTAAACAGCTCGACTTAGTTACTCTGTATTTATTAAACCTTTTTCCCAGAGGCTGAATGGTTAAACATTGATAAAAAAAAATATTTTTTGCTTCTACGTTGGGGTCTTTCCCCAAAAAGTACTGGGAAGTCATCTTTTTCTTGCTATGTTGCTGTTGCTCCACAACTCTCTTGGATCCACTGGAGCACAATTCCAAAAAAAATAGTCAGACTTGTGGAACGTTTTTCAGTTCATTGGAGGGTAAAACTTTTGTTTATGCAGACCTTAATTAGCAAACATGCCGTTTTATCTCTGACCTGGGGGACTCTTGGGCTGCTTCTGCTGCCTTTAGGGTACCATCGGTCATGGAGGGAGTGTTGCTAGATAACGCTTGCCAATGCTGCATTAGTGTTTCAAATGAGCTGTCTTTTAAATTATGGTATATTAGAAGGGAGAAAAAAACGAAAATTCTAGAATTACCACATAGAACTTTTTTTCTACCTTCAGAGATCTGTGTTTGTGCTGTTACTCCAGGTAGATCAGCTGGGTATTTCATTCTCCCTCCTATCTCTTCTGGTTGTGGTTTCAAACTGTCACCAGAATCTGTGTGCCACCCAAGTCATTACTAGAGCCTGGGCAGTGTCCCTGTACATGCAGACTCCATCTCCAGGCGACCTTCACTGGAGCTGTTGTGTCTAAGGCAGTTTTGAGGAGTGTTATTGAAGGCATGACTCAGTTTTTGTTTTTTTGTCTTGGCAGGAAAGCACCATCAAATATTTGGCATGAAGCTCCCTTGCAAAAGGCCTCAAAAAAGTTTTCAGAACAGCACTAATGTGTAGCCTGATGCTTTGATTTCACTTTATTGCATTAGTATTATTTTCTTACAGTCCCCTGCTCCACCACTTTGTTCAAATGGCTGGATAAGAGACACTAATGCCGTCTCATAGCTGCAGGGCTAACTGGTCATTGGTGCCTTAATTGTGAAGACCCTGTACTTACGCAGCTGTAATTCTGTTGAAATGTGAGTACGTGAAACCGGTACGATTGGTCCCCACCAAAGAGGGCTTTGGAAATGGTTTCATTCTGCTCTTCAGCTTTGCCTTATTTAAATATCAAAAGGGCTGTTTTGACTCCTAGATTATGTGATATCAGTATTGCACACTGTGCACATTAGTGGCATTGAATGATATTGCATTTATTTATAATACACATTAATGGAGTCTTTCTATGAAATCCAGGGCATTTTTTTGTCATTTTATTTTAACGTGCCTTTCTCATCCTCGACATGTACAACATAACATGTTGCATATTCCCTTTCTGGCTTTCGTTTAAATGGAGGAAAGCCAACCTTTATAACGTTAGTCTCAGATATGTGTGGCATTTGGATTTCACTGACTTCCCGTCACCTTTCTTTATTATTTTTAGCTGCCGCTCATGTGCCATCTGTCCCAGAATTTAATAAACTCCCAAAACAGTAGCACAAATTGTCTGAAGAAGGGCAAAAAATATTAGATGTATTATACTGCAAAAGCAACATCCCCTTTGTTACTCTCTTGTCAAGTTGTAATAAATAACTGCCAGTACAAAACAAGTTATGATGTACGTGTTGATATAGACAGTCACTTTTAGGTGGGGATTCTTTTTTGTATAGGAAAGAGCCTCTATGCGTTCCTGGAGCAAAACATGTTGCCTGCACTGTGTAGTAGGTGGTTTCAGAATTATATCTGATAAAATCAGTTTGATATCTTCTACAGGGCTATTCCATGTCACTTAGCAACTGCTATGGTATGTTGAAGATAAGGATATTATGATGCTAAAAGTAGCCATGGCAGCGAGAGATGTTTTTAAGAGATGTGTGTTGTGACGTATGCTGACTTTTCAGATCTCTGCAGAAGATTAACTTTCCTGTACACTTCTTCCCCCAGTCAAGTTAAAATCAGAATTGTGGACTGGATGCTATGGATGGTCAGCAACGGGTGTTATTTTATATCAGGCATGTGTCAGTCTGAGGTGTGGGAGGTGTGCTGTCATGTGCGTTATCTGTCCACAAAACTGGCTTCAGTCTAGAGAACTACTTTGGGAACCTGCGCTGAGGTGTGAGATCCCTGCAGAATGGCCCTCGCTCTCCTAAATTTCAGGCTGCAGCGTCATGACGTACCAGCTGACGGCTGTGGACGGGCAGTGCAGCTGGTGATGTCTTTTATTTTGCTATTTTGCTTGCCCTTGTAATAACATTAAAATGTGACTTCAGTTAATGTGGAAATAGAATGACTGAGCACACTTGTCGTGGGCTACTAGGTATTAATGAAATGAGTAAAAAAAAAAAAAAATCCTGAAGTGCTATTCCAGGTGATGTCTTTGACTTCTTGTATTTTTCCTGGGACCTGCTCGGTGCTGTGCCTGCGAATCAACTCCTGTAGTCCAACCTCATCAGCAGGCTAATGAAACTCCTTGAATAAGAACCAGGAATGCTGCGCCTGTCATTATGTCAAGCTCTCTTGTATTTTAATGTGATATTCCCTGGGGAAGGCCTCAGATTTTAATTAAAAATCACAGTATTTCAGTGGCTGGCACAGCACCTGGGGTGGGAGTTACCCCCCCGCCGGGCAGAGACCACCCAAGGAAAATGTACAACATACAGATATCTGCTTGTTTTCTTTCATTTAGCAGCCACTCAGCAGGGCTGCAGCCCAGCCCATGGTCACTGGCGAATTGAATTATTTTCCTCCATCAGCCATAGATACCTAGAAAGTGAGTTTGTAAAAGACCAGCATAAAGTGCCATGTTAATTATAAAGAGTACACAATAAACAGACACTCAGTGCCTCCTATTGCAAGAGTCCTGCGACCTGTGTGAGAACACAATTTCTGGAGGTGGAACTTTAATGCGATTTTCTGCACGGTTGTGGAAGTCTGAGATGACGGAGACTGAGTGATTGCAGACATCAGGTAGAGTTGAATGCCATCTTTTGGTTCCTCCAGTGTCTACGCCTGATTCAGACTGGTGCTACCACGTTTTTAACATTTTGCTTTGTTCTGCATGGCTAATCTGGCTAACATCTTTGTTTGAGGTGTTGGTCGGTGGATTTCTGGTTTGTGCACGTCCACTTTTTTTGGAACAGGTAAAGTTTTCAGATTTTCATGCGCAGATGAAGTTTCTTGGTAAGGGTGTGTTTGCAACTGTAACCAGTAAGCCACCGAGAGGCAGGAGATAGGATGGTGGCTAGAGCTGTGACCTTGCAATCGATGGAGACAGGTTCAGACCCCATACACTGCTGTAGCATTGATCACTCTTGATCAAGGTACTTATCCTCCATTACCAAAACATGCAAATGGTTAACTTCCAGTCTGACCTTGTGAAATTGTAAGTCATTTTGGAAGAAAGTGTCGCCTAGGTAAATGTGAATATGTCAGATTAAATGTTTGCGTTTTCTTTCATCTTTATGAAGCTGGGAGTCCCGTTTTAAGAGAATTTGTGGTTAAAGTGCATTTGGTCTGCCAAAATATCGTTGACTTACTGGCACAGATTCCTGCCAGGTGCCAACCTGTAACCAAAGGTATTGATTTAATCCTAGTGTACCCTAACCATCTGTCTAACTGATTTATGTATTTGCTACAACTGCTATCTAATCTGATTATCCAGAACCTCATCACTCACCCCCTGCCAACGATGACCTCCGTTAAGCTTGCCAGCTCCATATAGGCCTTGTGGTATAAGTGGGTTAAACTATTAAATGAGTCCAGCCTACGTGTAACCACTGAGGTGGCTAACTACATTAACATCCACTGCCAGGAAAGCCCCAAATCTCTAAACAGCAAATTGAATGAGTGCGATAGAGATTTTGTTTTTTCAATCACTTTCCTTCTACAAGGGAAGTTTTGCAGAGGTGGTGGTTTTAGCTCTGTTACAGTACCTGAACTAAAGTGACCTCTTAAGCCAGGACTCTGTGATGATTAGTTTATTCTGTCATTTGATTTTTCATCCAGACTTTACCCATTTATACTTAAAGATAGTCTTAATCGGTACTTCAGAGTAAGCAAGTTTCTCAGGGCACAACTTGTTTCCACCCTTGGAACTTGAGCACCTGTTTATAAATCTATGTCCTTTAGCTACATTCTGCTTATTATAATTATCTGTAACTGCATCCTGCTTAACACAGGTGTAACACATTGCTTAATACAGTTATCTATAAAATGACCCCCCAATGTTTTTTTTTAACTTACTGGAGTTCAGCCATATTATAAAAAATGTCTAAAAATGAATTTGTAAATGTTGGGAATTGTGGTGTAGGTACAGCAAATGTATTCTGTGTTTGTAAAGTGGGGTGAGCTGATGATTAAAAAAAAAAAAGAAAACGCAGTATACCTACAAGGGCCGGACTGTGGTGTTCACGGATTTTTTTTTTCCATAACAGAGCGCTGAATTAGAATTAATTACATCAATTGATGAAACTATTCCCAGTTTTCTTTGCTTTCCTGTGCACCAAGAGTGACATTATTCAGAATATGAACTTTGAGGACATTATTATAGACTTTACTGAAAAGAGAAGCCAAAGGGAAAAAAAAAAAGTTCTTAGAAGATGCCTAGAAATTGTGGAAATACTTTTCTGAAATGTACTTTTGAAATTTTAGTTGCTTTTAATTCACTGTTTTTTAGTTTTTTTCCCCTCTCCTTCATAGTCCTTAAAATTTTCATAGGCCTTAAGCCCTGTACTTTGAGAAATCCACCACTGGCACCTACAGTAAATTCAGTGTTCGCAACAGGGAGAAAGCAATCTCCTGTAGCAGGTGCATTAAAATAGCATTATCCTGATTAATATGTACCATTTGCCATTAACTGTAGTCTGATTTAAAGGGAGTCACTGAGTCATGGTGGAGTCACAGGTGGCAGACTTTAGAGCCAGTTTGATTGTAGGCACTGTGGGTTTTTGTCAGGCTTGCTTGTCATGTGATTTTTTTGCTCATGATTGTTGTCCACAAATCCCAGAGTACCACACACGACTCCTTCGGTCATGCATATGGAGCCATTGGTGCGCCACAGTGTTCTGGGTACCAAAAACCGCACTAGCGCGTCTCATCTCCCATTGCTGCTGGACTGGCTTGCTGCTCATCACTGGGGCACCAACTTTGCAGTTGCTTGATGTTAGAAAATGATGGACACAGATGCTGCAGATGCCTAATGGGGCAATAACAATGTTCCACCGACATAATTCTATCTCCTGTATTTTTTATATATTAGGAAGAGGGTTGTTTAAGAGCCGTGTGGGTTCACCAAGATTCTTTGTTAATAAGCCACCATGACCTGTAAAAAACCACCTCCAGTTAAAGAGGGGACAGCGACTTTGATTGTGGCAACCATTGTGCCAACAGTGGCCACAAACTTTTAATTTAATTTTTATTTCCGCTGTCTTTCCGCAGGTCATTTTTGACCTTTTTATGTAGTCAGTGTGACTTTAGTATACTGTACAGCAGCAACTAGCTGGCTAGCTAGGTACCAGTGAGGAGAAATAAATGAGGTGTTAAAATCCACATCTTAATGAGAGGGGAAACCAAACTGACACGGTTACAGTTTGACATGCTTTTCTGCCAGATAAACCGAGTTCCACGCTGACACGAAAAAATATCATTTTAAGCCCTGTTCTTTCAGGTGAGCAAATGGTCCAGTTTTAATAACCAAAACTCGAGATCTCGACAGGATGCAGAAAACAGGAAATAATTTAAAGCTATGCTAAGGTCCATTCCAGCCGTATTTTAAGAACTGGAAAATCACAGATACACAGTAATTCTCAATGCACAACTGGTTATATTTATCGTAAATGAGGAAAGGCACGTCCTTCACTGTTTTCAGTAATGCCCCAGCATTAGGTGTGCCGAGGGGGCTCTGTTAGCTCATAATTTAAGTTGATGCCTTGGTCACCACAACAAATTATATTCAAAACCCTCCTTGCCCCCTGTAAGGACATCCCATGGCTTGAACACGCATCTAAACAAGCTCTATTATGAAATATTTCAGCAAGAGACGTGATCGGGCCTCACAATCACTGGCAATTGTTCTGTAAATCATGAGCCGTGTGTCATTCACATAACAGAACATCAAAACACATGCCCACGGGAAGCTGTAAATGACCATTTTCAATTTCTCTGTCCTACCCACTTCCATGTGACTACACTGTAAACTGTTGGGTAAATAATATAGTCACAAAAAATGATAAAGCAGGACATTTGTTGCCATCTAGATGCTCATGTGTGGATTGTTTCATCAATATGTGAAATGACATGACCAGGGAGATATCGTCACCCAATTTAAAACTAAAGGAAAGTATTTCTCACTATTTGTGATTTAGGTAAAAATTTTATCTGAAACAACTTGCAATTATTTGCCACTTACAAAAGGCTATGGATACTGAAGTAATTTACATTAGTAACTTGTTCAGATGTACTACAGTATGAGTGGGATGTGAATCAACAACCTTTTTGATTAGAATGCAACAACCCTGACAGTAGTTTGTAATAACTAGAATTGGTGTACAGTTTAATATCAGTTCTAGGTGTTAATAGGCCTGACATGTGCACTAAATCACAACTGGGAGTTTCATCATTTTGTGGTGTTTTTTTTTTTTCCGTTGCCTCTCATTCCAGTGTAGGCTTCTTTTTTATCGTAACTGTCGGTGTGACTAAACCTTTCTCTGAATGCATCTCACACGTCACATGTCTGATTGTGTCAGAGAGGGCTTACTACTTTTTTATGAATAATTCCAATTGAAAACAAACAAACAAACAAAAAACACATCCAGGATAGGCTCTGGAATAGTGGTTAAAAGGGATGGATAGATGAATGGATTGATGGATGGATAATAATAACAAGGAATAATTAAGAAAAACAATGAATAACTAGTGAAAACACTGAAAACTTTTAAGCAGTTATTACAATTTACTGTTTGTTTTTTTTCATAGCAGCAAACTAATAGATGGATTTATCAAACATAATTTCAATGAGTTCGTTTAACTTCTTCAGTTAAAAAAAACTTTTTTATTTCAATATGAATTTAAATTATTAGAAAAGGGTATGTTACACCCAAATATTTTATCAGAACACTGTTTAGGGTCAACAGAAATACAGTACCTTCCACTTGCATTGTTGTGGATCGGCAACTTTACTTTTTGTCTCCTGTTCTTTCTACTTTTTGACGCTGTAACTGAATGTTGTTTGAGGGTTTTCCACTCAAATAAGCACTTCTGAGCCATGTAACATAACAAACTGAAATAAGCAGGAGATCCATAAGATGCCATGTTGTTAGAGTTTGTTCGGGTTTCTCCGCACCTCCTGCTAATCCATAGCTGACCTATCTTACCACCCAGCACCAATGGGGTAGATGACTCATTAGACCTCTTTTCTATTGTACACTTTCAATCCTGCCAGGGACAAAGAGGTATGCGAGTGAAGAACAGAGGACAAGAGCCCATGAGAGTTCGTCCTTGAACTGTACGCTCATTTACTATTCCCAGCTGCGGTTCAGCCACTAATCACTTTGGAGGGTAGAATTAGTAGGACTGAAGACACAAAACCATCAACACCTTGTGTCGGGGGGACTTGACGTACATATTTATAAAGTTTTCTCTAAGTCCCCTCAAAATCCCTGACGGGCATAGCAAGGCGAAGGAGGGTATTTACTAATCGTACAAAATGGCATTTGAAACTTAATGTTGATGTATTTAATACCAAAGGGGGATAATTCACTCACAGAGTGCTTTGCCTTAATACATATCTAAATTAACTTGATGGATGTGCAGTAGTGGGCGTTTTTCCTCTGTGAGACATTGGACATATGGGTGGGGATAATACAGATTAGGACCAAATGATATTTATCAGAGCTGCTAAGATTGCGTGGGGTGTAATTTAATTCATTTGAATACTGTTAAAGTTAAAATATGCCCACTAAAATATAATGGCCCATCAATTGTGCGTGTGTGTGTGTGTGTGTGTGTGTGTGTGTGTGTGTGTGTGGGCGGGTGGGGGGGTGGCTCATGGCTCATGTAGTAGCATGACAAGTTGATAGTACTAATATTTTTATGAAGTTGTTTAAATGATATAGTATTGGTAAGTTGTTTTTGTTTCATTAATTGGTAAAAATATAGATTTAGAGATATAACTATACATTTAAAATGACTTCAAGCCGCACCTGCTGTTTCATCAGTTTCCTTAAAACTACTTAGGTCTTGGTTGAGTTGGTATGATGTACTCCAGAAGAATGTACTTTAGCATGCAAAAAACATGAGCATGTGTACCATGCACAACACCAGTTTTTCTCCTTGTAAAAATGGATTACAGAGAGGACACCCAGGCCCTATTGCTTGTTTCGGTGGTTCCTGTGGCACCTGCGGCAGAATGGTAATATAGTAATTGCAAATAAATGAATGAGACATTTTTGTACAGTTGAGAATAAAGTAAACAAAATCAGTGAAATCTGACCAGATGAACTTGTCTCATTCTCTGCCCAGGCTTCAGACCAAATGGAAGCACCTTACCAAGTTTCACCTTTGATATGTACTTGTGCAAACAGTAGGGCCAAAAGGCTCATGTGAACTTTCAGCCTCCCCATGTATGGAGGACATGGTTTTACACTTTAGAAAAACTTTCAACAAGCTTTCAGTGTCTTAAAAATAAGTCATCTTACAAAATTTTTGAGACATCATACGTGCAGTTTAGTTTATTTGGAACTGGGTGCAGAGAACAATTTGTTACTTATTTTGACATAATTTTGTTGAAAAGTTTGTTGTTACAAAAGAAACACTGTAATTTGTTATGGTCGAGAGTAACATCCATATCTAATAGGCCAGTTCCTTGTCGAAATTTTAATTTACATGTATAATTGGTGTATCGTCCATGACTAACTATGGGTGGTAAGGAGGAAGCTACTATCTGTGTCATTTCATGGCAGAACAACTTACTTCGAACATGTTCTTATAAATGGCCTGTAAAGATGGAAACATTTTACAGATTTTATTTTATTACCGCCTAATCCGTCACAACATTATTCACGCTAAGAAATAATTTCCTAAAAGATGATTGCCAATAATTTTAAATCCCCCTGCATAACACACCGTACAAAAAAGGTTTAAAGTAACTGTTACGTGTTTGAACATTTCAGAGTGTAAGTGTAGAAGTAGTTGTAAAACCATCAGTCATTGTGCAGGACTTGTTACCAAACCTTCCAGTAGATGTTGAATGTGCTGCCAAATGACCTTCATTAGCACAAAAAGGCTTCTGGTGAGCACCTGCAATGGACGTGAGATCACAACATCCTAATAAGAATAATTCAAATGCGCTAGGCTGTACTGGGTCTGCCTTCACTAATTTTTCTTCTTCCCTGCGTCGGATCTCTGATGTGCAGCAGGTAAAGATCCTTATGTGTGTGGCCTGCAAACTATCACATCCACATGTGACACCTTTGATGGTCAGCAGTGTCTCTTCCTGTAATATTTACTGCTGTCACGCAGTAGCTTTATGTCATGCTGTGAGCTGCAGTGCATGTTGTCATGTGGGAAAGTGGTCAGCAATTTTGTGACGCATCATGGTACTCGGAGCAGAAAAGCAGGGTCTCGCTGAACCCCAGCATGTCTCAGAGAGGTGCTTTAGCCCTCATGTACCTTAGTTGCTGCCACCCAAATTTTGCTGCTCAAAAACTCCGTCATAAATATTGCACAACACCAAGCTCAGCAGTAACGGATAGGCACCTCCACCAACATACCTCAACAGGGGGGGTCCCACTTGAAAATCTTCATATTGATTCTATCACTAATATGGCCATAATTCCTTTCTCTTTTTGCATGGTCAGCAACTTTTGACAAGAAAGTAATCAGTTACTGTTGAACAGTGTTCAACTTTAGTTTATCATGTTCAGTATTGTAGCTATCAATTATGTTCTTAACTTGGATCTAGGGCTTGTTTTTGCCAGTGCTGAAAGCTTCAGTGTTGTTTAATACAGTTGTATTAATGCAGTGCTGGCTAGTATGCATGTCTTGGAGGAGGAGGTTTTTTTGGAAAATGGAGTGGTTGACCATGCCAGTGAAATTTGCCATTGAGATGATTTTCCCCCAAATTCAAGTGTGATACATAGTGATGAAAAGAGCATCCAGCAAAGGTGAGCACATGTAGATACTGAGGTATGAGGAGATGATGACTGTTATAGTTGGTTCTCTCTCTTTATTTGTATCTTCCTTCAGCTCTTTGAGGAGGGGTTGATGGAGGAGGCAGTATAGGACTGCCTCTGAACTTGCCTGTGTTGGTTCCTTTCACAGGTGGACACCTTTTTGTTGACTTTAGTTTTGTTATATATTGAATAAATGGGGAATTTACCAATAATTTCGTTCCACTATGAGCCTACAGATGAAAGAGTTGCCTTTATGGTAGCTGTGCTCAGGGCTTCTCCTGCCTTGCTTTCAGACATGTATTTATTGCTCTTTTTTACTCAATAAAAGGCTGCTTTCTTCCTGTGAGGCATTATTATCTGAAGTTTCATTGTAATATCTGCTGTGATATTGAGGGCACACAGTTCTTACTTAAGTACTTAAATGTTTTTTTGTCCTAAATAAAGTACCACTGTTTTGGCTCCTTCAGTACATTTGCGGATGTAGAAAAAAATACCCTTTTAAAGTTGGATAAAGGCAATTACATTTGTAATGCACACACAAAATAACACATCTCAGTCTTTCAGTGGCTGTTGCATCAA
Source organism: Arapaima gigas (assembly GCA_900497675.1). NCBI lineage: Eukaryota > Metazoa > Chordata > Actinopteri > Osteoglossiformes > Osteoglossidae > Arapaima > Arapaima gigas. Next base: position 202,674 of record UFQX01000604.1, on the reverse strand, counting down.
CAGCTTGTAGCTTTTCTAATATTCAAATATATGCTAAAACAGGCAGGCATCATTTAAATAGGAAAAGCTCTTTGCAGAGATTGTGAACTCATTCTTTCAGAGGGGGGGGGGAGAAGAAGACACACTTGACTTGATTTTCTCTCCTGCTAATTCATGACTAACACAAAGATTTCCGTTTTGCCCCCAGTGCTCAATTGCATACAGATGTACTTATTGGCCTGTGACGTATTCTTCAGAGTGACGGTATGGCTGGAAATGCTGAGGTTTCAGCTGTACAAACCAGGCGGTATTAATGTCTCTCTCGCTCCCCGGTGCTTTTAGAGTTAATGAGAACCCGTCCGGAGGAAGAATATGAATGCCAATTATGCTAATCAGATTTAATGTGTCAGAAGCATCGCAGGAAGTAAGGAGGCAGTGACAAAGATCCCACTCATCAAGTTCCTCAAGTTTCTGCTGTCAGCTAAATGAATGGCACACGGAGAAATCTGCTCGATCTTCACAATGAGTCACAGTGCCTTCAGCTCCATCGACAGGAGAAACTCGCAGAGCAATCAAATCCACATTTAATTATTAAATGTACAAATGCACAGAAATAATTAGAGAGTATAAATCCTCTACTGGGGGTTAGGGGTTCTCAGGTGCCTTGGATCCAGTCCCTTTCATAAACGTGTGAAATACGGGACGGAAGTCGTGATATTGCTGTAGCAGAGTAAATAATCATAGCTTTGTCTCAGTTAGATATCCTTTGTGGGCCAAAATCTGAGGGTATTGCAGAAGTTACTGAAGCAGAAGTATGGAGTATGTGGAAGACCCTCAAGGGTACAACCTTGATGGATACCAGTTCATCCAGTCCATACACAACCTCACAGACACACACAAAGGACAATTTAGTCCCCCTTAGACAAATATCTTTGCACTGTGGAATGAAAAATGGAGCACCTGAAGGAAACCCACAGGGAGAACATGTAAACCCAATACACACTGAGCTTGGTCTGAATCCTTACAGGTCCAGGACCTGTGAGGCAGCAGCATTACCTGCTGTGCAACCTGTGCCTGTAATGAAAGTGATAATTAAAAATTCTCTTAGTCATGCGATGACTAGCGGCTTGCAGATCATTTTGCCGCCCTGAATTCTGAAGGAGTAAAGCACTGTGGCATTCAGTCCAGTTATATATTAATAAGTGACCAATTTAGACCAGAACCAATTGAAATAATAATTGTAATTAAAAACTAGAATAGCTGGAATGAGAGGCAAAGGACCTATAAGGCTGTGAGAGCAGGAGCTGCTAACCTCTTCCTGACATCCTTGCTCAACAATTTCATTTTTTAAATTTCAACAGAATTAAGATATTCCAGGAACCAGAGAGTGTAACCAAAAGGTTAAGGTGTGGCAGAAGAACACCACCTGGATTACAATAGCTCAGTCTCATTCCTCCATCAGGAAGGTGCTTCACGTGGAACCTGACTGCTTCTACATTCCATACCACAGTGCAGAGAAAAATACAACTTGCTGCAGGCTATATTTTGTATAGTAGTATTTTATGAGAACTTGAGGCAAACATGAAAATGAAATAGCTGGGGGATTTTACATGTCATTATCCTCCATAATTAATTCGTGTTTGGCTATTTTATGGTTCTTTCTTACGCCACTGTTTTGGCTTTCAATACTACGTTTAAACAAATTCCCATAAAACTGCTGTGGACAATGTAACTAAGGGCATTTGGCCAAGCTGTTTGCTTTTGCAAGAAAAACTCCGGTTCTGGCTTAAAACAATGACTTTTCTAAAATTCCTGGATGTCTTGTGACATTAGTTACTTAAGTAGAGTTATATGCTATTTTTTACAGTGCTGCTATTTGATGGTAGAAATTGGATTTCAGTCATATGTGAAATTGTAATGTTTCTGTCAGGTCTAAGCAAAAATAGTCAACAAAAGCACAACACCTTACACAACAGCAAAGGGAAAGTGACGTATGTTTCTGGCAAAAGGACACTACTGCCTTGAAAACAACACCAGACCACTCCATTTACATGTCTATAATGGTCGTCCTTTGAAGCAAATCGTAACGGAACAACAAATCCTGGAATTTGACATTTCCTCATTAAAATTTAAGTTTAAATTGAATAAAGAAATGATTTTCAATTGCTTTCAAGTCTTGACATGTTGCTTACAGTAATCAGTAAATCTAGTGCAACTTCCTCTGGAACTATTACTGTCAGCAAAATGAGGAGAGGTGGGATGCCAGATGGTCCTTTTCAGTAGTCATTTCTTCACCCTCTCTGTGGGCTCTAGTTTTCCCAAGATTGATACCTGTTTGAATGGTTCTGTGAGTTGCACTTGGTAGAAAAAGAAATAAGCCTGTCTGGAATGTGGCATATGTGCGGATAGGTAGGTTTATTTAAACTCCATGAAATGTTGCTTCACACCTTGGGGTCCCGGCCCATGCGTGAGCGCTTATGCTGCTCCTCATACAATTCATGAGCTCCCTGGAGACCCACAGGAGTGTGGCGTATGCCGAAATAAGAGCAGGGGCCAAGCATGCTGAAGTAAAGACAAGCGCATTTAAATAAGCCATCTTTGGTGAGATGCCACCAACCCCCGAGCCTTCTGAGCTTCAATGAACTTAGCTGAAATAAATTTTAAAAAAAAAACACTAGAGCTGCTCTACTGCTGCACACGAGTATACCAACCCAAGTGAGGTCATGTTCCTGTTTGACAGGCCATAAAACCTTGAAAATAAAATTCTTAAAGTACCTGATTTCTTATTCCTTTCTCAATTTTTAACTCCTTTTACTAGTGCATTTCTAATAATTAATACGGATCTACTGTTTTTTTCTGGATTTTGTCTGATAAAATGTCCTTATTAAACCCTGACACATGACAGATGGAGTAATTGTGAGGCCTGGGTTGAAAGTAAACAGCGCATTTCATATTAGGTATCTACTCTGTCAGTTATTGGAGTCTATCAGATACGTAATACGCATCTCTTTCACATTTATTTTCACAAGACCCCAACCAGTATATTTTCCCACTACGGCATCAAAAAGCCCCTTTAGTCTGATGGTATTTAAGACCACTTATGCCTGTACTGTCTCTCCTAATGCTGTTCAAGTCAGGCCCCATTTTGTGTGCCCTGCTTGCCAACTCGCTCAATTGCAAGATTACCTCTGGGGATACTGGTAAGCTGCTAGCAATGCTGGTGTCAACAGTGAAGTGCGTCTCTGAGGTTTTTAACCCGCAGACCTTCTGGGCAAAGACAATTGCAGGACTTTGGCCTTGAGGTCAGAAAGCCATTGTGACATACCATTTTTTCTTTTCCTTTATTTTTACTGAAGTGAAAGCATTTACTTTTTTACACTAAGCCATAAGTGGAGGTACTGATGTGTTTCTCCAACACAACTTATACTGTTTCACTTGTTTAAGTAACTGAGCAATTTTACTGCAGCTTTTCAAGGTAGGTACCATGCTCATGGGCAGTACAGCAGGAGGTGGGATTCGAACCTGGGACCTTGATATTCAGAACCAGAGGTACATGGTACAGTATATGTAGCATATTAATGAGGAAATCATGAGTGATTTCTCGTCACTGATCCTATGTATCTTTATTAACATTTTTTGCCGACACCTTGCTTCCAAAACAGTTTGCACTGTTTAGTTTGTATACTAAGCAACTCACAGTGATTCACCCGTTTATATATTACTCGGAACAGTAGCTAAGTGAACAGTGCTTCTTCTGGTTGGGCTTAAGTTCAAATTTAGCTCAGTATGGAGTTTGTATGCGACGCATGTATGCGTTGGTTTCCTCTGGGTGCTCCAGTTTCTTCCTACTGTCCAAAGGGATGCATTTCAGGTTAATTGGTCACTCTAAATTGCCCATAGTGTGCGTGTGTGACTAGGTGTATACGAGCGCTCTGTGATGGACTGATGTTCCAACCATAGCCTACCACCCACTGCTTCCAGTGTCAGCTCCCAATTGCTATGACCTGGCTCAGGATAAATAGTTAATAAAAAGAGATGGATTGATAATTCAAGGTAAGTACTGTGATCAAGGGCACTATGCAGGGTTTTGAAAAGAAGCAGGGTTTCAAACCCAGGACCTTCTAATTGGAAGGCTATGGTGCTTTTTTTTAAATTGTAGTGGTTTAAGGTGTTGTTTTAGAATATATAAATCATTTGTTTGTCTCCTTGCCCAGTCTTAGAGTGATAAAAGTTTAAGAAGGCCTAATTCAAGTGTTCTGCTAGTCTTGTCATATGAAGGTTCTGTTCAGGCATCTTGGATAAACTGCAATTGCCTTGGCATCCTTCTGTTTACAAGGTCAGACCTGGGGCAGTCAGATGGAGAGAGATCCTGGAATGACCAGTGTCTGAATGTGGGTCCGTTGACGGATCTCCATGTCTCTCTACATGTTTCCCACATTGAGACCTCAGGAGGGTCTGGCTTCCAACTTTGGCTTCATTGACAGGCCAGATGGCCGCGCTGTAGCAGATGCCACGTTTGCTGTAGCTCAGGAGAGGTTCTTGTTCTCAGGTAAACTGAACAGTCCTTTGGGCCCCATTGCACAGCAGAGCCATTCACAGGTTTCGTGCTCTAAGGTCTTTTCAGAAGATTTGATTTAAGGCTCGTGTGCTGTGGTTTTTAAAATTATAACCCTCAACCTGTACCCCAGAAACCCCTCTTAATTAGTAACAAAATGAAAGGCCTAGCCTGCAGCTTAATACAGCCTTTCCTTGGAGCGATCTTTCTCCTACACTTTATATTTGAGGTCCTTTTCTACCTCAGGCGTCGTCTTTTATTACCCACTCGACAGTTCCATTAGCTCTACCAATGAAGCTGTGCATCTCACCATCAGCTGATATAATTGTGACTTTGCCACTGCTGTTAAATAGCATCTTTAGAGTGAGCCAAGAGTTTTTAATTTAATTGTAATTTTCATTTAATTAGGACGGGTGGTTTGCATTCTTTGCTGATATGGATCCACTTTGTTCTGGGAAGCGCTATCAGAGGTGGTTAATGAAAACTAAGCATCTAAAAGCTTTTTGCAATGTGGTTTAACCTTGATGTTTGAAATATTCCTACATAACTTAAGAAAAAAGTCACTCTCTGGTATAGTGACTGTTGGACTGAACCCAGTTTGTAGTGTGTTTTAGTGTTTTTCCTTTACTTTGATCGGACTGTTTTAAAAATAATAAAAAAAGATTTTTTCTTGTTTTTATAATAAAACCTTTTGTTTTATAACCTCACAAAATGTTTGTTTTATAAAACATTTATTTTTTTTTATCCTGTCATTGAGCTTGAGGACTGCGGCGTTGGGGAATCAGGAACATTTATTAAAAAAATCATTTATTGCATTAAAACAGGAGTCTGTAGAATTTTCACAAAAGTAGGACAACTAAGAGTGCGTGTGTGTGAATGTGTGTGTGTGAGTACACATTCAAAGCACAACGCACAACTGAAAGAAATCCTTAGTCTGTTTCGGGTATATGGGAAACACATTTAATGTTTTGTACAGTTTTTTTTTGTTTTTCCATTTTTTGACATTTTTGCTATATTTTTTCCAATTAAAGAATTTTGTTTAAAAGCTGGGCCCCAGCTCAGACTTAAAATCACCACCTTTTCCTAATAAAGATAGATGTTTCAAGTGAATTTGTGCCTGTAAATTGCCCTTTGTGTGGGAGTGTGGCTGTGGGAGACCCTATTATTCCTATTATTATCCTATTATCATCTATTTATATTATCTAGCACATCAGTATATTTGGTTGTTTTGATTTTGCACACTGGCTTGTGTTTTGAAATTCCACCTCAGCTGTACATTAGAATAATGGAAAGACCGACCAGGAATATTAACAACACAGTGTGCAAGCCTGTGTGGAAAAAGACTCATAAGTAGCTCAACATACTGTATATTAGAGTATCAAGCATTGTAAGTCACCAAGTTATTCATATGAAAATTAACAAGAACAACAATAATATATACGTTAATCTTATTTTCTGGGCTATTATTGACTTACTTCTTTAGTTACCTCATCATAAACTTCCACATGAGAACCCTCTATGGCAAATCAGAAAAAGCTGTGAGAAATTGGGTAATATTACTTTGCTGAAAAAAGCCCGCATCTTTATTCACTTTCGCCTGTTTCATTTTCCTTCTTTTGGTCTGTGCTGGCTCACCTGTCCAACGCTATTAGAGATTACGGATGTTTGCTGACTGCTTGCTACAAGTGTACATGGCCGCAGCCTTCCATTCTGTGTGTTTCTTGTGCACTTTGTTGCACACTCAGAACAACACTCACACACTACCTTGACTGACAGTGCTATTTGTTTACCTCAACCACTTAAAGTAGTTGTGACTATTTTTTCAGCACAAAACTGCATTAGAAGTAAAATGGTGAGTCTCGTGTTATTTTTAGATATTGCAAACTCATTTTTTGGCATTCACTGTATTTACCTGTTTGTTTAAGTCATGTTGCATCAGTTAGGCTTAGAGACGTTCTTAGTATCCCAGTAAGCAGGTTAGTGGTCTGGAAAATTGTCAGAAAGTCTGATGTGGTACTGATGGAATTCTGGGCAAGTGGAACTGACCTGGTACACATCTTAAGTGCAGTGTCTCCCGATAGAAAAAAAAGCTCATTTGCACAGTAACCCTCCATTAAGACAGTTTGATACTGATAATGGATGGATGTTTCCCTACGAGTGCAGACATCAGCGGTCAGTGACAGACACACGTGTGTGTGGACCGTGCATCAAGGTCTGAGATCTAAGTCTAACTGCCCTCTTGTACCAGTACATGTAGCCAAGCTGGGCAAACCTACTCAACAAATGGTGGTGAATCAAAACACTGCCAAGTATGTTCTGCAGGGTGAAACCAAATAGATATATTCCTGCTTTATGAAATGTATTTAAAAAGCTTACCTTGAGAAAATCTGTTATAAAGTCTCTCCATTTTCAGGCTCTATTGTTTGCACTAAATAATTGTTTGTTGAGTTGCTTACTTTGTAACTGTGTGTAGATACCAAATTGCCATTGTTTTCATATGTCAAGTTTTATATGTAGCTGTATATTGGGGCAATTAAACTGACCTCTACATAATATTTTTTAAAAGAACAGACTGATATAATTTTTCTTTAATTTTTTTGACCCTGTTCAAAATTTTGGTTACTCTTTAAAGACGTTGTTACCTGACATATTTAGGGAAAGTGCCACTGAGAATTTCCACATTTTTCACAACACACATGACACCATGGTATTCATTTAGATATCAGTCACTGGACTTCTTCTTATAATATAAGCAGGGGGTCCTGTGAGGTTTCTGAGCAAAGAAATAACAATGAGGAAAGGATTACTCTCATATTAATTTCTCTTGCTTGTATATGATCAGGTCGACCATATTCACAAACAAATAGGGGGGCTGTGCAAGTCTCATTTACTGTAGTCTTCTACGATAACCTTCTTTGCCCACTAGTAAAATAATGTAGTTCTTTTCCAACAATACTTTTTTCAAGGCTTCTGATTTTAGCATATCTCTGCTTGAAATGAGGAATTTAGCCAAATTTAAAGTTCAGCATCTTAAATGTCTACTTTTCCATGATAATTATCATTCTTTGGTACTGGGAAGTCATACAGCAAATTAAACGTGACATTACAATCTTCCATTAGTAATTCTAAAAAACAGCTAAAATTATAATAGTTGTCATTAGTTTGGAAAAAAGTGACGGCCACTTTACTGACCAAATCTTGATCATTTGAATCCAATTTCTATGCAAATGGCTTCTAGAAAAAGTCATTTCAGTCACGACTATTCACAGCAATATGTCTCTATAATGTGTGTTGTTTGATGTGCGCCGTAGAAATGATGCGTTTGTTTCTGCGCATCCAGAATTTTACCACTTGAAAAGGACTAGCAGGGTAGACTGCAAAAAAAATGTTTTGCTTGATTTGAATTTCCAATTTCGGTTTGTATTACAATGTATGCAAAGTGACTGTTTGGCGAAGAGTTTTAGGCAAACTGAATTAGTTTTCCCTGTTAAATATTGCTCTCCTTCAGCCGATTGTCAGAAGCATGATATGCTATTTTATGACCAAAATTGACACTGAAAATAGCTTAAACACAAAGGATTCAGTTATGCTTCCAGTCAGCTTGTCAAAAACATCACTTCATTATGCGCAGATGAGGCTTATTACAGAAGCTTAATATTACAAGAAAAAAGTCCTCTGCTGCACAAGGAGGCACTCCGGTACACTTCACATCAGACTTATGAACATACACGGGGCACACACAGGCTTAATCTAAATATAAAAACCGTCAGGCCCTCGCTGTCATTTACTGATATAATTTACTGTTCTTGGATGATAATTTGCACTGTTGGAAGTGTGATCGCCGGCACTTTGAGAGTGCTGAGGACTATCTAAATCTAAAGGGCCACTTTGAATAGAAGAACTAAAAGGCATTGTTTGTACAACACATCAGCAGCAAGCACACACTTGCGGAATTTTTATAGAGCCAGTCAAATGCAGAGGTGAAAGTCTTGGTGAAAACTTTGTACCGTGGTATCGTTTTGAAGCCCCTAATAAATTGAAGTTGGGCGGAAAAGTGAGGAAAGCTGCCCCTTCAAATCACCTGGGCTGTGGGTTTGGATGTGGGTTTGAATCCAGTTCAGTCAGTGCCTCCCCAAGTCTCTGTATTTCATTCCAAACATCTGTCAGTTTCCCCCAGGTTCTTCAGTTGCCTCCCACAGTCCAAAGACATGACATTTTTTTAGGTTTTTCGTTGGTTACTGTGGAATAATATTTAGGACTTAAGGGTAACAAAATGCTTCTCCCACATACGTGTTGTTGGTTGCAGGAAAATATTAATTTTAGTTTGATTTGTGTAAAAACGAATTTGTGCTGGAAAACTCTGCAGTTATATATGTGCTTTAGTGGCAAATTAGAATTCTTTATGGTGTTTCAACAAAGACCAAGATGCATTGCTTGGGTAAATTTCATATGTACTACAATCTTTTGTGATAGCTGTTTCAAAATTATATAATAAAATCAAAAATAACAAATTGCATCTGAAAGAAATTTATTTATGATTATGCTTGATTTGTTTCTGCTGGTTATCTTTTCAATGCTAAAATTAATGTTTCTGTTTTTGTAATTATCAATCATGCCATTATATGTATTTGCATGTTTTCAGTTAATTTTTGTTTTTTTTTTAAAATATTGTTCATCATAACACAATCAAACACGGTGAAATGATTAATACAAAATCATCCAGTTGAAACTTTCAATATATGTGGGTGTACGCATTTTTTTCTTTGAGATTGTTAAAAATAAAGACTGAATACAGTTTGCAGGTACATTGCCGAAAGTTAACTAAAATGGCAAAAAAAAAAAAAAAATACACAGAGAACTGAAATGAATGCAAAGAAAGGCACTGCAAATCTTGCAGCTATATGTAAATAAGGATAAAACTTGGTGAGTTTTTGCCGTAATGAAAACTGAGGATTTCTTTTTTCTACATCTAACAGGTGCAAGCCTCCCCATGTCAATGTACAATACAGAAAACATATACAACTTGTCAGCTATAATAGACAGCATCTCTGTAATGACTCTTTTAAATGGCACCTGTCACATTGTACTGGCGGGCTTTGTAAAAGTCTGGCACTTTCTCAAAGTGTTTCCAGTGAATTGCAACAATGGCTTCACTCATTAGACCTTTTAGGTAAAAAAATAATAATTTTAGGATAAACATCCATACTTTAAGACCTCAAGAACTTAATTTCTGAGAAAATCAGATTTTAACATCAAATAAGTTTCTCAATTAAGTTGAATAGTTAAGAATTGATTAAAAATAAATAATCATGCAGTAATTCTATTGTCATAATATGGATTGTTATTTTTTGCACAACGCTACATACGTATGGTAAAAGCTGAAATTATTTATTTTCACTGGTTGCTTAATGTACTATTTAAAAAAGATAGCAAAGTGTATGATGATCCTTGGTACAGTTCCCTGCAAGAAAACAATGGCCAAAAGCAAATATTGCGGTATTCAGAAATTAGACTATGTACCAGTTAAACATAAGGAAAAAAGTGTTTTTAATTATCTTTTCAATTTTTGCAACACAATCTTCGCTTCTAGATCAGCGACGAGACCCGTGTTTCCATCTTATCGGCATGCAGCTCTGCGCCTACTCATTTTCTAAAAATTACCCAAGATTACAAAGCCTTTTCCTTCTCTATCAAATATTCATTACACTCCCTCCCTGCAATCTGATACTTTAACACCTCCCACAAACATTTCACATCAAACAAAAGGGTGGCTGCAAAGTTGACACTGGTTTTGAGTGCATGTACTTATCTGTGGGTTAGCATGTTAAAAAAAAAGAAAGAAAAAAGACATAAGGGTAAAGATTAATCCATTTTTCATTGCTAAGGACTCTCAGATTACAAAAAAGGACATTTTTATCTTGAACTGTACTTAAATTGCTTTGAGATTAAAGCTATATCGAAGTCTTAGTAAAACATTAAAATGGTAATAAGGTAATGTTACCATTTTAAGCAACCACAGTTGAAATTATTATTAAATGTATGGGTTGCCAAATATTAAACCTTTTTTTCTGTGCATAAATGCTTTACTCTAAAGTTCTGGTTCTGCGTATAAACTCTTATTTGGTTATACATTATCAATACTGCAAGTGATATTTGTTTAAAATAAAAGTCCTTTATTTTTTACATTCTCATTTTGACAGAGTATCCATGTATTGTTTTCAGTCTTTAAGTTATTGTTGTTCATGCACATTTAAAAAAAACAAGCAAAAAAAAAGAAACAAGCACTTAATTTTCAAATGTATTACTTTTTCTATTTTAAATTCATTTTTGTGAGTGTATAATTTGTGCTCAGGTAAACGACCAGTGTTTCATTAGAAAGTAAAAAAAATAAATAAAACAATTACATATTTCAAACTTTTGACTGCTCACACCAGGCCTGATGTTGGGAAAAAACATTTGGTGCATCATAAATATGACAGCTGGCTTGACGTTGGGCTGCACTTTCTGGGTGCACCTTTGTGGATTCCACGAGGAGGCTTCAAAGTGTCAACTAGTATAGTAAGGCTTCCTTTGGTGAATCTGAGGCTCGACTGTAGATCCATCAAACTCCCAGAAAACACAATGATGTATAAATTCATCAAAATGCCCAGAGATACCGGCTGTACTCAATTCAGTGAGGTCAGTGGCAGATTGTTGAAAAAAGCTTAATTCTTAATGCTTAAAGCTTAAAAATCCTAAACCCATTTCCAAAATGCCTCCAGTTTTTCGTTTTGTCACTTGTGAAAGCAAAGGTGCGTTTTGTTTTCTGGCCCTCCTGGCAGGAAAAAGAGTGAAAAATGTCTTCTGACCAAATGGTTACCAGTTCAAGTTCCAAAAAAATATCCTACTATAAGCACTCTTAACTACAAATTCTGGAGTAAAACTTCTGCAAGAATGGGGAAAGTCAACATTTCCTTTTGAAAAAAATGTGTTGCGTCTAAATAACAGTATCATAATACTGTTATTGAAAGAAGCTTAATGCCCTAATATAACATTGCTAGGTTTTGAGAAGGCATCAGTTTACTTAATAATAAGCAATATTGTGTTAAAATGCATAAAAGAGCAAAGCAATACTTAATAGAAGAGGGTGGGTTTCTGTCAAAGGTTCACATAACTGAAGGGTTAGAGAACTGGATTCTCTCTGTAGCTGGAGCTGGAGCTTTCTCCTTATGGGGTAGACATGCACTTTGGGTAAAGCTTTCGTTCACCAGTCTCCTAAACAGACCAGCTGTCACATGTGATGATTCAACATAAGGGGTGTGAAGGCCAGGACTGACTCATGCGTGAACAAACGCATGCTCTACTGAGAAGTGGTGATCGCTACTTTACCACAAGATGCAGCATGTCTGAGCAAAGGCATGTTAGTGGCCAACTTCTCCAGCGATGCATTTTTCCCATTCTGGAGGATGGAGCATGCCGGTTTGAATGTATTATCAGTTTTGTTATACAGTAATACCTCCTGTAGTGATTTGTAACGGTGTTGTTGTACTTTGAGCAATTTATTATAATGATTTAACTTGTGTTAAAAAATCTCAACACATCTAAACAAAATTAGCATTTAAATTTTTGATATTACTTTATATTTTTTATATGATTTTATCACCAAACTGTATTAACTTAAAGTGGTTAACTTAAAGTAGTGTGTTAGTGCTGCTAGTGCTATTGAACAAGCAGGCGGAAAAGGAAAAGATAAAATTTATATCTCCAAACCCTATTACCCTTACATCGCTAATGTGTCATTGTAACATTTTCAATTTGAAAAGATTACACATATTATTTATATTTTTACACTTACTACAGCTACTGGCTCCTGTGGTCAAACACAGACATGGCACTGAGAGCAACATGTGTGCCAACTGTAGTGATGTGCAGACAGTAATAGCAAATTATACTCTGTGTCACCAAACTTTATTACTTTGAACTTTTTGAACAAATGAATACATTTGTATGTATACGTATGTGAGTGTGTGCCTGTGTCTGAGTGAGAAAGTGCCTCAGTGTGTGTGTATACAACATGATAAGCGTACGCTGCCATGCTCGTGTGCGTAGAATGTGACTGGCGTCCATGTTCATTTGTGTGTCGTCTGTGGTGTCCATGCTTGTGTGCGTGTTTGTATTGTGTGTGCTGTGGCCATGTACGTGTATGTGTGTGTGTGTGTAGAGCATATACAGCTTCTTCAGACTGCTGCGCAAACATTAGTAACAAACTGTATATCACCACTTATTGAACTTATTGTGTTTGAGTGAGAAAGTGCATCAGTGTGTGTATGTACAGTGTGTGTGGCGAGCGTCCTTGTGTGTGTGAGAAAATGTGTTTGTTTTTGTGTGTATGTGTGAAAGCATGTTGTGTCGTGTGCAGATTAATGTGGGACAGTAATAAAAAATTATATAACCAAAAAATTGTGTGTGTGTGTGTGTGTGTGTGTGTGTGTGTGTGTATGGAACAAGAAAATCCATCAGCATCATGGCCTTTATGTCGCCGTGTGATGTTTCTACGTACTGCCTATCATGCCAATACTCCTGTCTTTCCAAGTGCTGTTAGAAACCAATTTCAGTTTATTTTTTTTTTACTTTAATTATCATGGCATTGCAAAAAAAACCTCACTTAGGGTGAGAGTTTCCACTGTGCCAAATTTTGAGTCTGTGTCTTGAAAAAAAAGCCATGTATAAAGAACAAACACACAAACAGGCAAACAGAAACTGAGCTTTATAGATAGAAAGATAAATATTCTACTTTACATTTCGTTGCTATGTAAGGTTTTCAAGCATCGTTTATACTGTGTACTGTATTAATGAGCTGTTATAAAACCGTTTCATTAAGTGTTCCATTTCTCAAGAACACATCTAGATCACTAATCGAGATATTACTATATTGAGGTGCACCTTAAGATTCTTAAACATATCTAAATGCACTTGTGTCATGAGCAGTGGGTGTTGGTATGTATGCATTAGGAAATGTGAGAAACTGGAGCCAAATGTCTTAGTCTCTTTAATGCAGAACTTTCTAGGCTTCTGGTAAATATCATGACAAGCTTTTTTTGTGACAGCATTTTTTCCCAGCTAGAATTTTAACAAGTGAGTAAATTAATAAATTTGCTTTATTTTCATGTTTAAAAATGCAAAAAACGAACAAGGTGAGTCTGAGGTCTGGTGTCGCTTGGCAAATCTGGAAAAAGGAGAGAGAAAGCATCATGGGCCGACATCTACGTTACACCATCCCTGAGTGCTTTTACATTTTTGAAGTGCTGTGTGACCTTGCATTTGCTGGGAGGCAGAGAGCAGCATGACAGGTTCCACTCCAGGGAGGGATTCAGACGTGTCAGACATCGTAGGTTCAGGCCAGGGATAAAAATCATTGGCTTACGAAAGGAGCGATATGCTAATGTCATCTCATTATCCCATCCGGTGATGAAACATGGAACTGCCTGGGGTGGGGGGAAGGCGGCACCTTTGAGCCATTGACCCCTAACGTCCCACCAACACTCGAGTTTGTTAACTTGTGACCAAGAAGCCTTGCAACCAACTGTCCAGCTAAAAAGAGGAGAGGGTGGCTGTATCTTGGGAACTCTGGCGCACGGCCTGTAGAAACGGCACCTGCTGGGCTTGGCCATTGTGGCACGTTCTGCTCCTCTTTTTCTCCCTGTCCGGTTACAGATGGTGATTCACACCCCAGGGCTTGTTCACAATGCCTCTCGGTGGGAGACTTGTGCTCGCCTGCAATGACCCAGTTCCTCTACCTCGCTGAGGTGCTGGAAACGGTGGTTTTCTGCACAGCCATGGAAGTGCAAGAACCCAGTCTCCTATCAGTTACACTGGGGAGGAAGAAACGCATGGAAGAAAGATGATCTGACAGACCACAGACTCCAGAAAGAAATCCTGCCTCTAGACGAACAGTGACAAGTGAAACTGGCACGTCTCTTCTCCGAGCATTACATCAAAATTAACAGACCTGTCATGGCTATATTTAGCCATATGGTGGTGCCATGATTTTGATTTAATCTGGGCCATAGTCTCATTTAGTGCCCCCCCCCACCTCTTCCCCAGTGGAAAGGATGGAGATAGGTGTTGTGTCACTGGGTTGTATTTAGCTGTGTTTAATAAAGTGATGCCACTTTCTGCATGCCTGGACTGATGGCACGTCACACCTGTGAACATCACAGTCTTTGGCTTTTGCTTCGGACCTTCTGTGATCAGGGTCCCTGAAAGCTTCCACACTGCAGCAGTTCGACATTTTAGGCTCCCGGTTCACTTTACTATCATTCTGCTTTATACAGATGTATGAGAGAATGAAAAGTAACTCCTCCTGGGCCATGGCACACTAAATAGACAGCCTGACAACAAAGAAACAAGACAGACAAAATGCAGTTGGTGGTAGATGAGTAAATAAATAGGTTAAAACAGGATGATAAATAGGTAAGTAGATAAATAAATAAGTAGTACCCCTTGAAAGGATAAGGAGTGGGCCAGCTGATGGTGGCTCATGCCCTGTCATCCACCTGCCATCATCAATTGGGATCTCTCCCTTACTCCCCTCTCTGCCAGCACCTGCAGGCGTCTGTTCCACTGTAACGGGCTCCAACATGTAGTACAATTCCTCACTTATTGGTCTGCTGGCCGCACATCTGGCACACAACTGCGGTGCCTTCCTCTGTGGCGGAAATTTAGACGTGAGTTTTTCTGTAAATGGAAATATCAGTTGTGACTCTTTGGTGATCAATTGTACAGTTTTCTGTCCTCATTTTCATTCCTGAGGAAAAGCGCTCGTGTGTGTGTGTGTGTGTGTGTGTGTGTGTGTGTGTGTGACAGAGAGAGAGAGAGAGAGAGTGGGAAAAGGTATTTCCAACTGTATTCCCTCTCCATAATTGTCTGATATGCTATTTAACTATAGTTTCGGTGGAGGAAAGGCAACAAAGCTCTCTATAGACAGTAATTGGATATGTCGCTGATATGTGCCAATTTATTAAAGCAAATCTAAATGCAAAACTGAGAGTTTTGCACCATGCTCTTATTTATTTTATTCCGCCAGGACATTGTTAGGCAGCAGAAATTGCCGCCATCAAGAAGAATGTGTTTAATTTAATCAGTTTGTCATAGAGAAGGATATATTTGTTTCTAAAAAAGCATTTGTAATTTGCTTATTTATGCATTTATTTGCAGCAAAAACCCATTTTATGACAGGAAGACAGCTTATGCACACTTATGTACAATTAAACCGAGTGTGAGGCATGGAATATAAAAAGTGACAGTTTTTTTTTTCCACTCCTTGAAAATCAACTTATCCTTCCTGTCAGTGACTGCCATTCTGATGAGAACAGACTTTTAATAGAGTGAGTAAATACAGCACCCTCTCTCCTCAACACACACTTACACGCATCCCCCCCAAACATGGGACACCACTCCGTCAGAGGGAACCCTAATGGGCAATTAGGAGCCATCGATCAAGCTGAGCTGAGGTGGGCACACGGCGCCATCGAGGACGTAAGCACAGAAAGGAGAACACACAAGTTCCGTTTGTAAAAAAAAAAAAGAAAAAAAAAGAGGACTCAGGGGCTGGGATAAAGGGGCTGGTTGCAGCATCCACAAATTCATGGAATGTGAATGAATATTTCTGGTGCATCCAAAAGTGCGCTGTATCTGTAGGCCTTACATGTATTTGCTGTGGCTGCAGCAATGGATGTGCAGAGGGAGCCAGATCCTGTACAATACAAGAAAGTGGCACGAGAGACTCTCCAGTATGGGTCTATCCAGTAGGGCCCATAGGGCTCCTTTGGTCCTCTGAAAGAAATGCTATCAGTTTCCATGGAGACAGTCTCCTTGTCTTGCAAATCCACCTCTGTGGTATGGAGCAGAGCATCGTTATGTTCACATTTACATGCTGGCCCTGAACAGAGAAGCAAAGGCATGGTTCCCAGCCTTTGGACAGTGGGAAACCCTTCCGATGCGTTTCTCCTTCCACTGCGTTGTGAACCTGGGCACCACTGTGACGAGGTCATTGTGGTGTGGTCATCACATTGGTGACTTTTTTCCCAGCAATGCCACTTATCGTAAACCATGTCTACGGTGGTATGACAACCTGCTGACCGCTTAGATTTTATCTGGACTCAAACTGAGCACAGGTGAGCTGATACCTGAAGTTGTACCTCTTGTCTGGCGTGTTTGTGGATGAAGAAATGCCATTTTTTTGCTGGGAAAGCTTAGAATGGAAAAAACTTGTGTCAATAACATCAAAAAGTCTGGTTGGTATGCTTTGCAAACTGAACAGCACACATAAAATCCTAAATACTGGGTTTGTCCATTTTGTTTAAATATTCTTTTAAAAATTTTGTGCGCTTGTGTTTTTTCTTTAGAGAAATTAACATATGCTTGATAAAAATTTGGTTACAAGTGTGTTCCTTTTTGCAACGCCCCAAACTTTTAATTATCTGCAGAACACTCTGCCGGCATTATTCAAACAGAAAATAATATGAAGAATAAAGAAATCCCAATAGAATTGTCATTACCTTCCTGACCACTGTAGCAATGCTGCTTGCAATATCTTTTATTTAAATCAGTCACCCACAACCATATTGTGTCAGGACTGAAATTATAATGACCATTTTAACCATTTATTTTCACGTATGAATGACCGCAATTTTCAACTACACCACACTTTTGCTCAGACATGGAGAGGGTCATTTAGTCACCCACAATCCCTTAGTGTCAGGTCAGCTTTATAACCTTTTCATTCTACCAAGTTGTTCCCTCATGTGAATAAACTTTTTTGATAGAAGCAGTGCTTGAAGTGGTCTGGTGCTCACAAGTTTTTGCTCTTTTGAGTACCACGATTTTTTTCTTGCCTACCAGCACTTCTCGTAAGCGCCTAGCATTTTTTGAAACCCCCCCCCCTCCACTCACAGACATAATGAAGTTCTCCCAGCAAAAGAATGCATAGCAGTATACTGAAATCATTCATAACAGCCCTCATAGCTACATTTTATTACACTGCAAGTCAGATTGATGTCATTTGTTCAAAATTTGTGTTCCCTTTAGTGAATAAATATACTCTTGCTGGCCATTTTATTAGGAACACCTGTACACCTGCTCGTTCACACAGTTATCTAATCAGCCAATCGTGTGGCAGCATTGCAATGCATAAAATCACATAGACACAGCTCATGAGCTTCAGTGAATGTTCACATCAAACTTCAGAATGGGGAAAAAAAATGTGATCTAAGTGACTTTGACTGTAGTATGGTTGTTGGTGCTAGAAAGGGTGGTTTGAGTGTTTTGGAAACTGCTGCTCTCCTGGGATTTTCACACAAAACAATCTCCAGAGTTGAGACAGAATAGAGCAAAAAAAAAAAGAGTGTGCAGCAGTTCTATGGGTGGGAACACCTTGTTGATTAGAGAGGTCAGAGGACAATGTCCAGACTGGTTTGAGCTGACAGGACAGCTAAAATAACTCAAATAACCACTCTTTGCCACACTGGTAGGCAGAAAAGCATTTCTGAATGCACGGCATGTTGAACCTTGACTCAGATGGGCTAGCACAGCAGAAGACTACTTTTGGTTACACTCCTGTCAGCCAAGAACAGGAAGTTGAGGCTACGATGCGCACTAGCTCAATGAAATTGAACAGCTAAAGACTGGAGAAATGTTGCTTTGTCTGAGGAATCTCAATTTCTGCTGTGACAGTCAGATGGTAGTATCAGAATTTGGCATAAACAACATGAAGCCATGGACCCAACCTTCCTTGTGTCAACAGTTGAGACTGTTAATAGTGGTTTAATATGTGTAAAATGTTTTCTTGGTGCACACTTGCCGGCCCAATTGAGCATTATTTGAATATCGCAGTCTATCTGAGTATTGTTGCTCACCACATGCATGATCACAATTTGCCCATCTTCTAATAGTTACTTCCAGCATGATATTATGTGATATTGTGATGACCTCTGATCTCAACATGATCAAGTCAGTCTGGGATTCCATGCAGAGACAGTCAAAGTCTGCAGAAGAACTGTGGCCAGTTCCTCAAGATGTTTGGAAGAACCTACTAACCTCTACCTTAAACCGCATGCAAGTTTGCACAAGAGAATTGATGGTGTTTTAAAGGCAAAGGGTGGTCCCACCAAACATTGATCTGATTGAGGTGTTTTTTGTCTACTGCACTTTTTAGAAGGTTTATTGATTAATAAGTATTCATGGCATCATTTTTGGAACCATCCTCGCTTTATAGCATTTTTCCCACAGGTGCCTAAGACTTTTGCACAGTACTGTATATATACATATATAACATCAGCAGCATCTTATTCACTGCAGAAATGCAGTGCAGAAAATGCAGCAATGGTTAAAAGTTTGTCCATTCATGTCTGTCTAAGTCCAGCCATTCATGAAGCCAGAAGAACATCTTTTGTCACCTTGATTTACATATGCCAGTATAATGTTCAATATCTACACAGTGTCCATATTCAGGTTTACTTTTCAGCTTCACCCTTGCATTTAGCTAGGGGTTAGGAAGAGTTCTCAGTTGACTATCCAGCAGATGAGCTGTACTATTGACCCAAGTGACATCTTACGAAAGCCATTCCCCATGGTTGTCATGCTGGAAATACCCTGCCACAATATGCTTTTCTTAGCTTCAAAATTACAGCTGCTTATGAGTTAACACCTGGGTTAAAAAGAAAAATTTTAAATAAAAAGTAAAAAGGAACAATTATGGCAAATGTTTTTCTTTTTGCAAACACGGTCAGAAAGTTACTGGAAGTTGTCAAAGCTTGTTTGTTTTTTTTTTCTTTTTATTATATGCATGTGAATCAGCAAGGATACTGGTCAAAACATGCAAAAATATTACAAAAATAAAGGAAATCCTTATTACCAGGTTGACTGAACATCAAGTCATATTACTGCTTAGGTTTGATTGACATTGTTTGCTTTGTGGGTGGAGATGCACAGGGATTTTTAAACAGGTAATTCCCATTCTACTAATAAAGCTGCAAAAAAAAAAAGATTCGGGTTTAATTTTAAATCAATAACATAATTGCAAACGCATGAATTTAATCAAACAATTCAGAAACCCACTTAGGACTAATGAATCATTGGAATCAATAGATTCAAATTTCTCCTTTTTTGTGAGACATTTTCAGGGAAAACAGGAATGTAAGATGCTGGGTCTTGGTAGCATCGTTTTGCCCAAAATTGCTGCAGAAAACGGTGTTTTCATTAGCAGTCAAAATCCACACTTTTTGGGGGCTCAGTGAAGGAAGATTTCACGTCCGCATGAGTCGATTGTCTCGCTCAAAGCTTTTTCAACGTGGGAAGTGACCAGTACTTGGCGCCTGCAGCCTCATTTTGAAAGCTCTTGTAAAAACATGCAGAAAAAGGTCATCTGTGCTCTGCTACTTTTCTGGAACGAAATGAAACAGAACAGTGAAAAGTAAACGTGGTCTCAGTCTAATGGGACATATCTGAGGCTAAGCTAGGTTACCTGGGTTACTGCATCAGAGGTGCAGTCAATCAAATACAGCTATGAATGTTATCTCCTAAAGCTATAGGCTATAGAGAGTCTATAAACCCACAGAAGCATGCATTGCTTTATGAAAGGAAATGTGTGGTTGATGGCCTTGAAGTGATTACATGGTATGCTGCTCTATATTACCATGTTGATAGGAAGCCAATGGCTGCTTTTGAGGCGATTTGTCTTAATTGATTTGATGGAAGTTTCACTGTATAAAGGCAGCAATTTCACCTGCTACTGTGAGCACAGTAAAAGGACACAAATGACAGAAAAGGGACCTAATCCGCTTTAGATGGTCATTTTGGTAATATGTTGGGAATGCAGTGGGAATTCTTAATTAAAATGGCATTGGTAACACAAACCTTCTTCTCCATAACAGTGTCCCACTAGCCCAACGGAGCTGAAAATTTTCTGCCAGACTATAGGTTCTATGTGATATATAATATATAATATATACAATTATATTAATATCATTATCTAAAATTATAATTAATTAATCAAATCATAAATATAATTTTTAATTACATGTCATGTATAAGTAGATCTAAACTGTAATTCACAAATTTACATGCGCATAAATTCACCTACTGGTTCAGCAAGTAGTTCTGCTGCTTCGCAGCGTGAATCTAAATTGCCCACAGTATGTGTATGTGTGAGGGAATGGATGTATGCATGGCCACCCTGCAATTGGACTAGTTGTCCGATCCAGGATATTGTTTCATAGCCTAGAGTCCGGTGATTCTAGGACAAGCTCCGGACCACAACAACCCTGATCAAGATTAAGTAGTCAATGGCGCTAATGGATGGCAGAACTGATAAATTTGCATACACATAAATTCAAAATATTTGTGGATAATAATAAGGAAACCAATGATTTTTATAATGCAGCGGCCATCTTAAATGCATATCTGAATATTCAAGTTGTTCCTTAAATAAACCAAAAAAGCTACAAATCAAATGAACAGTTTTGCCCTCCTAGAGACTAAAAATTAACTCGTGCAAATAATTGTGCCCTAATAGGGTGCCGTTGGAACACAGGCTGACTGCAGATGGGGTGGTCGCAGAAGCTGGAAAGTTGAGTGGGATCTGCTCCATTGTGCTGACAGATTTCAGAAAGCTGGGGGGGCAGCTGTGAGGGTGGGTATGTGAGGGGCGGTAGGAGGAAAAGAGGGCCAGTACTGGAACAGCATCAGGCACAGGGATATATGTGTGGGACTGGGTCACAGTCGATGGGGTGAGGTGCTTGAGCAAACACAGAGACACATTGCATTATTAAGCACACCCTATACCATACTTCTTCTGCTGTTACAAGGCCAGACCAGCATATGGGAAGCCATTTGGACTGTGCCCCTATCCTTCTCAGCTACAACAATGGAACCCAAGGCACTGTGTAATTCTCCGAAAAATAGAAAAAGGTTAAGGGCCTGTGATTTGACTCAGCTGGTAAAGGCACACTGTCTGTACGTGATCTCACTTTAGTGGCTCAGTCTTCCATTTTGTGTGCTGGCTTTTATAGACTGCTCTGTTTGATACAAAACTGGCTTTACAACATGGAAAAAAATGAACCCATACTTGAAAAACCTAAATCGGTGTGCTTGACAGAAAAAAGTAAGACCCTTATAGAAACTCTTTAAGTGTCTTACGACTCTACAGTTTACCTGCATTCTTGTGCATTGTTTTGGCAGTGAAATTCCACATCACAGTGGAACATATCAAATTTCCTCTGTTTATTTCAAATCAATTTACAAAAGGGCAAGTAGCAAAAAATGAAAGAAAAAAATCACACAATGGCTATTGGAGAAATGCATTGTATAGATTGCGTTAAATGTGTCCTGTGTTTCCTTCTTTTGTGGCCCTACTGCTTTGCTTCACACAACACTTTGAACTATATTCTGAAAAAAAGATGATGTGAATATTCCTACCTCCGCTGCTCTTACTGAGAATGTCTTGAATGGCTGCATGCGTGAACTTTTTTACACTGTTTGGCACTGCTGCCCTCAATAAAAAGCATTTCTCTTACATTCCCTCATGCTGTTGCAAACCAAAAAGGAGGTTTGAAAAATAAAAAACACTAAACAGCCTCCTCACAAGTTCTTCTTAAATATCAACTTAAAACGGATAAAACTGATTTATTTAAAATATAGTGAGCCTGAAATATACTTGCAGCGTTTCTGACAAGGGCAACCTAGGTGCCTAACATTATTCAGGGTCTTGGATGTATCTGGTGTTGAGGATGGGATGTTCACCAGGGCAGCTGGTTGAACATCAGTATCCAGTTTACCAGCCCAGTGTGATTCAGCAGCCATCAGCATCATGAGTGAGATTAATTGGAGCCGTGCCAGTCGGCTGCTGCGTCTGCTGCAGAGTTCGGGGAGGGCATGTGTGTCGCGGTTCATTGCGTACATAATGAGCCTCTCACAGTGATGTCAGCCCCTGTTAACAGCGCTTGGATCCCCACTGCCAGAACGGCAGGCCGCAGACACAGAGGTCTTGTGGAGATCGATGTGAAGGCCTGCATCTGCAGATGCCATTGAGATGGTGATATGAATGTTTGAATGCATCGTTAGGGGAACAATATCAGTCAAAACCCATAGAGCAATTCAGATTTACAAATCGCTAAATCAAGCATGCGACTCAGGAACGCGTGCCGAAGCGACGGATGTCGTTTCCATTGTCTATTGTCTTTTTTTAATTTCGAGAGAAGGCAAGGATGAACTGCTGCAATACCCCATGGCTACTGGAGTTTCACTGAAGGAGCTTAGATCATGTAGCTGTCACTTTGCGTATAGGAATCTTCAGAGATTAAAATTATGCCTCACACGCAAACCAGCCCCGCAGCTGCAAACGTTTAGCCACTCCATAACTTGCTGTAATTGGATGTCTCTACGCGTTCAGAATAGGATGTTAGCGGTGGCAATTGCAAAGCCATTTCACTTGGTAAATAAACCGCGTCGCAACTGAAAAGTTAAAGATAAATACAATATTAACAGATGCACGTAAAAAAGTCAATACATGGCAATGTGTGTATTTTCAACACTGTAGTCATCCGTACATTTTTTCCCCCCTGCTTGAGCAGCTCAAATCTGTGATACTGCTGTTCACCTGTGTAAATGTGCCGATTCCGAGTAGAGCCCAGTTACTGTGTTTTTTTTAGTCAGGTGAGCAGAGAGATGTGTGCAGTCAGGTAGGTTGCTGGGAAGGGCACCTGTCATCTCTAGTCACACTATAGTTCATCCACTTCTCAAAGATCACTGCCGTATAAAGACCAGAATGGCCAGATGATGTCAAACAAAATAAAATTCTTCATGGAAAGTCTGTAAACGTCATTGTTGGATTAATTTTTTTGAGTGGTGTTATTCTGTTTACAGTTTTGTATGGGTTTCCAAACGCAGTAGCGGACATATATTAGCATAAATTATGATGAACAGGGTGGAATTTCTTATTATTGTTTTTGTATTGACATGGCATATTTCAGGTGTGTATAAGAGATGTCAAGTAACATGCATGCTAGTGCGAATATACAGGACAAGATGACAAAATATCCTGCGCTTACTTCCCTGGGATTACACATAGGGCCCCTCCCCACTAACCTGACAAACCTACCTCCTACTCCGCAGCAAGCAAGCCCTACTACACCACCATGTAAACTCTTCACTGGGGTCCTCAGGCAGGCACCTTCCTTTGTCGGTGTTTCGCTGATTTAGGCCCACGACACCTCCGGAAGGTTCAGCAGTGAGGCCTGGCGTCCCAAACACACCATCCTCCAAGCTTACTAGGTCACATGTTCACATCGCCATGGGGCCCTTACATACCACATCCACTAACGCCTACATTTATACCCCACTTCCCCACTCCAATTGAGCTCTCCTCCTCCACAACCACTGACTAGCCCTTTCAGCTACTTCCGCTAATTCTTTCACCGCTTCCCTTAACATACGCCCTCTAATTCCAAACTCGCACAACAAGGAAGTAATAGTTCTCGCAACAAAGCCTCTGACTCCTACCTCTACTGGCTTAACGTATGCCTGCCACTCACGCTCATGAACTAAAACAATGTATTTATGAAATCCTGTAGTTACAGGATGTTTATATAGACTGATTGTTTGCAGGATACAAAAGATTATCACAAATATTTGTCCTATAACTGCACTCACAAATACATATATAATGACACACAGTACACTTTGATGTCTCGTTTCAAACTAGTGTGCCACATTAGGTAAATCTCCAAGTTAAAAGAAATGCAGGGAAAACTGCAAATGTATGTCTCCATCCAGTCAAGTGTAAAAGCAGAGGTGTCCGTTCATACTTTTCAAACGGACTTGAACTACTAACTGTCCGTGCCAGCCAGGCTTCCCGCTGGGTGCTCAGTCAGGACGGATGTAGTCCAGATCCCCCTGAAGCCCAGTTGCACACTCACAGGTCACAGATTATTCTCTTTGAGTGTACCTAGCAAGCTGACAGCAAGTGGCCTATTGGTTAAGGACACAGAATTGTAACCTAAAGGTTCCCAGTTTAAGTCCCAAAAGGGGTCTGGCTCTGATGCTTAATATGACATGATACAGCAACAATATGCACTTGGACAAATGGGTAGCGCCCTAATTTGCATTGTTAAAGCAACAATAGTAATAACTTTTTGGCTAAACGTGACGGATGGGTCTCCAGCGTTCCTATACAGGGGTGTTTATATTTTCCCACAGAGGTTTCAGAATTAAATTTTCCAATGTCTCCCAGCCTTTTCATTGGCATAAAGGCCATGGTCCCAGATGCGATTTGCTTTTCAGCAGCACTATGTTTGATACACATGCAGCCCCGCTTCCTTCATCACAGAGACGGTGGCGTGGAGGCTGCAGACCACATAGCGCCTGCATGTCTGCCGGTGTGTTACGCCCACGCACGCACCATTCCTGTTGCCAGGCAGCAAGCCTCTGCCGTCTAAAAAGGCAAATGGCATTATACTTTTTGGATGGATCCCAAAGGTAAACTTTGTTTTCAAAAAAAGAAAAATAAAATGACACACACCACATTGCTTAAATGTCAACGTCCATGTCAAGCGTGGTCAAATTGCAAGTCTTCACTTCTGACTTGAGATGCAATGCATTCCGGAGTGCTTGGTTTGCTGAAGAATGCACCCATGACTTTTAAGGCACTAGTGCAGGAACTCCTGCTGTAACCCAACTCTTTGCTACAGAATAATTACTATATGGTATATATATAGTAGTATATGTATGTGTATATGTGTGAGTGTGTGTGTGTGTGTGTGTGTGTGTGTGTAGGCTGAACAGAGAAGAACTTAACACCAACTTTCTAAGCCACATTGATCGAACTTGTGGCATCTCATGTGCAGTCTTATCACTGACTGACACGCTTTTAAACATTGACACCCAGAGCATTCAGTGACCTAGAAAAAAATTCCCGAAGTGACTCAGATTACCTGCCCTGTAATTTGGCATTGATTAGAAGAGAACTCTAATCAATACCTTCATCTCTTCAGAAGCAAATTTCAAAGACTTGAACTTGGTGAAAAGGCAAGTCTTCTACCCAGCAAGAATCACTTCTCTTTGACCTTGCAAAGTAGTTCCTCATCCAAAGAGGTTTTTGCTTGAGTGGTTGTTATATCCCAACAATGTAATTTATTTACTTGTCTTCTTATTTTTAGCATCTTTTTGTATGTTGGGCCAAAGGAAATTCTTGTTGATAAATCTAAACATGGACTGTAAGATGCATAGCTATTGGTTTGGCTCTGTTTAAGCTTGCTTGTGTGACATGAACAAGTACCCATTTCCCTGATGCTCTGGTATCACTCAGAAAAGGGAAGAGAATGAAGACAGTGTGAAAAGGAAAAACTAGCAAAGTACACTTTTGCTTTAATGTGTGAGCAAACAGGTGTCCTGGTGTGTTAATGAACTGGTGTTTTTTGAGGGGGAGGTGGGGAATTTGTCAATCTGCTGTGGATGGCCATACCACCTGCTGACTTTTGGCTGCCCAGTGATTTTTTTTTTCATGTTGTGCTTCTATGTGGCCGATATGCCTTTGTTTGGTGCATTCAGTAGGCGGGGCTGCCCCTTATTGGTGAATCATGTAGGCTTTAAAACATTTTAATGATACCTTGGTCGGCCGCACCACTTCTCATTTGTATGTTATATGAACTTTTCTTATTCCTCTTATTGGTGTTTTATTGTATTGACTTTGATACCTCTGACTGATGGTTGGCTTCACCAACTCTGATTCACACATCATTCTTCCTGCATGTCTTAAGTGTCATGTAAAATGCTGCATCTTGTATAGATGTATAGATGGTTCAGATGCACCATAAGAGGGCCGCATTGAGCAGATGCGACACCCAGTTCTGACCAAGTCTGATGACTGAATGGCTCTGATGGCTTGTGCACTTGGTAGGCATGACCACCTCTGCCCGGTGCATTATTAAGATTGACACCTCTGGTTGGTAGACTTCACGACCTCTCAGTGGTTTATTCGGTAGGCTGGTGTGTTAGACAGATTAAACTTTTGAGAGAGAGGTAGAGGCTCTGGCACAGGTGGCTCACAGGAGGTGACTGCTCTGGTCCAATGCTAACATTGTAACCTAGGCCAGGTTTCAATTACCTGTTAATTGCAGTTAAATGAATGAATGAGCTGCCTAAAAATAGTAAGCAATAATGCCGTACTGTTGTGAGCAAAAATTTTAATCCTTATATTCAATTTTTCTATTTTTTTTTGACGTGGGATTAGTCATTTCTGTTAATTTCTGTAAGTACTGGGTTGTTGAGATATTAAATGTCTGTAAATTTTTAGTGGACATGTACTCAGAAGTATACAAGTTGTATTTTTAACCTTAAAACCCTTGTACAATTATTAAGAGTGTTCAGTTCATTATTTTTTCACTGTAGATTTTATTTCTCTTTAATATACTAATTTTCAGTAGCTACTTTTTTCCTCTGTGCTCTATTTTTCAAAGTGCGACAAGCAGCTTTCATGTAATGGATTTTAAACATTGACGCAAGATCATTTAGAGTAGAGAATATTGACAGATTGACGAAAACTTTCAAAAAGTAACCGTTTTAAGTGTGGAACCCAAGTGCAGTCTATGCACAGCCTTTTGAGTTTTCTGTAACAGGTTCTGAGTCTCAGCCTCTTCATGTCTACAGATACTCCTTGCCCTTCAGTGGTACAAAATTCTTGTTGAATGTTTTAGGCCCATTTCCCTGGAAACAGTGCTTTCTAATAGATTTTACACCACACACAAGGCAATGTAAAGGAGGTATACCACTTACACGGAATGAGCACTTTTGAGTGCTGCATTATTTATGACCATTAATATTCCCACTATTTTCAGGTTTTGCTGAACTTGATTTGCCCTTTAATTTTTGTTGTCCAATGATAAATGGCTACATTGTATGTGTGGGGTTAGGTTTTGTGTCAGTCCTCAGCCAAACTAGTAATGCTAATGATCAGTTCAATAGTAAATAGCTGGGTTTTTATAAGAAGAGGTTGAGGCATGGCCAGTGTGTACTTTTGGGCACCACAATTCATGCCTCAGTAAAAAAACATATCAGCCTTGTTTCTGCAGAGTGTTGGAAACAAATATCTTGCCTCACTACTTAGAAAATACAGCAAAGCCTCACAGCATCAGCACTTCAACTGTTTATAGAATAGCAGCATCTGCAGATTCATTAAGGTGGCCAACTGGCCCAGTGGGACATGGTAGTCAGCACAGCTGAACCAAAAGCTCACTGTGGGATACTAAGGGTGTTACTGAGCTGAGTTTCAGGGAACTGAAGGCAAAATGGGGGACCATCCAGTGGTCTTGGCTGAGAGGGGACGTGGAAATGGAGGGTAGGAAGGCAGTAAAAAGCTCTGAAAAAACAATATTAAACGGGGCAGTGGCTCGGAATGATACCTCTCCAGGCATGACCTGCACACGATGGAAGGGCCAGGGATCCAATTCCGTGAGCCCAGCTTGCAGACCAAAGCCAACTCCAATTGATTTGCTTTGCTAGGGGTTAAGAGATGATGACAGTTGTTGGCGATGTCTGTAAGACTAAGTTATTTTGCAAGAAGGGAGGAATTGGGTCAGGGACTAAAGCATGTGCAGAGCACATACTTATTACAATAAGTATTAGAAATGCAGCAAAAGTTCAGCTTTCTAGCATAATGGAGATCCCAAGTCTGAGTTTGTATAAATGCATGATCTGCAGTGGGACCATAGAGCTCTAAGATCTGTCCAGATTAGTGTGTAAATTACATATGATATATTTCTTCTGCTTCCTGTTGTGATAACTTCTCCAAAGAAGTTGTTCACTGATGACTACAAAGGAAGAAATACAGTTGTCTACAGCAGGTTTGATCGGCAGGACAAAAGTTTTTTACAAGTTTAAGGAATGATGCTTAAAAGATAACCAGCCAAGAGGCTTGTCCGGGCAAACACATACAACGGGCAGGTATAAAGTGTTGAAAAGTTTTATTTTTCCATATTTCACTTTTTACATCAACCCCAGTATGCAGGTATTGGTTTGCTAGTGAAGTGTTATTTTCAATATTATTATTATTTTGTCTCATAACTGCTGCTTACTCTTTTGTGCAATATCGGTGTGAAGTATAGTAAAAATGGCAACTTGGTTATTTAAATAAATTTTTGTCAGTTTCCAGTATAATAGATTGTGTATCCAAAAAAAAGTTATTTTGGCGTATCAGAAAACAGTGGCCTTGTTATTGAAAGAACTGCGTTTAAATCCCACCCCCATTAATTACCCCCGGAAACGGTTTAAATGGTTAAATAACTGTCAGAACCTTAGCGTCGAATATCTAACACTTTAAGTTGCCTAAGATAAGAGAATAATGTTAATTAGGACTTTAATAAATATTTTCCTATAGCATACACAGACATGAAGTATAAATACAGTAAATCAGTCTGAATTGGTAAAAATTGAAGTGCAGATTAAGTGTTAAGTTGTGGTTTCAAAATTGCAATTCAAAGTTTACAGTATGCACTTTCTTGCCATCGAAATGACTGAATACGGTAAAAGCTCATTTATTCTCGCTTGTTCTGTCAAATGTTGACAAGAAGGGTAATTTTAAACCAGTTTTGGACAAATTTGGAGTGTGCAGTGTCACATACACTGAGCTCAGATTTAAAATGTAGTTTCCCAAAATCAGTATTGACTGGTGTTTCACAGAGAGCTCTGCAGATCACTACCTTACAACAAAAATTTCCCCTCAGACACTATTTACATCATCGAGTCTTGCTGTGCTTACGAAAATATCATGCTCGACATCTAGGCCCGCTTTTACCTGGGTCTCTCAGACTCAGTTAGTGACCACCTTCAGTGACATTTCTCCAGGGAAACCCTGCATGGTTTTGTTTCGCCTCCGGCTTCTGAAAACCGCAAGTCTAAAAGGAACAACTGACGTACATTGTTTTTGTTTGTTTACATGTTGTCTAGCAGTTTTTGATTGTGCCGAGTTTTATTCATAACCTTTTGAAAAGGGGAAGTTGTGTTTGAGAAACCTTTGCACAGAACAGCAAAATTGTCTCGCTTAATAATTTAATAATTTAATAGTCATATGTGATTATTAATACTCTGATATTTCTTGTATGCCACATTCATTTTCCTCTAATAAAGTGAATGCACACTGTGGAACTTTATTTATTTATTTAAGTTGCCCCACTGGGTTAGATTCAGCTATCGATCCTGCTTGGTGAAAATGGTGAGATGCTCCATGCTCCTCATTTTGTCTGAAGTGTGTTTTTGCCTTGCCCAAAATATTGCAGCGCTTTATTAAACCTCAAGTCACGTTATTGGCCCTGAGTTCATTTCAGTCTTTGGTAAATATGGCCATCTGTTACTGCATGGTCACAGGTAGTCAATCTAGTATTACTTTTAACGTTTCAATATTTGTTTCATTCGTGAACATTCTTAGGTAGTTTTACACACTTTAAGGTTATCCTTTTACATGATCCAGTCCACTGTAGATTGCAGTAAACTTTTCAGGTTAAGAAGCAGCAGAAGAACAACAGAAAGCACAGGTCTTGGTTTCAGAATCTTTATGATTCTTCCTTCCCACCATTTATATCTACATTCACAGCTGCTGAAATTTGAAGCTGAGCATATCTTTTGTTTTGTTTTTTCTCAGTTGTCATAGAACCCCATTCTCTGGTTTCATGGGGTCGAAATGGTTACAACTGCAAAGTTGTGGGATTGAAACTTCCAAAGTAATACCCTTGATCAAGTTACCTTTGCAGACAAGATACAGTAAAATTACCCATTTGTATAAATGGGTAAGTACAGCTTAAAGGCAACAGGTGTTTAGAGCTATGGTCAACTCCCAAGGCCCAGGTTTGAATCCCATCTCAGGCTGCAACACCCTAGTGCTTACCCTAAAGATAACATCATCAGTGGCATTGAAAAAAAGCACAAGTTAAATAAATAGTTGAATAAATAAATATAAATACTTGTATGTAGCTTAATATAGTTTACAAAACTAACAGTCCAACTCACCTTGCATAGGGTATATTTAAAGAATAACAAGGATCATAGTAGCAATAATGGCTGGAACAGTGGCTCAGCAAGTAATGCTATTTCCTCACAGCGCCTGGGCTCACTGGGTGTGAGTTTGAATGTGGCTCAATCTGTGTGGTGTTTGCATGGGTTCCCTGCCACTGTCCAAACACATGTGTTTGAGGTTATTTATCCACTCTAGATTGCCCATAGTGTGTGAATGGGTATATGTGTATAGGCTGTTTCATAGCCTAATCCCCTCTTCTTTCTGGATAGAGTCTGAACTGCTGTCACCCTTGTAATGATGATGGATGGATGGGTAATAATAATGAAAACATCAAATTCTTGCACCAGTACCAAATAAATTACCTAACAGTAATATATGCTTTTATATGCAAAAGGTAAAGGATTCCTTACAAAATTTCTGCATTGCCATTGTTTCAATGGATGAGTATGATGTGTGTTCTTAACAAGGGCTCTTAGTAGCAACGTATTGGAGCTGAAAGGTGTGATTGTTACTTTTTCTTTGTATAAGAGGTCTGTTTGCACTAGGAAACTGTTTAAAGACATATATAATAGTGAGGATATTCTTTTGCAGAAGCTGACAAGAGCAACTCATGCTAAATTTATATAGCATGGCACTTGTCACATGTGATGATGAAACACTCCAGAACCAGGATTTGGTTTAGTCATGTTATATGCATTATAAAGTGACACATTTAAGTCATCTGATTTTATACATTTTTGTTATCATACTGAAAATAAATTCTGCCTGTCTTTGTAAGATGATTCTGAGTAATTACATCTCTCTCTTAAAAATAATTGAAACACAATTATTGGCTGTCAAAGCTGACATTAATTTTGTGATGGAGAAAAGAGGAGGTGTATTTATGTACTGGATTAAATACAAAAGCTGCCAGGTCCTTTTGAAGTAGCTCTGAGTGCTGACATGTTCAGGAAATGGAAACCCCGCATAGTCAGAGCAAAATAAATGTATATGTGTCAGTAACACACAGACACACAAAATCATGAACATCCAATTAAGCCATGATTTTAACACAAATAAAGGGGTTTCCCCGCTTCATGTCCTTTGCTTCAGGGATAGGTTCTGGATCTCAACAAAGGTGCACCATACAGTTGTTATTATAATGGATGCTGGAACGTTAAAATCATTCTTTTTCTGCTTTGTTCGTATTTGCAGTAAAATGAATGTAATGTGTGGGCCATTAAAACTGGAACAGTATGTTGAGTAGGGTTGTTCCATTTAGTGACAGTAGGCCCAAAACAAGATAAGTAATGGGCTACAATCTTTGGAGAGAGTGCGCAGTAGTGATCCTTGGGTGGCGATATGAGCGGTGCCTAACCTTGGGACACCTGTGATGTATTGCTGAGCTGCTTTTTCATTTTGTTCTTTTTGAACCTTTGTCTGCTCTGACTATTTCGCGGCGGGGCTTCATTTTTGAGGTTTCCACAAGATATGGAAGATTCTGCGGGCAATTCGTATGGTTGGCGGGACTAGGTCTGGCATTAAAAAAACCCAGATGGGCCATCCTGAAAGATTATATCCTCAGACCACAACAGGAGAGTAACTGTAAATCTGCTGTGGGCCCACATCATCTGATGTGTCTGAAAGTACAGTCAAGGACACCATTTGTCATTATGCTTAAAAAAGTGGCCCTAAACACAGCATTAAATTGAAATAAACTCTGAAGGCTTTCAAATAATGCATATGACTCTTCTGCCAGTTGGACCTATAAATTCCAGAAGTGTCACTGTAAATCTGGGCCTTTTGCAATGACGTAATCACCGACAGATCCAAAATGTATAAATTGTCTGCCTTTGAGCCGTTACACCATATGGGGACTTTCTGGAATTAATACATTTCTGAGCTTGTAATTGAACTGCAAGTCAAGATGGATTTTGTTTCTGTGGTGAGTTGATAATCGGAAAAATATGCTGGAGACACCAAATTGTTATTCATGAAAGCATGTAATGGTTGATGATCGGTGTATGACTACTTTTTAAATCATCACCCTAACCTGGTGGAGATATACTGATTGACTGTAAGGGCATCTGGGCTTTCGTGCATATTTAGCTGCTGTTATTTAGCTAAAGGAGACATTTTTATTTGGTAAAAAACTCATGCACACATGAGTGTCTGACTCCTTAAACCTATATCTGGTTCTAGTTTATGCAAGTGATCACAAAGGTTTTTAGAAAAAGTCATTGCGTTATACCTTCATACAGACTGAAAAACATAGAAACGGGATATTAAATGTCCTCTGTGAAGACCTTCAATGACATGATCCAGCAATGAAAATAAAATAATTTTGCACTGTATACAAATGATACTCCAACTGTAACTTTAACCTTTCTTCGGTGTGTGTACTTCAGTCATGCAGGTTTGCAAGGAATTTGATTAAAACACTCAACATGTGAAGAACATAGAGATTAATGCCATTGGCAATAAAGATTGTCACGAGGGATGCCAATGAACATGCTGGTTGTTGCCCTAGGAAACCCAGAGTGTCTCCAAGCACACAGCTGCAGCTGCTTGTCTTGTTATCACCACAACTTTTCTTCAGCCTCCATTTCTGTCAAACAAGATCCTGCACTTCTGATGTAGTATAGTAGTTTTGAATTCTTCATTTGCCTGCAATGCTGTTTAATGTACATATTCGGCCTCTTTCTGAAGTTGCCACAAAGCCAAAGGTTAGAGGCTTTTTATGTGTTTGGTTTTTATGTACACATTATAGCTTATTATGATTTACATTTATAATAATTCATTTAGCAAGCACTTTTCTCCAGAGCAATGTAAAGCTCAGAAAAATCAAAGTGCATTTCTCCCACATACTGAGACAAAAATTGCAAACATGCAGTTTTCAAAGTGTGGTCAATAACTCCAGTACCAGTGCTTTTGCCAGCACGTGTTTCACAAGTAGCTGCATATAGAAATGATAAGGAGTAGAACGTTTTTAAAACTGATAACGTTTTGAAAGTTGAAAGCATGGATAGGTGATCAGGAGAAAACTAGGTGTGAAAAAGATGTGTTTTGAGACTCTTGATGAGAGTTGAGAGGGGTACACTAGTTTTAAGGGAGCCCAGACCACATTTCTTAAGAAGCCAATACTTACAACAAACATGTTTCATGAATTCTTTGGGCACCATTTTGACACTGACTAAACAAAGCAGAAGTTCTCCTTGTACTTGTTCAGAAAAAATAGTCTGGAGTTTGTAACTCTCCAGCTAGGCTCAGTGTGGTAAACAAGAATTACTTTGGGCAATTGTGCATAAATATTTCAGCAATCCAGAAAACCTCTGAATCACCAGTCACCTCCTTTTGAAATTGAAATCCACATGCTTTGCCAGATATGAGTGGCCAAAGGACACCGTGTGCATTGCTCCCTCTCCATGTATTCCTTAGAGTATTCGGGCCAAATCATCACATCTCGCTTTAATGTCCATCAATGTTCTTGAAGTAAGTAGGACTGGCAAGAGATACACAGTCCTCACCTGGGAAGCATGTGGATATGTGAACTCTCCTTAGGATAGTCTGACATCCTCTGATGGATGGAAGACTTAGATTCCTCTCCACCTGAAATTCTAGACATTTTATCAACACCTTGAAGCCCTCAAAGGAATAACAAGGCCTCCAAGGACTTTGAATCCATCAGCAGCCCCAGGGAAATTGCTTGCATCTTCTAGTTTTGTGCTAAGTCTGGTCCAATAGGCTCTGTTTTCATAACTGCAATGGAAGTGAGTTTGCACCCAGGTGGCTATGTCCTGTGAGACTGCATATATCAAGCTGTCAACCTGGGAATCCAGGTTTCAGTGTGGCCACTGTCTGTGTGCTTGCGAGAATGTGTCTGGTTGTCCTTTTCTTTGCTGGAATTACCATAGCAGCAGACATTCAGTGAAGAGATGCATCACCACTATGTACTAAGACACTGTTTTTTCCCCATGGGCAGAGAAAGGGTTCGCAGAAAAGAGGCCACATAAATGCTGTACATAGAGAAGATCCAGATTAATTTCTGGCTGTTCCTTGCATCAACACAACCCAGGCGCAATTCTCCGTATCCGTATTCTCCTTGTGGTCCGAAAAGAAGCACGTAGGTTTACATCTGCTGCACAAAAGTTTCTAATAACTGCTCCAAAACAAAGTAAGAGCTCAATAGAAAGGCAATCAAGTGCGAACCCAGCCGACCAGTGGGTGCACAGGCATTGACAGAGCACACTCAAAAGGTGTGTCTCAAAATGATTACTTAAACTGTGCACTGCACTTTATGAAATATTTTAGGCCAAGGTGAGAGCAGGGCTTCAGCAATAAACACGGAAGGTGGCTCAGGCTCTGTAATTACAGGCTAGTAAATGTGATGGGGAGGTGGGCGCTGCCAACAAAAAGGAGACAGGGATCATACCATCTGCAACAACTGGGATAATGGGTGTCTGCTCCATTGTATATTAGAATCTAACAAATCGAAATGCATATGGCTGGAGATAGATAGGGATATTACACAGCATATTGACTAAAGCTAGGTAATCAATATGGCCCAGATATTGTTATATTATGGCCAGTGTGTTTGTGCATAATGTAATTTAACTATGCACTAAACTGGTTTGGCTGAAACTTACAACCCAGATGTGAGATTAAACTATCCAGGGCTTGAGAAGGCATCATAGAAGTGCAGATGCGAATTAGATTTGGAAAGGCATCGGGTCCCTCGGGTGTTATGCAAAGCCAAGCGGAAATATAAACACATCTAACCACAACTGCGTGAAAGAGAATGGCATTGCGACGGTGTTTATTACTTAGGCGGCAGACACTTTAACTCATAAGCCTAACAACTGTGTGTCCCTGCGGTAGAAAGCATGTCGCAGCATGTTGTGGTCAGATGTCTCCATGACCTGTTTCGGAGGGACTTGTGTTTCCCACCTTTTATATCTAAAGTCTGTGTCCAAAGAGAGTTCCGAATTTCAGCAAAGCGTCACCTATTCACAATCTGGCAGATGGTGGATGCATCCCGGCATGTTTCACATGATGCGAGATGTCGGCTTTCTGCTCAGTAAGAAAGAAGACACCTGGCTCACCTTGTTTCTGCTATTTTTTGTTTAAAAAAGAAAAGAACAAGCAAGCCATGTTGCTAACTGGTTTTTTGGAACCATATCAAAGCTAGCCCCAAAATGATGTCCAGCTTGTCTGTAAGCCCTCAGATAGTATGGCCAAAAGCGAGCAACCTTTTGGGAGGATGACAAAAACAACTGTGATTGTTTTTTATTGTTTAATAAAGCTATTGAGGTAGCTATCCATGTGTGAGTGATGAATCACTGATCCCTGGAGTGTTCACTCATGTTGCTAAAATAGCTCCTTGTCCTTTGCCTCAATACTAAGCAGATATAGACTGACGGCTTCAAACTATCCACATGTCAGATGCCCCCTCTTCTGGGTGAGAATGACAGTAAAACTTCCAACTGATGTTACCATAAGGTTGCTAACCATCTGATTCCAGCAGCCTAAAATCCATCAATAAATCCACTTTAAATCTACTCCATATGACCTCATTCACCCAGTGCATTTATTTTTTATTTACTGTCTTAGTTTTTTCCGTCTGCATTGTAACACCTCGCTATATTAGATTTTGAATACATGTAACTTTCTATTTTCCCACAGTGGTTTTGGGTAGGAACAGTAACAATTAAAAAGCGATAAAGGACACAAACGTGTAACCTGAAGGTTGCTGGTTTAAGTCCTTTGAAGGAACGTGCCACTTTTTGTAAAACTGATTGTGAAACTGACTGACTGGTCCACGAAAATGGTGTGCTCCAAAGTATGAAATTGCGAGCTTTTCTGGTATGGAAGCATCAAATAATGATCTTATTAATGTTATAAACACAGATGTTACAAAATATGCAACATTAAAAAACTATGTCATGGTATAACTGCTGCGGTTTGTCTTTGACATGGCGGAAAGTGGCTGCAGTTTGTCTGCTTTGTGACTGTAGTTCTTCTAATACACCGTGCTTGTAAATGAGTCAGTTGGTCCTCAAAGAAACGCTCTTTGCCTGGAAGCTGAGGTGATAGTAGAGCAAAACACTGTAAGTCAGTCTGTGTGGTAATATGTATTAATCCAACTCGGGGTAACTGACCTGTGCGGTTATTTATGTAGTTGGCTGTATAATCATGTGACTATAATATTTAATGCTGGGAGGGTTGGAGAAACTTGTTCCATTCGGAAAAACACAGTATAGCCTCGATAGAAAAGGCCTATCTTACTGTGGCCATAGTGCAATTCATTATTAAAATAGCACAGTTACTGAGGTCTGCAATAATCTCCACTTCATTTAACTAAATATAAAATACCTTAATTGATTAATTAAGCTTGTTAAAAAGTGAAATATGTTTGACATTTTTAGGTTTCTTGCCACTCCCCAGAATAGAAATTTCTGCTCAGGATTTTTGTATTATTGTTTCAGTTATATTGTGCTTTTGGAGGTCTTCTTTGCTGAGAGTAAATTCTAATACATTACTTTGTATGCATGAAATCCATTCTGTCATTTTAGGTCCTTCACTGGTGTTTGGGGAGAGTGCATAGACTGCTATAGGTAAATTCCCTAAACATTAGAAACCGCATGGCTGTAATGGGGATGGCAAAATCTTGTTTCACCTCTGCAGTGATTCCATTTTGTACTATGGCTTTTGTAGTCTGATGCATTTTAGAAAAGTGTAGTTTCAAAGAGGTGACGTGGTGGACCAGCATGTACTGCTGGTGCCTCACAGCTCTGGGCATTGGGTTCAACAATGGATTTGATTCTTTCTCAGTCTGTGGAGTTTACGCGCTCTCCCTGTGGTTGTGTGGGTTTCTTCCCACAGTCCAAAGGCCTGTGCTTCAGGTGAACTGGAGATTCTAAATTGGGTGCACGTGTATCTATGTGAGAATGCCTGGTGATAGACTGGTGTTCTTGGCCACACACCCTATGGTTCCAGGAAAGGCTCAGTACCACTACAACCCTATGAAGGAAAAGTATTTTTTGATATTGGAATGGAATTATTGAGAGAAGTTACTAGTTTACTTTTTAACCAGCACCCAAAACAATGGGTCTGTTGTTACTCACTGAGAATACAATGGCGCTACAATGTTCATTTGGCAGTTAAATTGCACAGTGGTAAGCTAAAGATGTTGAGACTTCATTTTCAAACCGATTATTTGTTTGCCTCATTTTAATGATTTTGCCCACTATACGCAGCAATACTTGAGCATTTAAAGCTTTGAAAGAATTTGAAGTGAAAACAGTTGGTGCAGAGGGAGATTCTGTGCTTTGAGATGAGAAAATCCACAGGAGTCATTAAAAGCTGGAATGTGTGATTTGGTTGTCAAAGAAAGCGGTGAGCTGGAACTGGATATAGGAATTGCAATCCAGTATAGGCACAATGCAGAAGGACTCATGTGGCTAAGTAATATCCTACTATCATTTATAGCTCTGGCTTGTAGCATGGGGCTGATACTACAGATTGTGCTTACTCTAATCCATAAACTTCAAGAATCTAATGAGTTACACACCTGCCATTTTTACAGAATAACATGGTCCTATTGGCCAACGATGTAGAAAAAGCGTAAGACTTTATAAATTGCTGTTCTGAGTCAAATTATAGTTCCTGAAGAGATACTTTATATCTGTTATATGGCACCTTCATGAAACTTTGATTTTAAATGTTCAGCGTTTTAAATACATTGTTAAAGAAATAAAAGTATTACGGGAATCTTACATTTGTAAATCTTTTTATGGACTGTTTTCCCCAGCTATACCAGGTTGGCTTTTTAGGAGGACTGTGGTGCAGCAGCCTAGTGCTGCCTCCTCACAGTGTTGGAGAACTTCAGACAAAGGATCAAATCTGGCTCAGCGTGTGTAGAGTTTGTATGTTTTCCTAATATTTGAATGAAACTCCTCACAGCCCAAAGACATGTGTCTTGAGTTAATTTGTGGCTTTAAATTGGAAAA
Source organism: Arapaima gigas (assembly GCA_900497675.1). Classification (NCBI taxonomy): domain Eukaryota; kingdom Metazoa; phylum Chordata; class Actinopteri; order Osteoglossiformes; family Osteoglossidae; genus Arapaima; species Arapaima gigas. Next base: position 164,114 of record UFQX01000604.1, on the reverse strand, counting down.
AGTGTGTAAATCTGTGTATGTCTAGCCACCCTGTGATGGGCTGGCTTCCTGCAAAGTCTGAACCTGTCCTAACACAGTAACCTTGCAGCCAGTCATTCCTAGGGTAGGTTCCAGACTGCTGGAATCCTGACAAGCACAAACGGTTAATGAAAGCGAACGAGTTTGTGTTGGGACCTTGGAAAGTTCTAGATGAACAGTGGTGTTTCGGTCTAAACTATTATAACTCAAAAAGTATTTCTTTCCCTCTACCATGCTCCGTCGTCTTTGCATTGGCACCGACCAACTATGGTTCTGACATTTAAGCCTCTGTGCCTGATGAATAGGATCTTTCCCACACCGTAAGTAGCTTAAGAAGGATGGATTTCCGATGGGTTATGGAGGTGTGCTGGTGAAGCGCAAACAAATGAGATTCACTGGGAAGGCACTTTTGACTCCTCATTCCTCTGTGCTTAGGGATGCAAATGATGTCATTTGTGTATTTTGGAAGCTGCTTTGTATCAACACTCAGTCTCACTAGGAATATCTTTAGCCATCAGTTTCATTTCACCCTTGTCGCTAGTTATGGTTCTTTACTTCTAGAATTTATTGGTTAATTTGCCGTGACTGTTTCTGTTATTGTTCACCGCTAGTGTGATTATCAACATTAACCAGCAAACAGAGATGATCTGATATGATCTGGGAGCTGAAGTATCACTTAAATACACTTGCTGGATTTTGATCATTAGCTCTTGGTACTGCTTTCAGTGTCTTGAGTTTCAGATGCAAGGTAATTCTGACTTTCATTGCATACATCTTTAGACAATTTCTTCAACCACTGAGCTTAAATATAATTTCAGAATCTTACTGAATGTTCAGCTCCAGCAATTAATGAAGATCCTCCATGTTAATCCCTTTCCAGGTTTCTCTTAAAGTTTACATTCCTCCATCTTGAAAAAAAGAACCCCCAGTTTCCCAACTTTTCCTAGTTTTCATGATCAAAACTGTTAATGGTTTAAATGTCTACATTCTCTGTTTTACAGCATTAGCTGCTGCTATGCAGGACAAATAAATGGCTTTTAGTTCAAGATTACACTAGGAGTAAAAATATATACCACGTAGTTCACAAAGCTACTGTGAATCCAGTCTCTGTAATATAAATCCTGGTCTGTTACTGTCTGGTCACAGCTCTCACGCATCCTGCTCATATCTTGCCTCTAATTCTCCAGTGTTTTTTTTTTTTTTTAAATCTTCACATCTAAAATCAAATAAGACTCATATGGCCTCCTCCCTTATCTGACCACACATTGCAGTGCATGCCACCCTCCAATGTAGCCCATCCTGTTTCCAGTTCCAGTTTCCATTTTGTTATATGTTATACCTGCTTGAGCAGATCAACCTCCCCTTTCCAGCAATAATCTGAAAATAAACTCCATGCCTCTGCAGACTGAAGCATCACAGGATTTCAAGTCATTATGTATTGTATTGCTAATATACACCTTCCCACATACCATAATTTCAGATGAATCATGTCTGACAGACAACAAATTTAGTGGAAGGAAATTAAGTGACGGGCCTCAAGAGTTTTATCATGGGGGAACAATATTTAAATTGATAAACAGCATGCCGCTTTCTCATTTACAAGCATGCACACAAGCTAGATGAAGATCACCTTCATTTTGATCGTAGATGTCGGTGGGTTTCCATCATTTATTTCCTTGTCGGCATACAAATTCTTAACACGAGCAGAAGTATTAAATCAGATGTGCCATGTGGTAATTCCAGTCAATGTGTTATTTCCATCAGTAGTTCTTAGGACCAGTACACATTTCTGATTGTGAAGAATTAATAATCTTGGCATTTTCCATCCATGCAACAATTAGCCCTATGTGTCAACTGTTTCCTTCCCTTGAGCTCAGTACACAATAAATTCATTCAACTAAGGCACAAATGTAATGTGCAGGTATGTTTTATGCAATCTGTATCTGTCACGGCCGGACAGGGTTCAAGTAGGCCCAGGTTTGTGATTGTGTGCCGGCAGTTTTTAAGGAGCATCTGAGCTGAGGGCAGATTTCTGCTACTGGATCCAAAGAACCCCTGTAGTAAATCTTTAAAATCTTTCAACCCAACGAACTAAAGTAGGCTGTCATTTCCCAGGAATTGGAATTGAATGTCAAGTCATAGAGAAATAATGCAGTCGCTATGCTCAGTCTGAAGGAATCCTGGCTTCTATTGTTTACATCCGTTCTGCATTATTTAGCAGGTACCTTAAACAGTGTGCGTGGCTGTCATGAGGACGAATGCTTACTCAGTTTCAGGGGCAAAGTCAGATGCTTCCTGGTTTAAAGTGAGAGCTGCAGAATTAGCTGTTAACTAAATGTGTTATTCAGACTAAACTGGACATGTTCCTCAGACAGCGTTGGCGCGAACCGCATCAGACTATTCAAACAGGAACGTGGAGGAGACCAGCATTGACCTTAATTCTGAATTGACATTATGTTTAGTTTTTCAAAAGTGTTCCGTATGCAGGTATGTTGTTCTTAAATGTTGCAAATCATGCACATTTAGACAAATTTGTGTGTCAAGACCCTGTTTCTCAACATGAAATTAATAGAGAATGCAACGCAACGAGGGATAATATATTTACTTGATTTTCTCCCCGTCTCCCATCTGCTGTGTTGTTAATATTCCTGGTATTTTAGTCATCAAACATTGCATAGTTTTCAGTGCAGAATGATACAGTAGCTGGTGTAACCATGGAAACACAGGATTAAAGAAATCACTGCCGCAACTTTATTCATGTGTAGCAGAATCTGACTTACTTTCATTCCAGCCTTTCTCAGTTAAATTGCCTTAAAATATTTTGATTTTTAGCAGTTCTGTAAATTGTTTTTTTTTTTTCTTTCCAGATGCCACACTAAACACTTAAAAACGCCCGCATGTTCAGAAAGTGCAGCTGTCACACAGATGTTAGCTTGTTTTAGCGGCGAGGATGTGTCCTTCGCCACGATAAGACAAACTCAGAATATTCAGCAACCGATAGAAATCTCCCATGAAGCCCTGCGGTCCTGTATATTACCGCATGTGCTGTTATGTCTAGACAGTTCAGTGGTCTACTGCTTTAATGTTTCACTGCTTAATCAAATTTTCGATAGTCAAGCCATCGAGTGCGGTGGGTGTTTAGACAGAGGACTCTGCGTAAACGATGAAAGTCAAGCAGGGCAGACTGGTGCGATTTGGCCTTGCAGCTGAAGGAATACCAAACAGCAGACACCGTGCTAAGGCCTTGATACTAATAGCATCGTACAAAACTACTCACACGATATAGATTCAGCACTTTCTTTTTTCTCCAAAGTATCCAAATGCAAACAAGATTAACATGGCTAACCAGGTCTGGGGTACTTTCTGCCATGAAGGAGCTGTCAGTGAGGGTAAAGTATTGATCCTGGCTGTGGTTTCCTTTCAATGAGCTGTCCGGAGCCCGGAGTTTGCCTTCAGTATTAAACCGTAACTGCTGCTAGGGAGAACACCGTCTGACCCTGCTGTACACCAGGAGCAGGAAAAAAATATACATATATCAGCCGAAACAAGGTTTCAGGGACACAGGAGGAGATTTTTAGTATTTCAGCTAAGTAGTGTAAATAGAGTTTTTTTAAAACTCTTTTTTTTTGCATTCTGTTTGAAATCGATTTGATATCATATCTTTCGAGCAAACATTAAGAGAACTTTGGAATTCGGGCAAGAGACAGCACCGATTTCCTGCAGTGTGGTGTTGACCTCAGGACAAGTTTATTTTGCAAGTTGGGCCAGTTGTAGAACTCAGTATGCTCAAAAAAGTCAAAAATGTATTTGGCAGTAACCATTAATCAGAGTTTCTGCTTTGTGTGGGACCAGACCAGACTTTATCATAAATGATAAAAGACACAAACAAGCCTCTAAACTGGCATCCTCGAAGGACTGACCTACAGACTGGGAAAAGTCGAAGTTTAGAGACAGAACTCTTCGTGTTAGATAAGTGTTGTCAGAGTGTTACTGAAGTCACGTGGTACCTATTTTCATTATTTTTATTCCACACAAAATTAATAGAATTTTGATAATCCCAGTTTATGCCTCAGCAAAGAAAGCAAGTGTCTAAGACTGTAAAAACAGATCAAGGAGAAAGTTTACTGTCCCATATTATAATAGGAAATGAGGGATAAAAACACATCACAGAATATGCCTTGAACTTGTCATTGCTTTTTTGTAGGACCCAAATTACAAGTTTTGCAGTTGACTTTCAGCTGGTGGTTCTGTCCTTGGAGCCCAGAGCGTAGCACAGTATACAGCGCATATAAAGCTGTGGCAGCTCTTGACAAGCCATCTGCCCCTGTGTAAAACACACTCCCTCTGTATGCTACTTGCTTCAGTTTAAAATAATCAGCACGATCTTATACTTTAAGCACTGCTTGAGAAATACAGTGTGATATACAGCAGTCGGCACTGTTATGTAAGTACCGTTTAGTGAAACACTGTTTTCTCATTTTACTAATGCAACATCAGTAGGAAAGGTACAAGAAATAGAGAATGGCCAGCTCAATGTGTCAACGCAGTGGTTTCACAGATACTGTCAATGTAATGTTTGCCAATTAGCAGTCTCTAAATCTCTGCACTTGACATTTCTTGGACTAATAGACTATAAAAGAATTGTCCAAAGGATTAAATCGAAGCTATTAAAGATTAAGGGTTATTCAGTGTAATCCATAATCTATAAACCAATTTCCATTGCTCCTTATGTCAAAGCGAGTGAAGTGTCTTTTGTTGCAGGTAGTGTGATATATTTTTATGCAGAGTCATTATATGGCTGAGTGCAACATGCAGTCACAATTTAACTTTAGCGCTTTCATTTGATTCCTGAAGGAAAGATATATATATTTTTTTTTCTGAAATAAAGGCTTGTGTTTTTGACTATGCAGTTATACAGTTAAACCTTGTTGTACACACTTAATTTGTTATTGAAAATGTTGCACAAACTGTGCATACCTTGAGCCTATTTTACTTTATTTTAAACAGGAAAGACAATAATGTGTTCAGCCCACTGGGAAAATCCAAACCAACTTTCCCAAATGTTACTAAAACACTGTAAAACAGTTTGTAAGAGGTTTGGCATCGTGCAGTACATAGAGTTGGGTAGCACAGCACACGCACATGACATCACGTTGCACACACACACACACACACACACACACACACACACACACACACACACACACACGCATACACACAGTTTTATGCTGAGAAGGATCACAACAGTCCGGAGCCTATCCTGGAAGCAACAGATGCAAGGCTGTGAAACTAACCATGGGTGGGATGTCATTCCACTGCAGAGTGAAAAATATAAATTAAGAGAAATTAAAAGAGCCACAAATACTTTTGTGGCTTTTGACACTAAAGTGGTGTTTTGTGAAGTTGCATATCCTGGAGTTTTGTTGTGTATTCTGTTTCAGTGAATAATAAGATAAACCATTACAATTTCTGCAGCGCATGGACTCATATCTAAAATGTTATGTTTAGTTTTGCAAAACATATAGAAATAAGATGTGTTTTGTTATGATAAAAGAATTCTCCACTGTAGACAAGTAAATGAAACATCAGTTTGAACATCTGTTCAGCTCACTTCAGAGTCAGATTATTGCATGAGAGGAAGAAAGGAAACCTGGAAATAAACCAGTGCCAGATAGAGGTTTCTTTGCAGTTAGCAGAGAAACAAACTTTTCATTTGGTCAGCGGGGAAACTGGACTCCATCTGAGCAATTTTGGTTCTTGAACATGTTCTCTCAATGATTACTCCTCGAAAGCATCCTGATTTGAACTTGAACATAAGAAAAAGCTGGCTTCCAAATCTGGATGATTATGGCCAGTTTTTTTAAGAAGAAAAAATTATTTCTTTGGAACAAAACAAGAATACGCATGAAGAAAACTCTAAAAAAGTGTGCTTTTAGCACTTGGAGAGCGTACATACTGTATATTAAAAAGAGACGTAAATATAATTCTATATATACATACAGTTATTCTGTAATTATAATTTACTACATCTCATTTCTGGTGCGCTGGCAAAAAAGCAAGTTTGAATGAAGAAAGTAGCTTGTAATTAAATTTTTGCAGGCAAAAAGGTGTCAGAAACACCTGGCCGAGTCTGACTTCTTAATACAGTTGAGTAATGCGGTTGCTAAATGAATGTCAGCCGCTGGCCTCTCGATGGTGGTGTTCAAAAGTCAGCATTTAATTAGCTCGTCTCTATGGTGCTACCGTAAATAACATAATAAATAAACCCAAGGAGAGGACGGGAAGCACCAGGCAGCCCCTCGGTGCTATGCGTCTGTCTGCTATTTTTGAAAACTGTGCTGCAGAAAACGGCCGCCGCAGCAACGCAGCATCTGAAATAGGACAGTACTGTAACGGCCGCCAAGCCGGCAGGGATCGGGCCCGCTCAAGAGCAGAATGCCTGCAGCCTTTACGGCATTTCTGGCACCGGTGCTGGTTGTGTGTAATGGGGTTGATGTGTGCTGGATCCCTAGGCCATGTTGCCTCCAGTGGAGTGTCTTCCTATGTTGTGTGTGAACAACAGGGTCTTTATAAAGTGATTGGTGGCAGTAATTGGTGGCACACAGGTACCCAGCCCATACTGATAGTAAGTTGGCATGCTTAACATGCTGGGAGGGAGGTGGAGGTTGTGTGGACACAGACTGTGTGGGGCTGCCTGCCCATGTATCTAAATATGTTCTACCTACTGCAGTTCTTACACTCTCAAAAATGCTGTTTATGTTGAAACGCAACGATAGTACAGAGATTATTATTATTATTATTATTATTGTAAACAGCTGTAAATACATTTCTTTTAAATAGATATAATAATTATTTTACTTGGTATGCATTATTTGAAGAAATGTTTGGAAAAGTTAAAAATAAGAGGACAGTTATCGCTCGAAGGGATGGGCTCAGCAACGTAGACGTATTCAACAGATGAAACATTTTCAAGGATACTGTCACAAGTGGAGAAAAAAAAACAGTCTAGAACCAGTCTGTATACGGTTTACCAAAGCTGAAACTGACCTGATGGCACTTAACATTGGCAAAAACAACGTTTCTCAAGCTGGACTGTGATTCTGTTTGCTTAGTGTGCTTTCAATCTTAGCTTAGAGTCTGCTGGAGGGCATGTGCCTGTTGTTGAAAAAGGTTGTTGACCCCCCGTTTGGGAAACCATGGAACACTAGAAAGGTGATAATGGGGGTGGTGTAGGGTTATTTAAACCAGTAGAAGTTGATGCATGAAGGATTGCAAGGTTTTTATGCTGGTTTTAAGATGGACAACTGTTGAGGAGTGGCGGTGCAAGGATTTGTGGCTGTTTTAATTTCTCTTAATTTCTCTTTTTCATCCTGTGATGGAGTGGCATCCCATCCAGGGCTAGTTTCATAGCCTTGCACCGATTGCTTCCAATATAGGTTCCCGGACTGCCGCAGGGTGAAATGATTAGGTTTCTCTTTCTCATTTTTCACAAAAAGCCAACACAAAAACAGTACCAACCAAAGAATGCCAACAACTGAGTCAAAGGGATCTCAAAAATACAACAACAAGGTTTAACTACAGTCAGTTCTAGGACATAACCAGTGTTATGAACAGGACGTCCACACCCCGCACCCAGTAGACACCTCCCATCTCTCCTTATGCCTGCAAAGTCTGAGGCCTTCATTGACATTCCAGATGTAGCTGTCAATCTTGCACATACTGTTTCCATTATTTCTCGCCAGAAATTTTCCTTATCTGTTAAAAATTATTTGATTAAAATTCAGATACAACTGTCACATTTTGGCAGCCATGTTTTGAAAATATGCACAGTGGGAGCCTTTGAAGCTATTTAACAGATACTGCAAACTGCAAGGGCAATACAGTGATGCTCTGAGTAGTGCCTGGGCTGTATGGATATGGGTTTAAACTTGGCTGAATCTGTGCAGAGCTTGCTTTTTCACTCTGCATGGGTTTTCCCCCACAGTCCAAAGACAAGCCTTTCAGGTTAAATTGCATTTAGTGTGTGTGAGTGTGTGCTCATCTTATGATGTGCTGGGGTCCCATTTAGGGGTTTTGTAGCTTAGCACCCGATGATTCTGAGACTGGATGACACTGACCAGGATAAAGTAGTTACTCTTGATAGATGGCTACAAGTTCCAGGAGCTTAGGAGTCCAGATTTCCAATAATGAGTCCAGGTTTCAGATACGTACAGCCCTTCAAGTATCAATGATAATTTTCTTAGTTGCATGATTTGTTAGTCAGATGCCATATGTTGTGTGCTCTGTACATCTTGCACAATAACACAGTCTGGTATTTCAAATTGTAATGAATGACCTTTTTATGTGTCAGTTTGCCAAGTACACCGGTATGATGGCCATACTGCATTGAAACAAAGGTTTCGAAACCATTATAGAGTTACGTGTTGTATTGCTCCTTGAAATAACATGAATTTAACATGTTCACCGCAGGGCCCTGGTATTACTCTTAGCCTTTCATTTACAATCCGAGTGGACAAAACAGTGGATGAAATTATGGCTTTATTATTTAGCCGTTATGCTAAGTAAAAGCAATTTACACTGCATGTACAGCATGATGAATGCAATTTTGTATTTATTCTAAATGTGGCATCATGGTGATTGAAAGTCAAAGCACATTATATAGTGGAAAGTAGATTTGTATCAGTAACAGATGCGTACCTTCCTGTGGGGCTTGACAATCTATTTATAACCTTTGCTGTATTCATTACTGCGAGTATGGCTTGCATTCTGATCAATGGATCCTCTTTGTGTTTCTTCACACTAAAAGAAACTCGATATAGAACTTTGTACACAAGAATTTTTTACAAATACTTGTCTGATCTTTTTTAGTTCTTTATTTGGATTTCCATTTATTTTGCATGTAGGGCTATAGGACAGTTATTTGTTTGCTCATGTTAATTTCACTTAGGTAGAGACACAAATATATGTGCATTCAGCAAATGGCTCTCGCAGAGTTTGTAAGGTTCTATTAGTTTCTTTTCTTGGCTGCCCCCTCCAGAGCATTTTTGTGCAACAAAACTCATTTGAGGAATACTTCTGAAATGATACAAACTGCAAAGTTTCAACCCAGACATGTGTTTTAGCTCCTGAGATTTGTTTTAAAAAATTGTAGCAGATTTTAAATTGCCAGAGACAATTAAAATAATGCTAAAAATCTATTAAATGAACTCTGTGGCATCACAGGTGTGCAATGGGCTAGTGTCCCACCCAGATGCAGTTTTGTAGCTTGGTGCCTATTGCTTCCAGGATAGACTCCAGACTGGTGTGACCATTCTCAGGATAAGCAGCTAACAAAAATGGATGGAAAAATGGATGGATGGATGAACGACAGAACAGTTATTCATCAGAGAGAGCGTAAAGTGCTGTTTTCTGCTGGGAGGAGTTGGAGTGGTTGATGGGTAGTGGTTTGCAAGGTTTTAGTATTTAAGTACTGGTCTCAAGACTGGAGTAAATCGTACAGTGCTGGTAGAAATAATACAAACTGTACTGCTGGAAAGTGTGAAAGCATGGAATTATAATGGAATCCAGATATAAAGACAAGATCAGTAATAATGAAAGTGCAGTTTTAGTACAATTATTAAACCATGACAACAGACAAACACTAACAATACCGGCTACAAAATTCATTTATCTTTGTATCAGCATTAAATCTTATTGTAAGCTACATAGACAGTACACACACACACACACACACACTTATTGGGCGACTTCATTAGGAACACCGTTCTTATCCCGGGTAGGACCACCTTCTGCCCATGAAGCAGATTGAATAACTCAGTATTTTTTTGCAGTCTCACAAATTCCACTGCATGTATTTGTGGATGTCCTCCTGTAAACTTCTCATGTGTATGAAAAAAATCATTATCATGTTTTCACAACCAAAACAAAAAAGGACTGGATCATAGTACTAAATGTTATATGAATTCCATAATTACTTTCATCAGTTGAATGCACAAGACAACAACACTTGAAATATTAATATGTCTAATGAGTAGAAATAAATAAATAAGCCAAGAGCTAATAATGAGGTTTGGGTTTTTTTTTTTTTTTAACTCAAACGCAAGTTTCTCTTTTGTATTTTTCATCATTATTTCCTACTGGCCTATATACGGTAAGTCTGTGGTATTTTTTCCTTTTTTTGCTGATCATGAAGTCATGTTATAATGGCTGTAATGTGAAGACCTGAAGGCCTTCAATCCGCACTCACTGTGATGTTTTGAAGCCACTCGGGACCAGCCCTCAAATTAAATAATTACAGTTTTACTGGCTCCAGGTCTCCATGCTTGGAATTCACAATCCAGGTACAAAAATCAGGTAATAAAACTTACGTCAAGTGGTGCTTTCTAACAAACTTGGCCCAAGTGTGGTGGATTACTCATCGACCAGCAGGCCTAGGAGGCTTTTAACAATTTGGAGCATTTGATCTTGCCAGCAGTTTGTTTCTGGGCCTTTTGTGTGGTCAGTGCGAAGCTGGATGAGGGAGAGTCGTAGAGGAACACGACAGAGAGAATTAAAGCCATTCCGGAGTGTGGTAGACCGCAAGATGGGTATGCCCATCGATATCAAGTCAGGTCCACAGGTATCGGTCACCTACAGGTATTGTCCACTGGTACCTGTGCATATTACAAATTAAATGTTAAATAAGTACTCAGTGCCTGATATGAAGAAATGCCTCAGTCTGTAATAAAGAACATCTCAGTTAAGTATGCCGATGAATTGGTTTTTAGTAACTTTAAATGGAATTTAGAAATATCTATGTGTGTCCCAACTCATTACTGAATGCTGTCCGCCGCCCTGCTTGCATCTGCATTACTGTGCATTGAGGTGACACCGAAAATACTAAGTCATTTGCATGCCTAGCCTGAAGTTATATAATTATGTCAAGATGCCAAAGTGTGTGATGAAGCATTGAGAGAGAGTGTGGAGTGGAGATGGATTTGAGCGTGTTGTCATGGGAAAGAAGGCAGCATTTCTACGCCCGGTGTTGTTGGCAGCTCCATAAATGTCTGTCCAAAGTAAACACCCCACTGCTCAACCTCATCTTTCCAAGCTGTTTCTCAATAAAGGCATCTATACTGTAGCTGCTTTCAGCTCTCAGTCTCTGCTCGCGTATTTGTGCATCTCCTGGCGTGGTGTATGTAGGCCGACACGGGCCGAACTGCCCCCCTGCAATCGCTGACCTCCAGACATTGCCTCTACCGACCTTCCCAGTGCTGTCTCGCTGCAGCAGCGCGCTTTACTCTTTCACGGCCTTGTTGATGCAGTCAGTCTGTTGCGTTCAGGAAAGCCTTAAGTTCTCCGTTTATGTAGGACCAAGGGATGGAACACCTCGCATTTCTCTGGGAAATGTCACCCTGTTTGCCTGCCTGCCATCACTCTGGCGATATGCATAGCTGCCTCCATTCAAGGTCACAGGGACGATCATTAAGGTCTGAAGCAGTCTCCCTTAGCTCATTAAATGTATTTATGGAGTGTGCAAAATGCTTGATAGGAATTTTCTCTATCAGTGTTTGTAAATATGATGCATGATGGAGCAGGATGTTACCGTGGCCTCCATTAAATAATGATGTTTATTATCAAGGGCTTCTCTCTACATCCACCTTAGATGTTAAACTAGAGGGGCTGGTAATGTTATTTGACTAACACGAGAACTAAATAACACACAAGAAAACCCACAACGTATCCATTCATTTGATCTCAGCAATACATTTATTCGTTGTATATTTAAACTTTGACTTAGTTTTATTGTCAAAAAAGGAACCAATTGATACACTGCGAAAATAATGCAAAGATAAGGAATTCAGTCAGCTTTATTTCCTTTTATGCACCAGCGCAATGGCGGGGCTGTTCTCTGTATGCTTAGTGTAATGTATGAAATTACTTCACAGCCAGTTTATGATACTGTCTGCACGAGAAGAGCAGCTATTACGTTCAGCTATATAGATGGTCATCATCATTGCTGATAATCATCAGAAAATATACCATTACATTGATCGGTCGTATGTTTAACTTTCCTAAGTGCTATGATCTCATGCTGTGCGTGAGGCCAGAAATCAACCTTGTTGTCAGCCCTTACAGTCATTTATTTTGCATTTTCTGTGTAGACAGGGCTTGCCATCCGCTTACTGGCCATCGGCTGCACTAGGAAAAGCGGACACCGTGGTGATTATTGGTTTGAACTTTTTTGGACCTCCGTTTAATCAAACTGACAAGTTCCCTACGCTTTAATGTGGCCAAGACGTGTAGAAGAGTGACATTTATTTGTATGAATTTAATGTATATCTTCGGCAACCAGACTGAAGAAAAGTTCTTAACGTATACCGACACATTTTTATATTACATGTAAGATGGCTGAATGATTATGAGTCTAAATCGAGATATTTGCTTTACTGCCAGGCTCCGATTATATATAATTCCTGAAGAGTGGACTCATTATGCACCATTTTCCTTCTGTGTTCCACATAAATACATTACAGACTGTAGTGATAATCTTTCATGCGCACAGCATGTTACATGTTGCAACATAACAGACGAACAAGCGAACGCATTAAAAGGGATTAATAGTTCAAAGAAAGCCTAAAAAAACTCACAAAATGCATAAAATATGTCATTCATAACCTAAACTATGTAAATAATCTGAGTACCATTCTTATTACATCAGAGGATAAGGGAAAAGTGACACCCAGGAGATCATTTAGTCACCTCTTTGCCATGTATGCATCTGATCGCATCCTTGCTGCATCTACAGTATAGAGTGCCAACGTTTCTGGATGATGCCAGAAGTCATAAGTTTCCAAACAAAGTGCAGTGCAAACACTCGTCTAGGTGTCACAGGTACAATACTGTTAACAGCGTGTTTGCTGTGCATTAATAAAAAGCAAATGTATCCAACCTGAGCATTTACAGCCTCCCAGGCAGAGACCAGCCATAGGATATACTTGTTATTTGTCACTTCTTTGTTAAACGGGAGATGGCTAACGGCACAAATTTCCTTTTCTGTCCTCTTTTGGCCCTCGTTGACGCGGAGCATGGGAGGGACGGAAGACAAAGGGGTCGGATCACCTCAAAGTGGCTTGGGCCAAGAAAGCATGTTTCATTTATTTATTAGCGTTATCAGCTGTGCTATTAGGTCCAAACTCAAGGCTCTTAGACGCTCGCAAGGTGATAGTCGACAAGGGCGGTCGCGATAATGTCTGTCAGTAGCGGCCGGTGCATTAATCTGAATTACTGAAACAAAACAGGGCTAGTGTTGTACAATTCACTTTCCGCAGAGAATACAGTTTTGTATGTTTGCACATCATTGCTCATGTTTTCTGCCAGTCGATCATATCCACTGTGCAACGGCACACACTTATTGGGCTGTCTCACACGCTTAGTGGAAACACACTTTACACACTTCATTCCTCCGAAGCAGTTTTGTAGGTTCAAGTAATTAACAGCTCTTCGCAGAGTTCCCACGTTCCGGCTGTGTTTTCCACAACGTGCTTCATGCGATGTGCGCTGATTTGAAAGCACCCACTGTGGCTCACGCTTACACACGTACACTTCACAGAATCGCTTTCTGTGCAGCAGATCAGCATCCTCTCTCTGTCTCCCTGCCTCTCTTTCTCCTCTTCTCTGTCTCTTTCCTTTCTCGGCAGGCCTGCCACATCCCAAAATCTCTCTCCCGTAACAAGGTGCATTCCCACCCTGTGACTCCATATGATGTATTAGGCCTCTCAGGCCCATAATTAACTTCATAATGATAAACCCTTCTTTAAAAAAATCCAAGGTGTCCTCATTACCCTTCATAACAACAAAGTTCTTTTTTTGTTCTGGTGTAATTTTATTTTTTCGCGGTAAAATTCCAGTTACGGTACTTTAAAGCTGTCTGGAAAATTTTTGGTCCTTATTATAACTCTGATGTCCACTAAAACAATAACAATATATTTTTTTCTAAATGTACAATTAAAATTGATTCCGCAACTATGCTTGTGGCAGTAGCCTGAAAAAAGGGCCAGAAAGAAGAGGATGGCTAATCATTTATATGCAGGAACACCTCTTGGTCTATTTACCTTTAGTTAATGGTGTTCATTGGAGAACATTAAAATTTTGACACGCTGCTCTTGGAAGAAGAAGCTATGGCTGAAGTTGAAGGGAAAGTTTTATAATCTCTCCACATTGGGAACCGAGTGCCTCGTTGACAAAGTGTCATAAATTGATGATGCTCTCGGGACTGGCTAGGAGGTACGGTATAGGTGGTGTAGAGGTTAGATGTGCTGCTATCCGCTCAAATGACCCAGGTTTAAATCCCAACACCTGCTGATCTTTTGATCAAGGTACTTACCCTGGATCGATGCAGTAAAAATTATACACATCTGTATAAAAGTAAATAATTGCTTTTATAAAGTAAATAGTTTATTGCCTTTTGAAGAAAGGCGCCAGTGAAATAAATTAAACAAATGCTATATACATACCAGGATGTGGTCTGCTTTCGAGAGAGGCCTTAGGCCTGATGCTGTAGTTGTGGAACATGAACTTATTCTATTACAGGCAAAATTCATGCAATTACAAAATACTGGATACAAGCAGTGCCGTTTTCAATAACTTTTACCCACCGTTCTTTCTATTAGCTACACGGAATGACATGAAAAGTGCTTTTTTTAAAAATTTGTTTACTGTGACCTTATTTCATATTTTATTTGACTTTATGCATAAATGTAGGCATGCAAAGACCTTTGTCAGCCACTAAAAGTTGTTTATTTTTCTTGGGGAGAAATTTCAATGGCAAATTCATATCGCCAATGTCGACCTTTGAATGTGGTCACAAGTCATTGTTATACTGTACAATAATCCGACTAACCAAGCACTATCTCTAGAGCCATCTCCAGTACCGTGAATCCATTCGAAAACAATTTTATGTATGTCTGTCAAATCATCACCAGATCCTTTTATAAAAAGGCAATACCTTGTTTCCCTTGTTGGCCAATAAGCTGTAAAGACACTTTCAGCTGCCTCTGTATCTGTCTGTCTGTCTGATTCTTTGTTTCCACCCACTCTCAGTCTCATCTTCATGTACTGTTTTTGCTCCCCAACTTAAAGCTCAGTTCTTGTTCCTTAACACAAGATGGGTCAGCTGCTTCTTAGGAAGAACTCATTGCTGCTACCCTGGGCTTAAAATAGCCCAAGATTCACACCCACATGCAAGCGTATTTGTGAGAAGACACCTAATGATGAGATTACTGAATGTTGCTGATACTGCCAAAGGTTACATGTGTGAAAGTATGAGAATGTGAAGTTTGCTTCATTGTAATCAGTAGTCCTGTAATATTAAAGGTGAATAAACGCCAGATAATTACTGTTTTAATGTGCTTTTTTTGTGGTTAATCGCTGTGATAAAAGTGTATGTGGCATCTTTTTATGTGTCCCAGTGTTATGAGATGGGCTAATGCTTAGCAGCAGAGATGCTGTTGACTCAGAACTGGTTGTGTAACTAATAAGCAAGCCTACTTTGATTTTTTTTCCTCCTTTCGATGTAACGCCTTTATTGTAGGAGTCACAGAGCTGCACCGAGGTGTTCCACACGTGCAGAAATACTGTAAGAAAAAAACCGACGAAGCAACATCATTACGAAGTGCATACATGATTATGTATGCAGCTAATTCTTTGCTCTTCTGTAAAGTTTGCTGATAGCCCCTCTTTTGTCGTTCATACCGTAATCCATAAGTGCTTGCGCAAGACAGGACCGTGGTAGTTCAGTGTCTATCCCGGGAGCATAGCATGTGAAGGTGGCTATACCCTGGACAGATCACCAGCATGCACAAAGCAATTTAGGGTTACCAGTTCACTTGAAACACCTCTCTTTGGACTGCAAACACAGGGAGAACATGCAAACTCCAGTTGGACTGGGATCAAACCCATGTCCAAACAAGCAGCCCAGGTGCTGTGAGGTACCAGTGGCACTTGCTGGGCCTCTTATTCATTTGTAATGCAGGTTTTAACTTGTAGCACACGTGCAGCTGCGTTTTATCCTCCCTTAAATGTCATTTGGGGAAACCCTTTATGCCTCAGCCACTGGGTGGCACTTCAAATTAAAACCACTTTTTTCCATGCTTCACTTTCACATTCGTGACAAATGGACTTGTTCTGTAAAATGGGGCACTGGAGACCTACATTGCGATGTCACAGTATAACCCAACATTGTCTTAATGATTCTCAGACATTACAAGCAAACAATTTTCACCTTCACCTTTCACACATGAATAGTAAATCAGCAAAACAATAGACATGTCTTTTAAATGTACTGCATGAAGTGCAACACAGGATTACTAAACCGACATTAATATTTAACATGCCGACACTACGTTTCAATAAATTATATATCGGGGAATAGCATTCCACTGAACTACTGTACATCATACAAGTAGAACCATAAAAGTAATGTAATTTTTCTCAGAAATATTTCATTCCAGTAATACTCTCGAATAACTTGGAACTATCTGAAATGGAAGACTTGCCTTTCAAGTAATGCGAATGCTACCTAATGTGTAAAGTATGAAAAACTCGATATTATAATGTAACGCCACCGGAGTTACGATATAACGATGGTCCTCATTCATGCTGAAATACGTGTACTGATATAAATGCAGCCCCATTTCTCAGAACACATTTGCTGCATTTTGTCCTCAGTGCAATAATATGGTTACACACTCCTGATTCTGAAGTCACTGTGACCAGACTCCTGCTTTCCGCCTTATTTGCCATCTGTCAGAGGACACAGCATAGGCCTCCGTGCAGTGATACATGCAAAAAAGAAAATATTAAGAATAACTGTTTGTCATAATTTCTACTCAGCTGGGGATGCAGTTCCTGTGTTTGTTGGACCTCAGTAAGAAAATAATGAGCAAAGATCCACCTGTATACATTTCAGCTTTTCAGCACATTACACAGCACATTCTGTTAACACATTATCCTTCCAATTTAAAGCAGTTGGCAAGAATATAGATGTTGTACTACGGTGGAAACAGTACAGGATCGAACTTTTGGGTGGAACCTAGACAGGAATTTTCAATATGGGTAGTGCCATACGATCATGGTTTATTCAATGTAAATCATGCACACATTGGTCACAAAGGCTTTCATAGAGGTCAATAATTGTCTTTTTTGTCGACAAAACACTGTTTGGGCTATTCAGAATGACGCATACTGACATTTCTGAATTAACACTCTAAATAGGGGGTTTTTACAAAAGAACTTCTGCGAGCGTGGCAATTAACGGCACAATCGGAATTATGAGAAAATGACGCGATCGTGAGACAACAAAGCTTAAATGGATGACTTTATCGCCCATACGTGGGCTGAGGTTGCCAGGCAACAACAACCCTGGGAAAAAAAAAAAGAAACAACGAGAAAAACACCGTGGACAATTAAAACAGTGTTCGGGATTAAATGAAAACCAGTTGTAACAAAAGGCACTATTGGTATTAGATGGACAAAAATAAATTGAGAGATAAAAATGGAAAAAAAAAAAAAATTGCCAACGAATTAACCGTGCCTTTTCAGTGCGGATTTGAGTTAATCAATTTGAGGCAGTATTACCAGTTGGAAACACAAAAACAGAAGGAAATGCAATATATGATGCCATGAAGTAATTTAAAAGAGAGAGGAAAAAAAAAATCCCCTGGTTGTGCTTGCTGCATTCAGAACTCAGCATTTCATGGCATGATTTCAAAGTAAAGTAAGAAATCAAACATCAGAGGTAAGCTTAAAGAGACTACATTGTGGATGCTTTACTTTGTAGTTTTTTTTTTTACCCCCTTATTCTCTAATCTGATGTTTTCCTGGCCTTTTTAGATCTGGATAATAAAGAGCTATATACTGAAGATAAATCATCCATCAATAACCAGAAAGCTACTTTACTGCACAAAGATTGGCGATGACTCAAAACCCAACTGAATATCCAACACAATAATATGTGAAGCTTGTCAACATATGCAAAATATGATACATGGTGCAACAACGGAATTTCCGTTTGCAAGCTTAGTGTTGACGTTATATAACTTTCAAACATTTCAAGATTCCGGACGCCTTTTTCTCTTTGTGGAAACTACCATTTAAAAGCCGTTTCCTGCCATGTCCAGGGTGGCGATGAAAGGTGCCTTCCATGCGATGAATCCCAATTCTGAATGAGAGGAGCATTTCCATTGAAAATGGTACGCGGGTGATGGATTGCACCCTGACTGCATTTCTTTATTGGTTTCCTAAGCACAGGTTCACTTGTTAATACCATCTTCAAATGCTGTATTCAAAACCTTGTATCAGATATAGCCTATTGAATCTTGAGATTTGACACATCTTAGCAGGGTCTGTCTTGTTTTGATCATAGCGGCCGCGCTTCGGGTGGGCCCGTGACACCAGACAGTTTGTCCTCGGTCAGCACATGCTAACTTGCCAAGAGATTGAAGTTAGCAAAGGTGTCTTGGAGTCGCCTGCGGAGAACGTCCGACTTTTTACGAGGGAAAGGTCCGTAGACCGTTAACTCGTGAAGGTGAGGGGTACCATGTCTGAAGAACACCTTATGTGGAGGATAACACGGAGTGACCTCCGCGTATCTGGAGCGCAGGATTTTTATCAGCATTGACAGCAGTGATGAGCGGCTTTTATAGTTGGCTAATTTCAGTGACTCATCCTGAATGTTCTGGAAAGGAAGGCCGTGCTTGTCCTTTACGCTACCTTGAGCTTTTCCTTTTTTCCCACTGAAATAAAGACCATTTGTAGATCATATGATTATTTCTAATTCTGTTACGATAGCCTCAAGTATAATAAAGTTATTAGCACGGATCAAACGTTCGTGGTTTGTGTAATTGTACAGTACAATTTATTGGTGGAACCCTACCCCTGTTGTCTCATGCATTTCCCAGTTAACCCTTTAGTGATGAAATTATTTAATTACGCATCTCTGTTACCGTTACACAATATGTAAGTTACATGTTGCTTGAATTACTTTGAACTCGCATACATGTGTTTCCATATGAAAGAATTTGAATGGCATTTATCAGAAGCTCAACTCTGTTGTTACCCTAACCTATTTCGCAGCTATTATATGAGTATTAAAATAACATTAAGCAACTGTCAGCAAAAAGCATTATTGCTTTTTTTCCCCCACTCCATCAGTTTCTACACATTTATGTGGTCCATATAGGCGATATACTGTACTGCATAGCCCAGATAATTGGTATGCTGCATAGTCTGTAGCTATGTGACCCATTAATAAACAGACCCTATGTGGAGAATTTCCAGGTCTTTGAAGTGGTGCCTGAAATTTCTGAATTCCTCTCAAAGTGGTCTGCTCTACTGCTGCATCCTCAATGGTGCTTCAGAAGAATCTCAACATTTTGATTGCTTTTGCTGAAAATGGAATGTCCCTCTTTTAATTCAGTGTTCCTGGCTTTGATAAGGCTTGTATTTTCTTTCCTTCTCCAGGTCAAACTTGTGGTGGTTTGATACAAGGTATGAATGGAACGATAGAGAGCCCAGGCTTCCCCCACGGGTACCCCAACTATGCCAACTGCACATGGATCATTGTTACTGGAGAGAGGAACAGAATACAGCTGTCCTTTCACACCTTCGCGCTGGAGGAGGACTTTGACATCGTCTCCATCTACGATGGCCAACCCCAACCAGGCAACCTGAAAATGAGGTAAGACGCTTCTTGTATTTGTGTACCTGGGGTCTCCTAATGTGTAACATGTCACTCGAGTGGCTGGGAGTGTTCTTTATTTTGTTATGTCTGCACTTTGGCCTTGTTTCTTGATTAAGGAATTGTTTTGTTCTGCATGGAGACATAACATTTTAGGAAGTGCACTTAAGACAAAGTGCCATTAGTTTAGTTTCACATTCACGTCATTTGATGTTCCAAATGGATTCTGAATTTCTTTGCTTCGGCACATCTTCAGTGCTGGAGGGAATCTGTGCTGTTTGCAGATGTGATACTGTTTCTGTTTACCGTGCACGGATGATGAGGAAGAATGCAACAAACTTCTCCAAAAAGTATGGCAGTAACACAAAGGACCTTTGTCTAAGTAAAAACTTAAGTGCCAGACCACTACTAACTGCACGTACTTTAAAGGGGGACCCTGTCATTCAACAAAGGTCTCCCATTTAATCGATGAAAAGTAAAGTAACTATAAGCTCAAGTGGGCATTGTCAGTGCCAGGGTGAGTAAAATCCCTGCTGTTGCCAGAGCCACACTTATGAGTGGAGAAGAATGCCAGGGGGGCTGGGTGCAACGGGCACCATCTCGGTGCTTGAAGTATTTAATGGAGACCTGCGATCAATAAGAGCAGTAGAGCAACCACCAGGCCGCTTTGTGAAGTGAAAATGGGATGTCTCCCGTAATGAGGTGTAGAATGCTTTTATGCTTTTAAGTGTCAGATGATTAACATGGGCATTAGCATAAAACCAGAGTCTTACTCCCATGCAGCAGAGGAAACGGGGGAAAAGCGACAAAAAGATATGTTTACCAATCAAAGGGAAATAATTGCGCTGGTTGTAAAAAGAGCTTTAGTTGTCGTCCTTGCAATTTCTTCGGAGATCCTTGTGTCGCTGCAGGTACAGGACTGAGCTATGCCTTTGATGGTCTATATAAGCAAAAAGGTCTTAGAAGTGGGCGTTTGAGAAAATGATCGTTCATCACCGATGGCTAATACATGTGTTTTTCGTGTCAGTATGAAAGACAGATGCGGCAAAAGATAATTAATACAGATTGATCGATCAGTCAGTCACATGTTCTGTCTACATGAACCTTTTTTTGCGTCACACGGCACAAGCATACCTGTGCAAAGAAAGTGCTGGAGAAGATTTTGTTTTATTGAAATAAAAATAAAAGAGAAGAGAAAGAGAGAGGTAAATTGCAAACCAAATTGCAAAAATGGTCTCAAACTGCCAGAACTAAGCAGTCAAAGAAAAATCATGCTGGATTTGACTGCAATCGTATCTTCACAACAGGAAAGTGCCGATTGTGCTCTGCGCTTTTGTGGGAACCAGAGTCCGTAAAGCAAATCATGAGTGTTTGATTCTGCCCTAAAGCAGCGTCCGTGTGTGATGTGTGAGACTTTTTCATAATGTTCAGGCAACAGGTGAATATGAGGCACGCGCAGATAATAACATTTACACAAGTGAAGTTAGAATTAGTTCTGAAGTGTATCGATGGAAACTAACCAAAGCAGCGTTTCATTTGGTCATTTTCTTTCACATACCTGATGTAAGTGTTTTTTTCTTGTGCATTTATCAAAATTTATTGTTTGCTGGAGAATTTTAAAACTGGCAAGAGTGTGTTGTATTGTTCTGGATTTAGATTTACTTTTATTTCTACAGCTGAGCGTTTCTTTTTTTCCTTTGGCAGAGTAGAACAAACTGGATGAGAAGTTGGGATGTGTTTCAGACTGCACTGGTAGAAGTGAAGTCACACAGCAAGCGTAAGAATGTATTTGTAACCAGAAGCCTGTGGGTTCAAGTCCCAGCAAAGATTTTCACTGAAATTCTGTCATGTTCCGGAAACAAACCGGCGCCGGTCGTAAGTTGCCTTGAATTAGAATAACAGCCGTGTCTTTGGTGTTTCAGAATTAGTCATGAGCCTTACTGATACTTTGACCTGGGGAAAAAAAAAATGCTGTTCCTAAGAGTGAATTTAACATTCTGTGCATGTCCATCAATCACGCTGTTTATACATAAAATATGCCAACCTCTCTTTAAGTTTTATGTGCCTTCTATCTCAATTTTCTATTCACAGGCTGTTCACATAAGCTTAATGAACTTGTTCGCATTTTCAAGAGTGGTCTTGGGAAGCCTGCTGGAGGGTGTATTTAAAAACCACGCACACTCTTAACTCTTTGGGAAAAAAAAAGCAAATTGGGAAAAATAAATTAATAAATGAACACTTAGTGGCATAGCGTTTACCATCTTTCTTGAGGTGAATTGTTTAAGTGAAATATCTTTTATTCCCAAGCCCGCGACTGATGTGCAATAAGATGCGAGTGTCTAATAAGAGCTACAGTAGTAGCCAAATGATTTATTTAAGTAAATGAAAGTTTCTCATGGACCCTTGAAATCAATTGTTTTGATAAATATCCTCTGTGGCGCTTTGTGTGCTGGAGATAAAATTCAAGGGAGAATTTCCACTGCCGTGGAGATATGAGATCTAACTTTGGGAAGGCTTGCAAATTTACACATGAAATATTCTTTAATTACCACCAGACCTTCATTAACTTGCCAGTGTTTCTGAGCTAAAAGCAATCACAAAAGTAATGAGGATTTTGGCACATCCCTTAAATCCTTAACTTGTTCAATATACAGGTGTGCTGTGCACGCATACGTGTGACATATTCTTATATGCAGCCCTCACTTTGATGTGCGTGCGCGCGTGCGAGTGTACGTGTGCGCGCGTGTTAATTTATGTAAGAGATCATTTACATTTTATCAAACGACAAATGAGCGTTTGTACCCAAATGCAAGGGCTTCCTCAATTATGACTGCTAACATCACAATAATAAGGGAGAGCATCCTGTTTCCAAAGGTCCTGGTTGTAACATTGGGAGCTTTCACTATGAATAAGTTTCATCCAAACACAATTTAATGCTATGCTAATGGGATATTCTGTTTATGCTAATTAAATGCAATAAAACAGCAGACAGTTGGAGGCTGTTGGGGTGGAGGATGGGGGGGGCAGCAGTCCAGAGATGGGCAGCAGTAGAGGAAGTCCAGGAGTGCTATGCACTGCAATGGTCACATCACAGGAGTCAACAGGCTTCTGTTCCAGATTGATAGGTTTTAAACCCGTCATCAACCCCCATCTGAAACCCCACCCTGGTTTCTGTAGCTCGCAGAGACAGGCTAGCCTGAAGCGAGGAGACACAGAGGCAGGCGTCGGTCACTGTGCTTCTCAACCACAAGGTGTCAGTGAAACACAAACCTGTACCTCCTCGGCGTGTCGTATGTGTTGCTAGCACACGGCGGCATGAAAAAGCCGCGTTCAAAAAACCAGCGAACCGAGAAGGATTTTTAAAAATTCAAAGAAACGAGACAGCAAAAGTGACACGGCCCCGCAAAATCAAATTCAAGACCGCTCCGCGCAAGATTTTAAGCAACTTACACGTGATGTTTTCAAATGCATTAAACCATTCATTAATGATGACTGAGGCTGGTTTTCAAGACGCGCATCAATTTTAATCCCAACCATTATCAAAATGCTAATGGAGAATTTCTTTGTGAAGGCCTCGTGTGTCGATACGGAAGCTGACAGTATGACTATAAAGTTAAAAAGGTTTTTCCTGTCATGTTTGTTGAGCGGGGCTGGATAATTTGTTTGTGTGGTGCTAATGAATCAATTGCAGTGAACCCCCCACATTAAGAAGCAGCAGGAATATACAAACAACAGATCTTCTCCTCACTTCTAATACAAGTCTCTTTCACAACCAGCTACTTAATTATGTAATTGATTTAATTAAAACGGAATCGAGCCGTCGGAGACCGTGCCAAAAGTTGAGCTGCGGAACACTTCGGATCAGGTGCTTTTTTTATTTTAAACAGGCTTTGATCTATTGCATGCTTTTTTAGCGTCTTAAGAAAACGTTAATGGCTGTTGAAATTACCTCGCTGCCCAATAAAGAAATAAATTTTTTTCTGGTCGAGCAACGGATGGCTCTGCTCCAGCAGCTGGTATGAAAAGCGGAGCGCCGTATTCCCCCACGCCACGCAAACTGCTGCCCACGCGGGGTATCCCGTTCGCTCTGGCTGATCCCGCTTCCTAGTTCTCCAAAGAACCCAGGCCGAAGCTTGCGAACACCCAATAGTCCACGGCGAAATGAGCTCATCTTTCTGTGGCGAGGAGATGAATGCCTTGTGCCCGTTTGTGCTGCCGTGCCACTGTTGCACGTATTACGCTTACATCTCGGTGGAAGTTACACAGACCATATTGATACTTAGACACAGTCCATGCTGCTTAGTTAAATATAAAACTTAATAGCTAGTCCCATAAGCAAAAATTAAGGAGACTATGTAGGTTGTTCCCTGTGTCACACCTTATGTTTCAAGGATTAGTTCTGATCCACTGTGACCCCAGATGGATGGATGGACAGAAAAACTATGTAAACAACATGTGCAAATGTGTGGTTTATCCTGCACTGTATATCACGGGTACCTAGTGAAATGACCACTTTGCCATTAATACGTTTTGTCTACTATATGTTGCGACTTGTCTTTTGCAGCCCTGAATGGGGCAACGTATGTTTGGGGTGTGGCGTTTTCGGTTAAGAGGAAGAACTGTTAGTTATACCAGTCTCACAGGGTCTGTGCTTGTATAGTTGGCTCTGATTTCACGTACTGTATGCTCCTTTCTCGCTGAAGCGTCTAGAAACTAGTTCATTTGTTCAACCTGAGCTCTTGATCACTCAGCTTAATCAAACCATTTATTAGAACGTTTACAATAATTCTTAAGAAGGCCTCCATTTGATCTCATTGTGTCTCCTAATAAGGAGTTTTGGCATAAAAGCCAATTAAACCTTTGTGAAACGCAGGGATCCCACTTTCCTTTAATGAAATACCACAGCCTCAACTACCAGTTATACCAGCTGAGCTTGTAAAACTTTAACAGCATTTAAATGACACGCTGCGTCCCGTCACCACATCTCATTAACCAGTGACCTGTTTATGCTTATTTTACAGAAGCGGTTTTTATTTGTTGGGTCTGAGTTACTGCAAGGTTTAATAAACTTTAGGGCAGATAGTAATTAGAATTCATTTAGGTGAAAAATCTGGAAATTCAATTAGGAAAATTGCTTAATTAAGACTTTAATAAAGCAATTAAAAACTTTTAAGGACACAAATCCCCCAACTCTCAAGGTTTTGTATCTGTTTCTCTTCCTGCTATTGCTTTTTGATGGTTTGATGTAATTTTCTATTTATTTATTTTTATGGAAACATGCATGCCTTCTATTGATAATAGAGCATAATGGTTTAATGGTCTGATCTTTTCGAATGACTTAAAGACTTTAAAGGACTCAAACGAAGCCTAAGGCATCCATCCATGCGACCGTCCATCTTATGCAGTAACTCTTTTTTAGGTTCAGCTTTAAACTATGAATATTATGCTATGTTTCTTTTTTATTTTAATCATTTTGGAAGGTGAGGCCTATCACTGACACCCTCTGGTTGTTGACACCCATTTGAATGGTCAGTCAATTATCTGACCAGGGTGGTCATAAGCCCCTCAGGCATAATGGGTATCCTGCATCTCTAAAATGCTTCCACTTTACTGTAAATGCTCATGATTCTTTAAGAGCTTGTGAATGTTTTTTTTATTGGATTATATCCATTTGCAAATGACAGCACTAGAGACCAGCGCTATTAATTTATCCTTTTGTCAGCAGCATTTATACAAGAAATATTTTTATATTTGCTCATGTACTATGTGTTATTTCCTTGAGCCAGAGTGGTCCTCACTGGGAATGGGGAACCATAAAATTATATCATCACACGGGTAAGTGATGGATGCGTTAAACATCTGTTCTGTATACGTCCGGAGTTGTGAGCTTCAGCTTTAATGTAAGACATGCAAAGTGTATGCAAAGGCAGATTATACTGTAGCTAAATATGTTTTCAAATATGGAAATTCTTGTAGTTTGTAGTAGATATTTCTTTGGAGGATAGCTGCGCAACCTCTGGCAGTTCTTAATGGCTACTTCTAAATGTGTTCTTGAATTATCTAGCAGAACAGTTGATACAATGAACTGAAAGAAAGAGGTAGCTGGGGGGTAGAGAGTATTATTTGTCTCTCATTGTACTGCAAGATCAGCCACATGTGAAAACAAATTTCTAGCCTGTAGCTTAACTTATATAGCCATATAAATAAACAAAATCTTAATCAGCCAGAAAAAAAAGTATTTTCTTTTTATGCTACATTATTTCATTATTTTAATGTTTGCATGATTAAATTTATTAAAATAACAAGGTTTCTGGGGTTTATTTCAAGCAACATGTTACTGAGCATCTACTTTCACGAACACTTATGTGGAAAGGTCCATTAGCGGCACTTTTACAACTGCAATATAATGTTTCATATATAGTACAGATGCTGCCTTAGTAGTTACTACAATGCAGCATTTTTTGTCAAAGTTTGCCTTTGACTAACAAGTAAATGAATTCCCCTAATGTCAGACTGTTGTCTAGTTTGTTCTCAGCCAAGAACCCGTTCCTTCTCCTTGGACAAGGATCTAATGTAATCTAATTCCATGTAATTATTTTTCAATTGAGTCACAACCGAGAACCCAGATTTGGGGGGGGGGGGGGGGNAATTGAGTCACAACCGAGAACCCAGATTGGGGGGGGGGGGGGGAGACTTGGATGGAGTTATGTGCTTTAGTGAATTTACCCAAGTCAGGACTATGATGCATTGAGGTTTTAAAATTTAGCTAAAGTGGTGAACTGGGGCATTCAGATGACAGAGTAGACAACTGGACTAGTTTTATCAGCTTGGCAGGATGCATTAAGGTCTCTTATAAAACATGTATATGAATAAAATGTGTCTTGGGGTTTTAGCGTTGCATTTTCATGGAATATACTGTCAACCACTTTTAAGCGAACGGTTTAAGGTATGTGTGGTAAATAAAATCCTCCGTTAAACAAATCTCAACTTCTTTATTCAAGCTCATCTATTGAATTGGAGATGGAAAAACCATGCTTCCACAACCTGCCACAAAAATGTACCACAGTTCCCGTCCACATTTCCCTGTGGGCACCAGTGTTTATTCTGCCTACACAAGCATATTTGATGCGTATGCCTAAACATTGCGTTTATTACATTACAGTAATCCCTCCCAAGGACCAGATATCAGACAGAAATAACTTGGAAGACTTTCTTGGGGCAAACACATCATTAATGTGACTAGTTATACATGACGGCGATCCAGAGTGTCAGGTATTTTAACCAAACTGCTTTCTGCAAAAATTGAGGCTGGGATCACATCTGCTGAGCTATTAAGGAACACAGCCCTTCTGTAGCTGTTATGCTAAACCGGTAGCATTTGAAACGGTTTTCATGTCTTGCACAGGGAGTAACAAACCTGCCGTCCCTCCGGATTAACACTAACGTCATCTCAATAAAGTGTAGTAAATTAGAAATATTTTAAAGAAATAAATGGGTACATTTGCATCCCCCATCCCACACACTTCAAACAGTTCAGCTGAATGAAATAATCGCTGCTAACCCTCCTTTCGGGGTTATGTCTGGCTAAGGCTTAATCCACGGTAGTACAAACACAGGAGCAATTATGTTATTTTGTCTGATTTTAGGGATAGAAGCAGATTTTGCTTTGGCTCAAAACAATTTGGTGAACAATGAATTGTGAGACATCCCTGCCAATGCAACAACAAAGTAGTGCTTTGAACCTTGACCATATGGTCGCTGTCTCACTTTTGTTATGTATTAACTATTACCACAGTTACTTTTGGGTACGACCATGGAAGTGCCAGAACTGTACATCTTTAGAGTTGGGTTCCTTTCTGAAATGATCTGAATGTTTGGCCAGTATCCAGAACTGACTGTTTAACTAACTTAAGATCCCTTGGCAGACCATCTGAAGGTTGATCTCCGTAGCCTTTAAAGTCCATCTTCGACCGAGTCGGTGAGCTCCTTCTGGAGGACGCAGTCTGGGTTCCACATCATCTTTATGAAAGCCTTGTTCCTTGGTTACATTGCACTTATGTCGTAGTCGCGTTGCTGCTTTTGCTCTTTAATTTTGGTTTGTACTCATTCTCTACAAGGTCAGCTTGGGTTTCAGAACTAATTCCTGTGCTCTTTTGTGTCATGCTCTGTAGGTGCTTTCTATACATTCAAATCATCAAGGTGAAATAACTCCCTGAACCTGAAAAAAAAAAATGTATGCTTAACCATAAGTTACTCAGTCTTCATCCTTTTTAAATGCTTAGAGTAATATCTTTTAACGGGATATTGGAGGGTATCGAACCTTGTTCGTACGTGGCCATTTTTTCTGCGCATTAATGTACTGTTAGCATGTTGACTGCTTCCCAGCGGTGCTGCTGTACTCTTGTTGATTGCTTATTGTTATTCTTTGCACCTACTTTTTCCATTGTGGCCCAAGAGTTGCTTTTAGCCAGATGAATAAATGATGACTTGGTGTCTGTGAAAGAAACGGCCAGCTGCCGATGCTTGGCAGGTCACAGACATTTGCTGTCTCCTTGCTAATGCTGGAGAGCATGGGAAAGCCAGAGTGACCATATTCATATACCACCTGTTTCTTTGCACCTAGCTGAGTGGCTTTTCTAAAGCCTTTCTTAAATGATTTGGGTCAAAAAAGGTTTAATTTACAAGCAGTCCAGCACATTTTCTAGCAGCAGTGTCTCAGCCATCATTGCCACCAGACTATTTTCATACATATCAGACTTCCCTGTAGGGGAACATTCAAAGGTGGTTGGCTTTTTGGAAAATCCCTATTGAACCAGGGATTAAGTGAACTCTTCGTCACTGAACCTCAATGGTGCCATTGTATTGTTGTGCTTTTCAGTCATCCAGCGTATGCTAAGGACCCACGAAATGGCTACCAGGCATCAGGTATAGCACACACTTCATGTAATAACAGCATTCCAAGGGATTGGAGATGAGAGCAATACATTATCTCGGTAGCAGCCCCAAGCATGGATTTAAAGTTGATCTAACAGCACGTCAGCATGTCATCATCTCTCCAGTAGGAAGCCCACAGCCATGTTTCTTTTTTTGAAATATGATTTAAAAGTTCTTACTGACTTCTAAGCATCCTAAGCCTCTTGCTTGTCAATCGCTGAATGTGCAGACATCAAACTAAGTGAATTATCTAGCAGCATCTAAAACCATTGCATTTTGGATTCATTGTGGCCATTAAATATTGAGCTGATAGTAGTAAAAACGAAGTGGGGGAAAAAAGATATTGGCTGTTTTATAGATGTGAAAAGCTGTGATTGAAATTGGGATTCTGTTTGAACAGTGGTTCGCTTCAAATGCCACTT
Organism: Arapaima gigas; assembly: GCA_900497675.1. Lineage (NCBI taxonomy): Eukaryota > Metazoa > Chordata > Actinopteri > Osteoglossiformes > Osteoglossidae > Arapaima > Arapaima gigas. The sequence goes on along the minus strand of UFQX01000604.1, from coordinate 135,023 downwards.
CTGGAAAATATTAATTTCTGGAAAATATGAAATGCCTGAAACTTTGTTTAAAATGTCTTGGGCTGATCGGATGCGAGTTCGTATCTAGCTCAGTCTGTGTGGAGCCTGCATGGATCTCGCAGTCCAAAGACATGCGTTTCAGGATAATTGGTTACTCTAAATTTCTGGTCGTGTGAATGGTGTGCGGTCACCCAGTGATGGACTGGCATCTCATCCAGGTTTCATAGCCTTGCTCCTTTCATGGCCATGTTGATGCATTTGTATATAGGAGGCCCAAGTTTGAGGAAAGTTAACACCCACAGGGAAAACTGGGTGAAAATGGAGTTTCGAATGTACAAACACCAAGTGTATTCTTTGGCTCATGTTGAAAATACCCTAGAGCAAGTATGGTCAGCGAAAAAGGTACATGAATATGGCAGTGCTGATATGAGACTCCATGGAGGAATGAAGAATTGAGTTGATCTGTCAGAAAAGACTGGCAGTACTCAGACTGCCCCATTCTGACATCCAATTTGTAGTTCAGTTGTATCCCGCTGAGCTTCATTTTCTGCACTTTATTAACTTGGATCCTTCCTTTGGACGATTCTTCTGTGCCCTCCGCTCCCTGCTGCAGAGGCTTTGCTACACTGTTCCCAATGTGATCTGGCCACCATTACAGGGTACCAATTCAGGAGTTTAAATGACAGTCACTTTTATTTCAACGCAGCCATTCCTTGGTCCAGGCAGACCTCTGCAGGAGTCAACTCAGCGAGAGAAGGCCTTTAAGGCTATCTTCAGTGTTTTCATATTTTTTGTGAGGCTAAATAAATATTGTAATGGCGCGGTGTGAATGCCAATGTGTGCTCTAGCTGCCCTCTTGCTGGAGGGGTAATGGCTCTTGGACCTTGTGATAAAGAGCTGAAGGAGGTTGAACCCAGTTCTGTGCGTGATAAAGAATGTCATAGAAGAGGCAGGAAGGAGTGCTGCGCAGGCAGGAGCAATTGCACCATGAATATGAATAATACTAACTCTACTGCTTCGACGCACACAGGTCTTATGCCATTTCTTAACTCTTGATTTACATTACAATCTATATCATACGCTTCACTATTGTTTTCTTTTTTCTGGGTCCCTCTCTGTGCAAACCAAGACTACAAGAGCCATCTCACCTCTCCAATAGCTGTGCTAGGTGCAAGACTGCTGCAGGATTCCTCTTTGTTTTTAATGACTGTTCACTTTCAGAAGCACATGGTTCAGTTCTAAACTGTTGTTTAAGGAAAATGCAAATGGAATATTATAAAGAATACAAATCCCGGCTTTTTCTTGGTAGTCTGAGTGAAGCGTATGAGGTTCACGCAACTCTACTGATGTGCAGCTGTAGACATTAAAAAGTGACATTTGTACAAACTATGAATGCAGGTTTTGAAACTATATGATGCCTTTTTTGCAATGAGCATAAATCTTTACGGTGAAGGATTGCCAATAATTGCACTGCATTTATTTATTTAGCTGACTGTTTTCTCCAAAGTAGCTTAAGCTTCACTGATTCCCCCCCCCCACTTTCATAGATGGGTATTTCTTACTGGAGGGTCAGGATTCAGGGCTATGAGTTTTTATTTGAAACTGGCTCAAATCCAAAGGCAGTTGGTCTAACCACAACACTACCTGCTCAAACTTACCAATTCTCAAGTCCTAGTTTTCTTCATAACATCTTTCATTAAAGTTCTTTACCAGCTCCAGTTACTTTGCTTATAATGGCCGATAATTAACATTAAACTTTAGTGTCTAAATTTAGTGTCAAACTTCAAGATCTGAGTTTCTTTGGCTAAACTAAAATCAATGTAAGCTGGTAAAATTCTTACTTGGATGAAAAAACATTAACCTTCAAAAATGGCTTTTTGTTAGAAGCTTCTCAATTCAAGTGGCATTGGTATGCATTTTTCCACTGAGAGGAAAAGTTTAGGATATTTGTTTACAATAAAATAAAAATTTATAATAAAAATACGTATATTTTCACTGGCTTTTATTCCTTGTTTTAACAGTAATTTTAGAGGGTGCACCAGTGAGAAGTGAGCGGTAGTCACTAGGGATGGGGGGGTTTCCACTGAAAATCAGAACAGTGATGGCCAAATGTCCACAATACATTTTTTGATGCCTGTTTGTTATCTGCATGCATGCTTGCTTTTAATTTAGCACAACAACATTGGGAAATTAAGGGCAACATACATCTTACTTGTTCTTGGAGAGCTGACAGGAACAATAAGGATTGACCCCTTTAGAGAAATTTATTTTTCGGCAGAACATCATTGTTCTTTTGGAATTTTGGTAACACTTGTGTGATGCCGGCACAAGTCACATATGTTTTGTGTAGCAACTTCAGATTTTGGTTCAGCTTTGGCTGAATTATGACAGTGCTACAGTTCTGCTTGTTGCAGACTCGTCCAGCTGTAATCGTCCTCCAGAATCCACCATCCACAAGAGGGAACTAACAGTGAATTTAAATAAATAAAAACCACAGAACTTTTATGTATGTATGGATGATTGGGGTGTGGGTGGAAGGGAGATGGTCGGAAATCATTCCAGTCAGACTTCCTGAGGCTGAGAAATGGGAGAAGCATTCATTACTGTGTAACCCCAGGGGAGGCCAAAACTTAACTGAGTGAAAATAATTAGAATGCCTGGTGTGAGTGTCCAGCTTAGAGCGAGAGACCATTGGCAACTCCCCATCCTAAACCCCTGAACCCTCTCCACAGTTTGCAGAAACTGTGTTTTGAGCTGTCCATGTCCTTGGGGTTACCTGCTTCTATGAATGGATATGAAGAACCTTTCTGAGCTAAAAGGCTCTTTCTCTTCCTGAGCTCTTTAACCAAGAACCCCTCTTTAGCTGCCCCAACCAGGCTGGTTCACTGGAGAAAGATGAGAGAGATGTTGACCTGTCTCTGCTTTCAGGTGTTAATGAGCGACACATGTTGCACATAATGTCTGCCATCCTTTTGAGATGACTTCCAAGAAAAGGTTGAAAAATATCCAGTCCACCAGAGTGTTTCAAATCAATAGTGCTGTAGCATACGTCTTTCTCATCCTGCATTACGCCTCAATGCTTTCTGCAACCGGATGCATGAAGTGCAGAAGAATGAATACGGACACGTTACAGCATGCTGCTGGCAGCTCAGGAGGTCTTTTGAAGCCACTTGCTGGGATGCATTTTCTCTCCTGTCTGCTGGGAGAAGGGGAAGTGGAGAAGCACTTATCTTAAAGCAATAACCCAAGATGGGTCAGTGCGATGGAACTAATGATAATCTCCCCATGTTCCAATTTAAGCCTTGAACAAATTTTCCCCAAACACGGTTTTCATTAAAAGCAGTAAGATTGCAGCCCAAAAATGTAATGGAAACCATATAGCTGCAGCTATATTCTTACCATAAAAAAATTTTTTTGAAGAATCTGTGTTATTACTCCTACACTGAGTCATTTTATTATTTAAGCCTTTACTGTTAAATATGCTTTATTAATATATGATGAAATGTTCTTCTTGTACAGCATTTTTCTGCACCCACTGTACCCACTGTTCTGTGGGTTCTTTTTTTAATCACAGTAGCTGCTTGCAAACTTGCTGATAATACTGCACAGCATGCATAAGTCCAGTATTTCCATCATGCTGAACCCCCCTCCCCAGTTCCACCAGCTCGGCCCTCAGATGGTATATTACACGCCGAAATGCGGAGAACAGTACAAAAGATCAATACAGGCTGCTGGCCACTGAGAGGGTTCCCGAGGAACTTATTTGTGTCCTCATGTACATAACATGGGCTCAAAGTCTCTGGATGGGTCTACTTAAAATGGAAATCGACCACTTATGGCATGTTGTCCCCACAGCTTGGGCCTAATAAAGGATAAATAAAACATTGCTGTGAATGCAATTGGAACATATCTGTGAGACAGGCAAATGCAGGTGCACTTGTGCTCACAGCATTATCTGGATTCCATTTGGCATTATTGGCACTGCATTGCAGCCCTGGTTCAAATTTGCACTATAAATTTATTCAGTAACTTTCCTATAAGTGTAAGACAAACGTTTGACTGTGAACTCTGTGCTTGAAAGAGAACATCTAGATATGACATATCAGAGTTTACCTGTTTTAATCTATTTAAGGAAACATGCATTTAAAAGCAAGGCAAAAAGATGCTGAGGCAGGTAGCTTCTGGGTCATTTCAGACAAAGTGGTGAATTTAAGCTGTCATTAGTGTGTATATATAATAATGTGTATATAATTTGTATATAAAGCTTGCTACACACACACACACACACACACACACACACACACACACACACACACATACACACACACACACACACACACACACACCCCTGGAAGCTGCCAACATTAAGACAAAAACTCATTACGATATATGGGGCCTTCCATCTAAAATCCAGCACCTGTATACCTACTGGAAGGAAGGTAGAAGAGGCCTGGAAGGTGTGATGCGACTGTCCTGAATAAGATATGGAACCTCCATAAGTGCATCCAAGCAATGTCCTCCGAAGATGAGCTGCTAGTAGAATGTCTTAAGCAAATAGGAGATGTGGATAGCAGGGAAGTAAAGGAGGTGCCATGCTAGGATAAGCCTCTGCATGGTATGTATGACCAACATCCCCAATAAATCAGCATATTATAAAAAATTGAAATTAAAAAATCCAGTATTCTGGAGTTGTATTTTCATCCATGAAATAGATTGTTTTTGTATTTGTTTAGAATTAATATATAATAAATAGAGAGAACTACTCTATGTTGCATTATGTTGCACATGCACAGATTTTCAGCTCTATTAATGTAATATACCAGTGACATGTTGCAGTGCTGTTTCCTTAAGTGTCCTGTTTCTCAAGAATGCATCTAAAGGAATAATCAAGGTATTAATCTATATAGTTCTGAAAAATAAACTGTCTGGCAAATGCAGCTTTTTCTGCATGCAGACCTAAAGTAGACCTAAAGTCTGTGCTGCCTTTTGGCAAAAGTAATGACAATTATGGCGTTAGCTCTAAAACCACATGTTCCTGAGAGATTCTTCACCACTGTCACAGAACACTGCAAACTATTGGCTGTCACCGCAAAGCCTGTTATCAGGAAGAAGACCACTTGTGCTCACCTGTTAAGCCTTTGCTTAAATATGGAAGAAGGCACAGTGTAAGCAGGAGAGCGTACATTCCCATCAGACATCTAACAACCCATCTCAGTATCTTATTTATGCCATAAGTTTTATATTAAATGACAGCTTTTTCTACTGAAGCCAAGGGAAAAAAAACACAAACCGTGACATGAAGAGAATACAGGAAATAGTCCATGGAAATAACAAGCTATTATAGCCCTGTGCGAGTTTTGAATCTTTTACTGTAGAGAGTGGGAGTGAAATTGATGAGTATTACAGCGACTGTCACGTGCACTGCAAGAAGAGGGGATACAGAAAGAAAAAATACATCTGAGTGAGCAAGCGAGGTTGTTGACAAGAATTCATAAGGAGAATGTTATCTGCTTTGGAGCCCCACACTTAGGAGTCAAAAACTGTGTCGACTACCTTGTTAAATAAACCAGTATTTTCACTTAGCGGGCCTTTAGCCCCTTGTCAAAACTTAGACCTGCTCAGTTTCACGGAAATAAACACGTTTCCGTTGTGAAAATAAATTTTGCACAAAAAGAAACCTGCACGAAAAGTGCACGAGATATTTCTACTGCAAACCAGTGGCTTGAACCACTGTGACCTGCTACTTCTTCAAAATAAAAACACAAACCCATCATCCCCCCTCCCCCGAAAAAATAAATAAAATGTTCAAAGACAGCACTGGAGACATCTTCAATGAGCGCATATATATATATATATATATATATATATATATATATATATATATATATATATATATATATATATATATATATATATANATATATATATATATATATATATATATATATATATATATATATATATATATATATATATATATATATATATATATATATATATATAATGCACATTATTAATAGTGCGATGCATCGCAGAAGCACTGCTGTCTTTCAGACTATAACAACTGTACTAATTTTTTCAATTTTATATGTTGCACAAATTTTACACACACACACACAAACTGTTTCCAACCTGTCTCAGCCTGAGCAGTATCTTTTTTGTTTTTACAGGAACAGAAAGGGTAAAAAAAGAGACAATATTTACTCGAAAGCACACACAGACACACACAAGTGCACATCCCTGCTTAGCACACATTAATGTTTTTGGGTTCTTATTTAAAGTCTCTCCACTTCTGCTGGTCCTCTCCAGCTTTTAAACAACTAAACTGTAGTCTCAGCTGGCTGCCTTGAATCTCAATTAGCCTCACAGATTCAGAAAACAAACTAGCATTTACATCTGAATGTGCTTGTGAAAAAAGATGTTCTCTTTCATCCGGTTAACGTGCCGGTCTCTCTGTGTCTCTTCCCCTAAGGGCACATCTGGATCCTGCGATCTGACGGACTGTTTGAAGTTGTCTTACGCAAACGCATGCATGCACCCACCAAGTTAATGGCAAGATACCTTTAAAAAAAAAAAAAAAAAAAAAAAAAACTTTCCAAGTCTTTGCCGTTTAGATATTAACCATACACATGCTTGCCCCCTCTCCCTTGGCCGCTCTCACATGCACACATACATTCTTCCTCGCCGCCAACCCTCTGGGGCAGCTGTTCATAAGTGGAAAGAACGGCATGCATTACTGAGTTATTACATTTAACTACTCTCAAAATGTCAGACACTTAATGAATGATTTAATTTGCCATTTTAAAGCCTTCCTGAATTCTGTGAGTTATAAATGTTCATAATCACAGCTGAAACTGCTTCTTGAGTTTCAGCCTATTGTCTAATAGGTCTAAGTGCTTAAAAAAAACAAACAAAAAAGACCCAACAAAAAGCAGTAATGGCTCGAAAGAGTTCCTACAACCTACAATGATGGAGCAATTTACCATTGCTTTTGAATGGCGTAAGTGGAGCAAAGTGCAACTTTCAAACATGTGCATAAAGGCTAGTGCTGAAATTATGAATGCAGACTCAAGACTTTAATCTCCAACACAAACTCAAAGACAAGCAAAAGCTCAGACAAAATATAGATGGCCGTGAAACCCTAAGGATAATGAATATTTGAAGGGGACCCTGGAACTGACAGAATATGTAACCTGTCAGTTTCTCCTGTCACATCAATACTGTACGACAGTTTGAATAGACGTCATTGAACACAAATAAACAGGTTGGCCGGACAGAATTGTCATCAATATGCTACTCTTGTTCTACTATTACAGTACTAACACAGTATGAGGGCATGAAAAGCAAAAGACATGTGGTGGGCGACAACATACACAATAACTCTCTTCAATAATTTAACCTCCATTTGCACAGACACATTAACACAACACACTAAATGCTTGCTAAGCACAGTTAAACCACACGCACGCAAGGAGTGATGGGAAGGATTCCCTCACATCATCACTACAATACTTTCAGTGGCTAACAACTAGCACTGTATTTAGTTTCGGATTACAGCAGTTGAGTGAACTGTTTAAGTGTTGAAGTGTTTGAGTTAACTGTATTTAAGTGCTACTGAGTTGGTAAAGTTCTCCCAGAATATTCTGCACTGAACTTGTGTCCTAAGGCTTTGAAAGTGGCACATCCAGTGTCAGTGCGATCAAATCTATCCGTCTGATAAAATACTAGAGAATGGACCAAAGTGCAACTTCGTGTATATATGCACGACCAGCCAGGTATGTAGTCGTAGATGAGGAATTTCCAAAGAATAAACATAAATAACATTCTAATACAATAGGATTACCTTATTCAACTTTCATTTGATAGAATCTGGACTCAGTCTATCGCACTTAATGCTTTGCGAGGTGACTTGAGGAGAAAAACATAATGCTGCAAATATTGTTTACTCTTCCATTTGTCAGTGGGCTTTTGTAAAGCCTTTTTGTTATTCTGTGAAAGAAACATCATGCCAAAGTGCCTGACTGATGTCTTTTCATCTGCGATTTATGCAGCTGAGGAACTGATTGTGAAGTTGTTGTACTTCGGCTAAGTTTTCATTTAGTGGTCACTGAACAAATGGCAGGATAGACCAAAAATTTCAGGCCTACCTTTCTGATTTTTAAAAGTACTTCACCTGGACAGGTCGATTAAGTCCATCAGCACAAACAGGCTGATATTATTCTGAGCAAAGTAAACCGGGTAAATTGCCTAAGAAATTGCACGAAATGTCATGAAATACATGAAACAGAATGCAATTTTTCTGGACTGCATCGGCAAACTAAATGCCGCTGCAAATTCAAATGCTTTTTCATCTGTTTTCATAGGTTTTTACAGTTTTGCAGATGAACACCTCTTAACCAGAAGTATTCATCATTCACAACTTGAATTCACTATTGTGTTGCTGCAGAGCACAGCAGTGCAGCAAATAGAATCCAGCTCACTTTGCGTGGAGATGGCATGTACTCCCTGTGTCTGGGCAGCTTTCTTCCCATAGTCCAAAGATGTGTTTCAGGATAATTGATCATTCTAAGTTGCCTGTGTGTGGCTACCCTGCAATGCACCAGCATCCAGTCCATTGTGTGTTTTGCAAGCCTAGTGCTCAGTGATCCCAGAATTGGACCTGGATCACCACAACCTGACCTGGGTAACCAGTGGAACTCTTTCATATAGTTGATAACAGGTGGATGAATATTATGCTGTCGACATATAACAGAAAATTGAAATTCCTGTCAACTGAGAGTTGTCGCCTGAGTTATAACCCAATGCTACACTTCTGATAAAGGTATTCATTTGAACTTTACCAAAAACAGCGATAGAATCTGCACTGATATCATGACCAGTATAAGCTTTCCTAGAAAACATCATTGTTCTTAAACCAAATGAACAGGCACGGTGCACTATGAATGTATAATACATCTCAGGTCAATGTTTTTTATGTGATAAAAGGTACGACTGAAAATATGCACGGATGACAGCCGTGCTTAGACATTCTAAAAGAACTGAGGGCTCCAAAGTACTTTTGGAGATGGTGCATATAATTTAGCTTATTGTTAAATTTACAATTCCAGCTCCCACTGAGATAAAATGTGTTGAAACACTTCTATTAACAATACAGCTGTGACATGCAAAGTAGTATTTTAATGTCTGGACAGTTTTTGCTACTGCAAGTCTGTAATTACTTACGCTGTGTTGACTGAGTCTGTACATGTCCCAGTAGGGGCTGTGTGTTTAAAGAAGTCAGGCAAAAATACAGGATTGTGCCATTAAAATTAGCTTGAAGATGGTCTCTAGAGGAATATAAATAATGAAACAAAAATAATGATTTGTCATAATAATAATAAAAACAATAAGATATGGTAACTCAGCTTGCGTGTAACATAAATACTGGACACCTTTGTAGGCATCTTGTGAGCATCTGATAGCATAGAAGGTACTGTCATCACTGGTTTGAGCACCAGGAGAGGCTCAGTTTTGTAGTCCTCAAACTGGTGAAATAAACAGTTCAAGCTTTATAAATGTAGCCCTCCGATGAGCTGACATTCTGCCCCAGAGAGTACACATCTCTGTGTCCTATACTCTTGGGGTAGACTCGGGACAACCGCTATCCTGCATGAGGGCAAGTAGTTAACAATAATGAATAAATCAATGAATAAAATGCTGAAACTTTTAAGTCCTTTTAATTAACATTATTTGTTCGGCAACAAAATAATAGTAATAGGCTCTTGACCTTGTAAAAAATAAATTTGCTACAAAAATGTGTCAAGGGTGGTCCTCTTTCATATAGGCCTTTTTATCTCAGTGAGCAAATCCATGACAAATGATGAATTTGTATTGCACAGTGAAGGCTCTTTTTTCTTTGGGATTTCATTTATGAACACATTTTGTTTGTTTCATCTGATATCTTTAAAATGAAACTTAAGTTCGGCTTCTGCATACGATGCTTCTTACTGGTATGCAGCAGCCATGTATTTTCCCTTTTGTGCTCATGCTGTGTATATAAAATATACCAAATGATTTGATGTGTTCATCTCGGTAGTTTGAGGCTTTTCGGTCTTGTGAAGTGAGATCAGCTGCTTTCTAGAAGTAGAACACATACAGTTTAATGAAATAATTTATCATGCTGTCAAAGCTGCTCAGTTACGTCATACGTTACGATTTGAGACGTATCTTATCCTTGCTTGCACCGTGTTTTCCAATATTTGTTAAACAAAGGTCTGAAAACGTTTGCTATCACGTAGAACATTTTATTGATTCGAAGGTATAAGCAGGCATTGTTCTAAGTAGGTAGCCACAGGCTAACAGAGAGCAATTGTTACTTTTTAAAAATGTTTTGTCTTGTTTTTGCTTTTCTGGCAGTCACCTTTACCTCACTTTGATTTTCCAGATTTATATAGTTCCGAAATGTTGCAGAGAGAAGCAGGGCTTTGACTTGTTTGTGTGCTTTTCATTAGATAACTGTTAAAGTCCTGCCTCTGTGGTTGACAGTTGACTTGCTGCTACGTGTCTTTGTATGCCTGACATTAAACACTTTCGGCACATTACATTAAGGACAGCTTTTTCAGCTGGGACAAATGAAACTCTTCACATTTTTAAACTTTAGAAAGACTTTTTTCTTCCTTCTTTGGCCTATTTACGCCTTTGCCTTAAGATACAAATACAGTCAGTGGCAGAAAAATAAAGAATGATGGGTTTAGTCCTGTAGGGAGAGTTTAACTTCGGCTAAAAGCATTAGCTTGACAAATCTGTTCTGAAAATGTATTTTATTTCTTGTGACACTGGAAATGACCACAGTTTCAAAAACTGATGAAAAAAGCACGATATTTTAGTCACCGCAAATTAGTGTCCAAAATTGCATAGATCTTAGTTTATTTTAGGGCCCTCTGATAGCAAAGAGCCTAGAGCTGTCATTTTGCTTCTGAGAACCTGTGTTTGAATCCTGCTTTCCCTGTAGCCCCCTTGATGAAATTATTTAACTGGAATTAATACAGCAATTAATTAATACAGTAAACATGGTCTCAAGTGTTCCTGGGGTACTATTCCCTTTCAGCTTGCTTATTTGAATATATGAATTTCTAAAATATTATAGTTGTCAAAACTGCTTAAACTGATCAGTCATAATTGAAGACTAAATCTGCAAGGAGCAGGGTTGACCCAGGTCTTAGCAGGCAATGGCTTCCTTGTTATTAACTTCATTTAGTCAGCTTGGCCACACTCCTGCTCTTTTTACAAAGGCACCCCAGAACTCCGAAGGAACAGGGAGAACAGAGGTAAACCCAAAATGACACAGCTTTGAGGTGAATTTTGCCGTAGGGCTGAAAACACTCTCTAAATAGTTTTGCCATATTAATTGACATAGAGTCCCCAAAGCGCCACATCAGGGAGTAGCTGAATTAGGGTGATGCATTGAGCGTGTGGACGCTTAGCAAATAAGCTGCTTTACTTACCCCAGGCTAAGAAATCACACTTTACATGATATGAAAGGGAAAAATTTTCACATCAGAAAGGTCAAATTTTACAACGCTGGCAGAGCGACTTGGGATAGAATGTGATGGTGTATAACTGCAGTGCCCCTGAAACTACTGACTTGGTTTGCCATGATGTTCTTGTCTATTCATTTATCTATTCGTCACCATCTTACCTGTTTATTTATCTGCATCTATCTGTTTACATGCCTACTTACTTATATTCGAATTTATATTCTATAACAGTCTGTCTCTGCTGCTCTATGTTGTCGTGTTGTCTGTTAGTACTGTGCACCATGGACCAAGAGAAATTAAATTTTCTCTTGTATCAGTGCAGGATGCCAATAAAGTGAACCCTGAACCTTTGATAAATAAAGAATAGAAAGAAAATAAAGCAGATTTTGATAGTTATTTGCTACCTTTACAATAAATTCTATTTAAAAATGTATCTACTGCTACCTCTAGGGGGCATGTTTGCAGCAGCAGATTCAATGAGTGTCAGCTGGGTTTTAGGATTTATAAAACGATACCAATTCGCCAAAGTGCATGCAAATGCATTTGACGCGTTCATCTCTGTTTCTGTCATGTAGAAAACATCGGCGCAAAAGACAAGATCATTAACATTTCATGAATAAAAAGTCAGTTGATATTTTCCGAAAAAGCCGTAAGTTTCATACGTTGCTTGGCTTTGCATTTGTTACGATGACATTTTTTAGCTGCTTTTGTGAGTCCCTGTAAAAGGTTTCTGTAAACTTCCACTTTTACCAACCTGTTCAGAAATATTCTTTCTGCTGGCTATAAATTCAGCGCACATTAGCATGGTGGAGTCTCTGAATTTAATCAATGCTTGATAGCTAAAATACAATGGGATCCTTGGATGAGATGCTTTTAATAATCTTCTTGAACATAGCAGACATACCATAAGTACCTGTCATCTCTGAGCAGTCTCTGCAGCACATTTTATTATTTGCCATTAAGAAGAAAATTGTTGCAGGTTTATTTCTGACCTGTCTTGCATCTTCACACCATCAGCCAGATTTAGATTTCAGTTGCTGCACTTAACAGGACTTTAAGCCAGAAGACTTGAGACACTTTTGTGGTATCTAATGTTCAATGAGGGATCTTCATATTGCAGAAGTGTGTAATACAAATGGATATCTTTCTTGTGCAAACACAATGTTCTTATAAGGGAACGGCATTTTTGTAATAGCTCAGGGATAGATTTGTAATACAGGGTGCTCATTTGAAATTTCTGGAAGGGTGCAGCTCTTTGTGGCCTGCAAGAGTGGGCCATAGCCAAATTTGAAAGTATAGGCTCTACCTGTATAGGTGATAAGGTTTAATATGACTACTGAGCTTAACTGGATTATTGAAGGACATAAGTTATCGCACTGTAGAACTAAGACTGGTATGGATACAGATGACTGCCCCAAACTCCTGTTTTATGTTCTTATGTGTGGATCTCACAGTTTATTTACGTTAAAAAAAACACTCTCTAAATCAGCAGTGCACCGGCTCACACAAGTAAGTGAGTGAAGAACTTATGCATTACACCTACTCTATTGCATGTTTTTACCCACACTAAAAATGCACATGGCGGAAGACACGCATATTTCAGCACTGGAAACCTGAGGGCCAAATTATGAGTGCTAGCTAAACCACAGTGACACTTCTAACAGTAGAGGCCTTTCAAGTTACAGCACATCATACACACACACACACACACACACACACACACACACACACATATATATATATTTCTTGTGACCCAACACACCCCAGCCTTGTCCATAACCTTTAGACTGGAAACCTTGTCCTGATTTGGCACAGCTGGCCCCTGTCTTCCTTTCAGGGCTGTAGAAACCAGCTGTGGTGTAGTGACCGGATGCCTGTAGGTGTGAAGATAAAACATCTGTGCTTTTTGTTCCCTACATTCATATAAAGCATTCTTTAGTATTTACCTATATAAAGTGCTATATAAAGAGCTTAATAGTCCAGGTGTATTCAGATGGCTTTCCTCCTCAGTCAATGTTTCCCACTACATTGTTTCATTTTGGAGATGTCCTCATGCAAAGGGTCACTGAAATGTTATAAATGTGTAGCATCCAACAAAAGCAACTACGAATGATTAAAGATTTTTTTTTAGGTAGTTGTTAAAATATTACCATATGTCACGTTAGCTTGACCTTTGTTTCCCCCACAGAGATGATAAAATCTTGATTGGGCAGGAATGACGGCTAAAGCTTTGGTGGGCTTCTATACACACCTCCTTTTCTTTGCCCCCATCATCAATCAAAAACAAGAAGCTAGCTTCAGACAAGCACAGCGCGCCGCTGGCAAAAACATGCCCGGTCGCCAGTCAGTTGGCTAGCCACGTGATACCTGTGCTTCAAGTTTGAATGACAAAGTGTATGACATTAATCCTTTCCGGACTTGTCTACAGCTGGGAGGTACAGTCAAGACACAATGTGTCTTTGCCTTTGGACACGGCTCTGTTTGTCCTCGGTGTTTTCAGAAAAGGACCTCCAATGTGTCTTCATCAATTACATCAAAATTGTTGATTTTGTTTTCTGTTCTTTAAGCTTCTAAACCTAAATACTGTTTGTAACATCTGGGTGATCTGTGGTTAGGCAAATTGGTAAATTCTTTCACTTTAAATGACCTATTGTATGGGGTTGTATGTATGATTCTATGATTCTAAAATATCACCCTGCAATCGAATGGCGTCTTGTTCAGAGTGTATCCACCTTAGCGCCATATCGTGCGTTTCCAGAACAGGTTCTAGACCACTGTAACCATGATCTGAAGAAGTGGTAATGCCACTGAGTGAGTGACGGTAAATTCTCGCAGCTTATTCCATATATTTGCAGGATGTATACTTTAATAAAGAACAGATTTGAGAGAGAAAAATATCACTAAATGTTGCAAGCTTATTTTTCACCAATGCGCAGTATTATAACACAAAATGTATACAGCTCTGCAGCACAGCTACGCACTGCAGGTCTTCTGGAGGCACATAAAGTGCAATACAACTGTATGAGAGTGACATAAAGAGCACTGCGCCCATTAAACATGAAAATAAAATCTACATAAGTGGAGAAAAGGGGGTTCTTACAGAGCCATGTGTCACTCAAGTCCTAGGTTAACCATCTTGGGTAGGATGGAGTGTCGCGTTGCCCAAACTTGTTATGACATTTATCCATGCAGACAATCATTAAACTGGCTCTAATTATACAGCATTAGATGTGGAAATGAAGTATCATCATCCTCAACCCATTCTGTTCAAATACATCTGGCAGAGCCTTGTTGTTGCCATAACGTCTGAGCATCTTTTCAGCAAGGATATTATTTTTAGTTTTCCTATACTATGGTGGCAATACATGGACAATGCAGTCAAATATCCCTAAGCAACTCAGCGATATTTTCTTTCCCCTCTGTTTTTTCACAACATTACGTGTTAATGAGGCTGCAGCAAGTTTAAAAACACTTAAAAATGCTTATTTACATTTGTTTGATTTATTTTATATTTTCCCAGTGAAACATGGTTTATTCGAAGCAAAGCGGTTACCTGCTGGTTACCTTTCTGTCTTCTCTGATGTGCATGCACAAATATTTTTTAAAAAAGCAATGTGCACATTATACTATTTACAGAATACGGTAACTATTGGAGTATTATTTTTTAATAGTATTTATATTGCAATATTGAAAAATACTGCTTATATAACATCTTTACTGCATATATTATAGTATTATATAACATTTTTACTGCATATATTATAGCATTATTTATAGCACGGATGTTATATAAAGCATCTGATCAAAAAGTGATTGAGAACACATACAGAGAAGAACTGTGGAAGAGAAAACAGGCCCTTAAGACCTTCACTGTGATGTTAGATTTTGAGATACTGTTCCGGACATTTCTGTAGTCGTTTTGACCTTTTGTTTGTATTGCAGATTTTGTTTTAGCTTTAAGGGAGTCTTGGCTCTGTTATCTCTTAACTTTAGTTGAATAAAAGGTTATTTTTGTTTGAACCCCTGGTATCTGTTGTCTCTGTGCTGATCACGAGGCAACCTTAGACCGGCCCAGCCCCGCCTCAGCTGACCACATTACATTATATTTTTTTTGTCTTAGTGAATATTTTTAGAATATTGTTTGCTAAGTCCTCTCAGTCTATCCCTTTCAACTTGATAATGAGATAAGATGTTCAGCCAGAGGCCATGGCAACTGTATTCCTATAATGTATTCACATCTTCTGTGCTTGAATACTATAACATCCTTGTAGCAATCGAGGCAAACAGCAGTGGCACAACAGAGACAAAATTACGAGATGCGACCAAAATGATACCTGCAAAAAAAATTAAAAAAAAAAAAAACAGTTATTTTAAAAATGCTAGAAGCACATCACAAAAGCAGCAAATGCCTTTTTGAAACATTTGAATTATTAAACTATGAATTTCCCAATACTAGAAGAAGCTTAATAAGTTTACTCAGAATGCTGTTTTAGGGAAGATTGCTTTTTTGGGATGTAATCTTTGTCTTTTGTCACACTGAGAAATATATTTCTAAATCAATTATTTATTTTCAGTTTAATTAAAGTGCAGAATGACAAAACCTTGAGTTTGTCTCTGTGCTTTGTTTTTTTGTGTCTGCAGCTCATGAGTAAATGGGGAAGTAACTAACAAACTCAGGCCACTGAATTGCTTTGCTGGTTTCCTTGTTTATAGAAATAGGTCTGTTTTGATTGTTAGATTATGTAAATATGCATTTGTAGCTTGCAATGGAGCAAGGCGTCATAACAACATTTGACCTCCATCTAAAGAAGGTTCTCATGGATCCAAGTGGGTGTGAAAGCTGTGGATGTGAGAATTGTCTTTTCATGAGGATGCCCACCGACTGTGAGTCAGAGGATCTCCTGAGGATACAGAGTTGGTCATATAGTGGAGTTCCAAGATAAAATGAAAATGCTACAGCTACCAGATATTTGCAATTGCAATTTGAAAACTGTGTTTTTCAGAGGCCATATTGTTGAGCATGAGCTGCAGGGGTGTGTGTTTGTATGTGTGCAAACAAAATGTATCATCTTCCTCTGCACTCAAGTCCACCAGTGTGATATTTTGACATTAGTTTAGAAGATACAGTAGTACAGTGAGTAGCACTGATGCCTGACAACTCAGTTAATAGGGACTTTACATGTTCTCTCAATGTTTGCAGGGGTTTCTTCACATCATCAAAAGACATACATTTCATTTGAACTGGTCACTCTGAACTGCCCTTTGTGTGTAATGGATGTGCTATTGAGTCACATAGAACCCATTACAACCACGTGGTTTCCACAGCACTGGCTCAACCTGCTGTGCCACCGCATCCCTAAGGAAGGGAGGACTGTCAAGTCAAATCCAACTAGGAGTGACCACTGGCATGGTTTCCATGGCAAGCAAGGATCAGCAGTGATTTCCCATTACCTTCTTCTGTGCGTGTTATTTTTAGTTCACAAGCGTGGAGAGAAATACAAATGCATGCAAACTCAACACACCCTGAGCTGAGCCTCCAAACACGCAAGCAGCCCAGAAACCACAAGGCACTGCTATAACCCATTATGCATCACATTCCTTCGGCTGCATGTGTGTAAATGGGTGTGTGTGACTGCCTTTTAATGGACTGGCATCCTATCCAGGGTGGAGTCTACCTCACACTCTGTTTCCAGGATAGTCTCTAGTCTGCTGTAACCATGCAATGGAACAGGTGGAAACTGATAACAGATAGATGAATGGATAGGTTAGGATAGCTTTGCTTTCTGCATTTCACATATGTGGTTCTTTAGGCTGGTGATTTTATATATAAATATACATATATATGCAAAAGCCTACAGTGTACAACAATAGGCATTAAACCAAACAGCACTGGGTATAATATTTTTTTTTTAGTCATTATAAATCCTCTCAGTCAAAAAGAAACCCACTGAAGCTGCCCACTGCTTGAAGGATGCATAAGCAGGGATAAGCCACAGCACACCTTTGTGGGAATGATGACAAAACAGAGAGAATACAGCCACAAGATTTGCCATGCTCTGAGAATGAAAGCACCCTCCTCCAAAAGGAAATATGTATGGATTTATGCCCCTTTGTGAGCAATTTTAAAGGACTTTTGTGTCATAAGCACGACAAATGTTTGCAGCCTGTTAGCAAAAGTGGTCGAACAATGGTTTGCATGGTTATGTACAGAGCCTTGAAGCATAGCTTTTATGCTTAAATAAGGCTACACTTCTTCAACTGCCTCCTTCCAATAACTGAAAGATCACAGTCACAGAACTGTTGCCTGCACCTTTGCACTGGCATATGTAGAATCCACAACTGAAACAAGCTAATGCTTGTAAATGAACTGTGGTTCTTTGATTTCAGTATTTGTGCAGGTATGTGTCTGCATGAGTTCAGAACGAAAGTCGAGATAGATGAATTTTTTTTTTCTAAATTAAGACAGCTGCTCAGTCCACTGCTTGTGAAGAGGGTAACAAGTTAACTGGTGCTCAGCCATGCAATCTGATGGTGTTGGGCTTCAATCCCACCTGCTGCTGTAGTACCCTCGATCAATATGGGTCCCCTGAACCGATAGCAGTCAAATTTATCCGGCTGTATAAAAGGGTAAATCACTGTAGATCTCAATATTAATAAAAATACTAAGCCCTATATTTATGCTTTCCGACTATACTTCTATTTTTAACTCAGCTTCAGCCTGTTGATTGATGGAAATGTCTACATGAAGAAGACAACATGCTTTCAAAGACAGGAGAACAATTCATTACATTATGTGTCATTTGCGAATTTCAGTTTTGTCATTTTGCAATAGACCTTATGTAACTCTGGAAATAAAACAGGGTGGATGCATGTTCACTGGTAAAATATGTACAGATTTTTTAAAATTATAACAGCTGGATGTTTAGGTAACCTACAGTATACTACCTGCATGATGTTGACTGTACTGTACGCACATGGATTAACTGAAGAGAAACTGATAATAGATTTTGACCTTTAGCTGGAGACATTGGCCATTGTCAGTGGGTGTAGGCATTTCCTATTAACTGAAGTTTTTCATAATGGAAACGTGAATAAACGTTTTTGTTTTTTTTTTGAACATCTGAGGCATCCATGGACAAACTTTTATTAGCTATTATGTAACTTATTCTAAGATTAGAAATGAACATTTTTCCTCAAAGCTTCTGGAAAACTTGTTTACCTACATTCATATACACAGAAATAAGTGACACGGCATCATAAGTAAACACCGGCCTGAAAAGTGCTGTGTCCATTATAGAAACCAGTAGGAAGACTAAAATGAAATAAGCCACAGACCTGATGTAATGTAACTATGCTTATAATTATGTGCTGTTTTGTAATAAAAACTATTTCAGCTGCTGTATTTTGTCTGTAGCTATAAATGAATATAAACTGCATAAATGCAGCTACGTTATATGGATCTGTAGTGTATCTGTTTGTTTACCAGCATCACACCTGGATCCACACATCTTGGATGGATTAGTGGATCATTTGGGTATTATATGGGACTTTTGTTTTAACTTCTGTAGATTACATTTTAGATTTTGGTCCAATACCAGAATCATCAAACTGCAGAAAGTATTTGAGGTTTTGCAATATTGTTTGCTTCCCGCTTCCTACGATGAATCCTTCAGTCTATATATAGAGCATGCAGCCGGAGCAGTAGCAGCATTTGTATTTTTGTGACGCCGGTGGTAAGGAGCAGACGAATGCAGGCGCAAGTGGGCAAGCGCAGTCTATTTGAAAGGGATGTTCTAAAGTCGATGTCAACAAACGGGCAAGGGTCAGATCCAGAAGACAGAGATGTACAGGCGAGGACAAGGCTAAGTCGGTGATCGTAGTCGGGCGAGGGTCGATCACAGGTTACGCAGTCAGGAAGGTTGCTCGGGATGATCTGTGGAAACATGGGCAATATTTCGCACTGGTCTGCTGGGATGCGCAGGTTTGTATACGGAGGGGAACCAGGTGCGGACGCTCAGGGAACCGAGGGAAGCGGTAGGCGGAACAGTGGGCGTCACAATTTTTGCCTATTAGATCAGAAAAAATAGGCACATATGTTCAACTGTGTGTGTCATACAGCTCTTACTGCACTAAAGACAATAAAATATGACATGTTATTGAGCAAACTGCTGTACAGAATGCGAAAATTGATGAGGACCATTATATTAAAGCAATCATGTATTTCTTATAAGATATTTTGTTGCTTTTCGGTTTTGGTTTTATATATTAAAGCTTAATGTTCTAACTTGCTATCATTGGTGCTCACTTATTAAACCTTGTAATGTAATTTAACTTACCAAATTAAGTACAGCTTTAAACCTGTGAAATGTTTCCTATTAGCTAACCTCATTGTGGGCCTGTTGACATGTCTCAAGAAAGAAACCAACAAACAAACAAATACATGGGAGAAAAAAGTTAAAGTAAATATTCATGTCGTATTATGATACCAAGCATGCTGTCATTCAAGCAGTAAATGTCTACAGTTAACATTTTTGTTACAGTTAAAAGAAAATAGGACAATTTAAATTGGTAAAATTTATGGTTGTTTGCAAAAGCACTATTACACATTTTAATGAGTTAATGTAGTATCGCTAAATCATAATGTTCTCTTCCTCCGGTTCATCGGCTTTGATAAGCCTTGATAAGATTATGAAATGCAAAATATGTCTGAAAATTGGCAGTATATTTTGTAAATTAAGCATGAAAATTGTGAATCTCTAAATCTACAATACCCTTGTAAGCTGCATTTTTTGTTACCGCTTTCTATAAATCAGTGCAATGTAAGGTTTTTCTTTAGTTTACCAAGGAAATCTATACAATTAAGTAGACCATTGTTTATATGTATGCTAAAGATTCAATTTATGGGTCAAGCTGTTCTATAACCATTTGTCCATTGGAAATTTCGTATGTACAGCACGTGAATATTTAAATGTAACACTTACATGCTCTTCTAAATAACACATAAATCATTCTGAGATTTCCTTTTTTTGTAAAAGAACTGTCAGATTAAACAGTATAACTCATATGTTAGTATCGAGTAAAAACGGTATTCTCACTAGTTTTGCTGTTGCCCCGCTCTTGCTGTAATATCAGCATAGCATAGCATGTTATTATTAACTATATTCATCTCACTTGCTCTATTAATACTGCCGAAGCAAGGATTCAAGCCTTATCCAAGCCAGGTGACCCTCTATTACTGCAGCTGCTGCTCCACTTACATTATTTGCTGTTTACACACTATTAGCTGTCATACATTTTAGTTTTATTTTACCAGAGCTGCACAGAAAATTTGCCTTTCTTTGGTGTAGCCGTAAGTCAACCCCGCTGTCATCTTTTTACTTCTCAGTTTTCTCTAGGTTATGTGCATTCACTGAAAATGAAGGTGCATTCACAAGATGACTGTAACCATTCTCAGCCATAAAGCTTTTTTTACGAGGTTAAGCCAATCCGGCAGTTGTATATTTAACCTGGTTTGACCCGTTACCTGGAACCATCAGGGAAATCTGAAAGGGCATCTTGGGATGTAGGAATAAATGCCACCACCCTGTAACAGAGAGTTAAACTACGGAGCTGGAAGCTGAAATACCAGTGGGATGTCAGCCCTAGCAAATAATCTGTTAACAGGTAAATAATTGATGGAGGTAGGGAGAACATGTAGGTTATTCTAAGACAGTTTCACTGCTACTTTTAGAGCTAAGGCTCTTTGTGGTTGAGGTTTTCATGACGACCAACAACAACAACAACGGTGGCAATAATAATAATAATAATAATAATAATAATAATAACAATAAAAGCAATATTTAGTGCCTCATTAATCTGAACCTTGTATCTATGTTAAGGTATATTGTTTTTGTTTGAAATCCATCTTGCTTTGGTAGATGTAAATGCTAACACTGAAATCATTAGATTTTTGAACATGTAATTTGAATTAGTTCATTATCAACATAATGACTGCAAGGCTTGTTTTCGGACCTTTTCTTGTTATTTCTTTAAATTTGGGCTCTTTTTTATGTTTTAATACAAGTATGAAACAGTGAAAAAGACCTGGGTATTCAAATGGATTTGTCACAGTCTTTTGACTAAAAAAGTGATGGAGTTCAAATTTGAATACAGTATTATTTCTTTACATAAATTAATTGTTTAAACATTGTATGAGAATGTTCAGTGTCTACTACTACATTAGATGAAATTGGGGTATATATCGAAAGGTGGTAGTTGTTTTATAAAGGCATCTAGTATATACTGTGTACAAAAAACTACATTTGTACAAAATAATTGTAATGATTAAAATTTATGGTGTTGCAAAAGTACTGGAGAATAAGTATAAGGTAAGACCTACTTAACGGAATGGAAAGATCAAAGAAGAGAAATATGAACAAAAGATGAAGCCTTTCAAAGCTGGACACAAGAGCTTGAAAATGGCTGTTAGAATACTTGAAACTGAAACACGACACAGCTAAATGCCTGTTTCTCACACTCAGTTATACCCAGTGTATTTAATGCCAACACTCTAAATAGAATAAAATCAAAATTAAACAAAAACAGTTCTATGTAGAACACAAACTGTTTTCAGATAATAAAAATTGAAATTTAAGAGACAGGTTTTTATTATTATCTGTCCATCCATGCATTTTCATTAATCACTCGAGGGTTGCAGGGATACAGAGACTGTTCCGGAATTACTAGGCATTAGGCTATGAAACTGACCCTTGGGTGGAATGCTAGTTCATTGCAGGGTGACCACACACCCATTCACACACTGTGGGCAACTTAGACTGAAAAATTAACCTGAAAAACATGTCTGTGGACTGTGGAAGTAAACCCATGCAGACACAGGGAGAACATGCAAACTCCTTACAGTCTGAGCCAGATTCAAACTCACACCCTACCAGCCCAGGTGCCGCCAAAATTTTTACGATTATGCATTCTTCTTTTCTTTTTTCCCCACATGCTCTTCCTCTAGGAACACATTACATATTTTAGAGTGATACACATTTCAGAAAACAATGTAGGGCCTGTTGTGAACTTTTGGGAGGAAAACAAAAAAGCACTTATGGTTTTGGGATGAAATCCTAATCCCTGTAACTTCTGCAGTACTTTTGAAGAATGTACTTATGGTAAAGCACTTCACAACAAGAAAAAAAACAGGAATAAATCAAAGTGTGATTACTTATTATTATTATTATTATTATTATTATTATTATTATTATTATTATACTGAAATATCTCTCTTTGCAGTAAAGGAGGATAATATGAGAAGAAATGGGAAAGCCGTCGACTAAATGCAGATGGTCGATAATACACCTATTAATTAGTATTTATTGTCTTTACGCTGTCAAAAACATCGGTGTGGAAACACTTTGTAAACTGGGGATATTTGCAGAGGTTTTAATTTCCTGTCGATAGAGATAGAAGTGGAGATACTTCAGCAATAATCGCACTGATGAAAAATTGTGCCCTTGAGAGTACAGAAGAAGTCAAATTGTGCAAGCAATATAACACAGGAAAACCATAAAATGCTGCGAGGACTGTGCTTTCATCATCCGTCTGATACCCTTTCCCCCCTGTTTTATTCTGAAAAATTCAGATGCTAGGCTTTTATGTTCGTAAGTCAGTTTTGGCAGCAGAGGCGTACGAACGTAGTAACAGGGGCGGTGGACAGGTGTGCTACTTCTGCATGTTTTTATCACATACTTGATTCTGAATTTCCATTCTAAACATTGCAATTACTCCAAGCAATGGATACCTATGTTTCTTCTACTCAGAATATACTTTCCGGCTAGTATAATGAGGCAAGTTTTGAATGACAGCATTAAGATGTGAAATATCAGCTACAAATGTTCATCCAGGACTGAAATGAAAGTGCCCCAGGATTACTACAGACATGATGGGAATGCCACAGTCTGGCTGGAAACCAGTTTCTCTGTCATTTTAGAGTACAGTAATTCCTCGGGATCCAAATCTAACTCGCCCCCGAAAACACGGCGGACATCGAATTTTTCAGATGCTGACTGGCTATTTCCCATTATTTTAAATGGGAAGAAATAAATAATGTACTCCTGACTCATCGGAAAACGCCTATGTAACTATCAAACCATGCTTTGAACAGGAAGCACCCAAAAGCACCACTTACGTAAACAGAAAACACAAAACTGTTGTTAACTGCGTGTTTATAATGTGTAGTACAATATATATGCTACAGGACATTTTGCATGTTAGTGCCCCCCCAGTGTCACTGTGTTACACACGGGAGATGAGGGGGTGCAGAAGTTCACTGTTATGAGATGTTGAATAAAGGGAATAAAGATGTGCGTCAAAGTTTCACAAAACAATCGCGGCATTTAAATGAATAGGTTTGTTTAAAAAAAAAATGTTCAGAAAATGTGGTCTGTTCGTACCAGTATGCAAGTGCTTATTACAATACATATAGTATTATTTTATTACAGTACACTGCAGTACTTTGCAATTTTTTAAAAATTTATTGTGATTTTTATTAGCATTTTGTTCTTTTATCATGGATAAGCTTCTAAAAAAAATCATTATTGCACAAGTTTGGAAACTGATATATAGGTATTCATTTTCAAGAGGCATTATAGCGAAAATTCGAATATTGAGAGTTCAGATGCTGAGAAATTGCTGTAAGTGGAGCCTGACAAGGTCGTGCTTCCTTGACATAGGAAGTTTTTTCCTTGAAGACTCACTAGCTAGGAACTCCAGGGATTGCCTATCCTCTGCATCATAGGTTTGTGGGTGGGCGTCGTTGTGGTATACACAGCAAACCAGCAGCTTCAGAGAAATGTGGTAAATGAACCCCAAATTATTATTAATTATAACATTAGTCTTTTTATAAAATTCAAAATTTGGAATTACAGAAGAAAGTTTGTACTGTCAACTGGATTCATAGTTGCATTGTCCAGAAGTGGGTCACCACTCTTTACAGATCTTAGAAAAGGCTGTATGTTATTGGAAAATCACCACGCTTACTGAAATATGGCAATTTTCCCTTATAACCTGTTTCTCGGGAAATGGATTGAATCCATTATCCAAGAACATTGCACAATTAAAAATGGTCACCCCCTGCTCCGTGACCTTCTCAGAACATTTGAGCGACTTTCTTGACCTGAATTGTGCTGGATCATAATGGCTTCTGAGAATAGACTTTAGACCCTCAGCACCTCAGTGAGCCAAACATCAAACCAAGCCCTATTCTGTCCAACTTCACTCTGTCGTTCCCCTTTTCAACACCTATTTTATGTTATCCTCTTATGAGTTTTTGGTTTTTTTTTTTTTTTGAAAAGCTGCAATTATTCTCTTGAAGAGAAAAAAACACTCCAAAAGTAGAAAGCCTCCAGATGCACATGTGAGGTTTTGTTGTTTTTTCGTCTCACTCGTGTACTTGTGGACTCAGAGCGCTGCTGGAAAACAGCATTGCAACTGATTTTATCTGAATTTTTTTATCCGATTTTATCCCTCTGCCCCATCTCAAGTATGCTTGAAATTTAATGTTAAAGACATTCTCAATGCCCTCCTCCTCCCTCCTCCACCATTTTTGGAGAAAAAAATAACAGATGCCTGATAGTGAAGTTGCTTTTATCTTACTGTCATGGGTCTACAGTTTTAGACAGGCTTCCCAGTCTCCACAGAAACACATTTGGATAATTCTCGAGGCTAGCATTTGCCACGTGCCTGTGATGTGTCATGATGGGTCTAATTGTGAGAGAACGAGACATGGAATATTTCTGTAAACCTTCTAGAATGTGAACAGATACTTTTAAAGAATACCAACATAGACCGCATTGTCCGAGACACACGAAAACAGTGTGGGTGTCATTACAAACGGGAATTTTTCCTGTGTTTTTGCCTGTGAGCATCTCATACTGGTGGTGGTTGTGGTGGTGGTGGTTCGTGGGGGGGGGGTGGAGCGGCTAATACAATATTCAACAAGGTAAAAATGATCATTCTGCTGTTCCTGGTGTGTTGGATACGGTTTACAGAGGCCCCCATGCCCCCGCCTCCACTGATCTTCAGCTTAATGACCTCATTCCACATATACGGTGCCATGTTCCCAAATCATGGGCATTACCAAAATGATCTGGCACGCATAACGAAATTTCCCTGTTATTCCGAAATCCTCTGCACTCCAATATTAGGTTGCCACAAGAGGTTGCTAAGAGACTGGAGAAAGACCTATTTTGATTGTCTTTATATTTATGAAAAAGGCGTCTTATGAATGCTACCTTTGAATATTTACCATCTGTGCAGTTTAATTGCTATTATATGATGCAACTCCAACATTATTAACTCTGTCTCCATATGGGTGCATAAACATTTATTTTCCTTTAAAGCACACCGTATTGGCAGTATGCCCAAATGCCATTTCCATGTGTGTTGCCAGGGTATACCTGCTTAATTCAGAGTAATAAAAGTATAATTGATTCAATATTCTTGGACTGTTCTTAATAGCCAAAATACATGGATCTTTCTTGCTAATGGCGATATGCCAGTGCAGTAAATGAAAGATTCAACCATACTTAACATACCTGAACAACTCTATTAAAAACAGAAGTAAATACTCCATCTAGATTTATTTTTTTAATTTGGATGATTCCTCATAATTTGCACAGCCAAGCAAAATGCGTAAACATGAATGATGAGACTATGCTGGAACCATGATTGTTAATTCATAGCTGTGTTTGAGTCCCGTTTTGTTGAGGAGCATGACACGAATGCTGCTGCCAGGGCTGTAATTCGAACCTGTTCGTGTGGTGGTGCAACAAAGCTGTGGAGTGGGAAGATGAAGGCCCCTGAAAGGGTGTCCCGGAAATCCGGGCTGATGAAGTGAGAATTGTACAATAATAACACAAACAATCGGCCGTGATTTGTGCTGAACGATGCGGCACTCTCAGCAGGAAAACCTCCTTACAAAAGCATTGGTGAATCCCAGTACTGAAGCACTAATTCTGTTCATCAAAAGTGCTTCTGTTTCACACTGGAGTGGATGGCCCCGGCTTTGGCGGGCTTTTGAGATGATCTACAAAGGGTCCTTCTGAAGCGCGGTTGTCTGTGTTTGCTTGCAAACCTAAGACTTTGCCAAGGTGTTCTGTGTATTGTGTGTGTGCGTGCGTGCGTGTGTGTGTGTGTTGTGTTTAGGATGCTTAAAAAAATGAAGAGACTATTTTGCATTAACCTCACCAGATGTTGGTACAGCACCCATGTTCCTACTTATGTAAAAATTAAAATGTCTGATGAAAGCTTTGCATCACTGCCTGCTGGAAGATATTTATGTTTCAGTGGCACAATAAAATATTAAAATATTACACATAACCTTATCTTATCTGTATTTTCTAGCTAATATTTTGAGTCATTATATTAACAATCTGCATTTTGATAGTCAGTGCACAATAGCTATATTACAACTGTTACAGTACTATTACAATAGAAAAATCTATCTGTAGATATAAACAAAATAAAGATCTACTAATTTCGACAATTTGATAAATTTTTATTTTTTGTTTAATGACAGCTGCTTAGATATGCACAACATGCATTTATCTTAATAACTGAAAAATAATAATTATGGCAAAGTTGCCTTTGACCAATTAAAATGTCGGCAAAACTGCTGAGACAGGTAATAATAATTTATGTGAAGACACTGTAAGGATAACCCTCATCCAGTTCTAAAAACATTTGAAGGACATTTTCGTGTCGTCACACACACACACACATACACAAGCATGCACACAGGTGTATATGTATGTATCTATATCTATAAAACTTAATGTCTGCCTGTCTATGCAGTTCCCAGCTAATTTGTTAGGATGTGGACAAACCGACCACTTCACTTACACACACACACACACACACACACACACAAGACCAGTAAATAGCACACGCACTCTGCACACACACTTATATATGAGACGTAGACGCATTTTGTAGCTTCACACACAGACAGATGCACTCTCACACATCCACACATGTGTTGACAAGACATGCTGACAAATTTTCTTTTACTACCATCTTGCTACCCACACTCACAAACATGCATGTGCACATACTTTGTGCAAGTCACTGCAGCCAGCTAGTCAGGGAGAGTTGCTGTCAGTGTCAGCTGCACATTTGATCAAAGGAGCTAGCAGCTGTTGTGTGCAAATGAAAATGTTAAAATTAACAAGAAATTATATTTAATTCACACAGAACACTGCATACATTACAGATGTAAGAGTTGTAAAGTTTGGTGGGATATAAATATTTTTTTTCCACTTGAATGCCTGACAGCACTAAGTATACTTATATAATAAATGCAACCACTTTAATGGTAAACACTTTGGTGGTATATAACATTTTATTACTTTTTCCCTTTCCACCACTGCAGCTTTTTGACCCTGCGGCAGCCAGTTAACTCAGCTACTGTATATATAATAAAAACAAGTATATTCATTTTAATTTAATTTCAAGCTCTTAATAGCCATAATAATTATTTTACATAAAAAAAATTGTTGGAAAACCTATATTTTAGATTCTAGTTCATGTAGATTACCACCCCTACCTTTGTGACACACACGCCCCGTATTTGAAATAGTGATTTTCTGACGACAAATGTGTTTCCATGTTCAGTTTTCCCTTGGATGGCTTCTCTGTTGGCATAAGTAATGATCGGAAGGGGGGGGGGGCAATGCTGTATCACAGGGAAGCAAGTGTTTTTCCACATAATTCCCCAAAACTTGCCAAGAGATAATGTGTCACACCCCCACAGATGCTGCATAATTTCAGTAAGTTACAGTTTGTGTATAAGGGGGTGGCATAATTCACATACATTCTTTTGTGCTCTAAATAGTGCTGAGAAGAATTGATGTAACAAACTGCCACCCCCATGCCAGGAGTAATTTGCCTTTTCTTCTTCATGCACACTTAAGTGAGCACATACATATGCACACGCCACGCCAGCAAATGCGCACATGCAGTGTGTCCAATCATATGGTACACTTACACACATTATGAATAATAGCACGGCATTCGAACTTTTAGAGCACTTTTTATGTTATTTGCGAGGAAAGGTTCTTAGTTCTTGTACCTTGCGCTGTCATAATTTCAGCCAAAAATTTGCACGACTGCAAATGAGTGAAATGTGCAGTGTGCCATGTTGTGTTGTAAGTTACTCATTTTTTTACTTTTCAGCCCTTCACATAATAAGTGCAAGCTGAGTGCCGGGGGGCATATCGCACAGTTGTAAGATATGCAGATCACTGCACAGGTTTCAGCTTGATTTTTAAACTGCAGACATTGTAAAGTATCACCAGTTGACAACCTGACAGATCAGTTGCAGGTTTATCAAGGGGAGATGGAGCCAGGATGTAGGTGTCTCACACTGTCAAAGCTAGAGAACACACACACACACACACACACACTCTTGGATTTAAGGATTGTTCATAGTGTCTCTTCACTGTGGGCGTGTTTATGTTCACTTTTTACTTGAAATTAAATACTTGATATCTCAAATTTTGACCTTATGTTTCAGATTTTGTTTCCATATACAGTATGCATTATAGCCATATAGCTAAACAAAAAATATATCTTTGTGCCTATAAATTACTTCTGCTACGGGCTAGTGCCGCACCCAGGGGTAGTTTCATGGTCTTGTGCCCACTGGGATAGGCTCTGGATCGCCGAGACCCTACATAGTGTAAAATGGTTAGGATAATTTATAAACTATAAAAAAACACAAATAATGGTTCAAAAAATATTTTCCAAGCTGCAAAAGGGGTTTGAATGAACAATGGACTTTAGAATCAGGTTTAATATGTATTCTAATGGGTCAAAATTTCCACCAGCTACATTTTTTTCTTTTCTTCAGCATCTTTAAAAAACATTCAGCGTAAATATGAATCACTGCAGTTGATTTTAGAATCCGTATGAGCCTGGCTCAGTGGAAAGACAGTTTAATGTCTCGACCTTGTGTCAAACGCTGGACTCGTCCTTCTTTGAAGACCATCAAAGGCTCAGACGTCCTCTGTGGTGACAGGGAGGACAATGATGATTTTTATGATGGGACTATCAATAATGTTTATTAATGTAGGGGATGTGCAAACAATGATATAAACAATGCCCTCAGCTTAATTGTTACTCTTCACTCAAATAAAGGTTAATTTAAAATAAAATGAAGCCAGTTTATTAATAGATACAACCATATGAAGTCTTTTTTAATTTTTATGTTATAACCTTTGGATCACAGTATCCTTTTTGTGTCAAGGTTGTTTTAAAAGTAAATCTTTAGTTTTATTGATTACAAAGGTGAAAACTCTTTTGAAAGGACACATCAATTCTGGCCCCGAACAGGGTAAATGTGCACTTATTCATAATTTGTTTTTTCTTGCAGTAATTCTTCATATCAGTTACCTTTTAAAAGTGCTGTATTGTTTTTCAGTGCAACTGATAAGTCACCTGAAGCATTTGTCTCTATCACTTCTCTCTGTATGGATACATCTGATTGAAGTAACTGCTGTTTCAGGAAAACCAGAGTTGGAGTTGGAAGGTGGTCTCGCCACTATTGCACCCCGCTGCAAAAATCTGTGACTCATGTCAGTTAATGCATACCTATATCTTGGACGGTGGACTCCTATGTTAAGAAAATGTCTTTAGGATGTAGAAACCTTGACATTTGCAGTATAAACTTAGCTTTAAGGTTACTTGAATACTGCTAACTGTACTGTGGGTGTTTAGATGAGAATAGTTAAGGCTCTGGATACGAGGTGTCCATCTACACTCTGTTTTAGATAACTATAGGTTGCACATTTACATTTTAATTTGTGCATTTAGCACTTTTCTCCAAAGCAACATAAAACTCAAAAGAATAAAATTAAATACAGTAGGAACACAGGGTTTAGATATATACACTTGCTTATTAAAGCATAGCTTTTCTGTTTTAAAGTGCAGATATTTCAGCAGATTAGTATGGAAGTGACAAATGGGAAAATAAAAGTAGTAATAGTAAAAAAGTTTTACTTATGAACTTCTCAAGAGCTTGGGGGGGGGGTTACAAAGAGGTGAATTTTGAGACCTTTACTGAATCTGTGGAGGGATTCAGCAGTTTTGATACAGACAGAGAGCTCATTTTATCACATTAGACCTGAGAACCTTCAATCACCTTATGTTGGACCCTCCACAAGTAGGAGAACAAGGAAACCAGAGGTGGAAGAGTGTAGTGCTCTTGCTATGGTATAAGGAGTAATCTGGTCTTGTAGGTATCAGGGTGCAGTTCCCTTGACCATCTTGTTGTAGGCTGTAACTAGAATCTTGAACCTGATATATGAGGCTATTGGAAAACAATGGAGAGAGATGAGGAGAGGATATGATAACTGTTTGAAAGGTAAAATGCCACAGGATTCTGGCTCAGATGAAGAGGCTTGATAGGGGTGGCTGGAATATGGTACAAGAGGTTGTTGGAATCATCCAGGTAGGAAGTCACTATGCCCCGGACCTGGAGCTGAGCAGCACGGATCATATGTGGAGTAACCATCTGGCATACAGCACGATAGGATAAGCTTAAAAATAATACTGAAAACAAATCTGGCTCAGTGTGTTAAGCTATTAAAGAGTCCAATAAAAAATACAGTAAAAATAGCTTCTGAACATATTGGCAGGCTTATTTAGCCCTGTGTGATAATGCTACATAAAATAACATTGCATGAAATAATAAAGGGAAAAAAAGCATTGTGCTTGAGGGAACTAAGAGAAGGGAAATTGGCAGAATGTCAAGGCTACATTTTGATCCAGTGGCACAATTACTATTGATTACTTTAAATGAAAGATGTATGTTTCCACTTTTCACTCTTTTTTTAACCTTTGGCTGACTGCCGTAAGTACTATCAGTCACATTCATTTGTCTACTTCCAAAACAACAGAGCATTTATTTAGAATTACCCCATGAATGTGTGAAGAACTTAAAATATATTATCGTGGATTAGACTGCTGCCGAAGCAGAAGTAGAGACATCATCATAAACACTGGAGCCTATGGGTCAAATGCCTGTGCTAAATTCTGTTGCTAAATAAAAAATGTTGGGACAGTGAAGGAACTGATAGAACTGAACGAGGGTAACCATTATATAGGCATATAATAATAATAATAATAATAATAATAATAATAATAATAATAATAATAATAATAATAATAACAATTTGGATGTTTACATAATTGGTTTAAACTCATGTTGGTGTTATGCCAAAAACAAAAAAGATACAAATGAGTTGCTATGACTAAGTCAATTTTCTGAAGACAGACTTTATAAAAAAGAGAAAAAAGTATAGATAGGCAGTTAAGCAATTTATGATGCAGGAACAAAAAAAGTTTCATTTCTTTTGTTATCGCTTTTAAAAATGGAATATTTTTGGTCCATTGGTATGGACTGATTCTTTCATGGGGGTACCCTGCACATGCAAAAACAAGCCATTCTTACTGTAAGTTGCTCTATCTTCTCAAATTGGTCATTTCAAAAGTATTTGTCCGGAATAATCCGAGACCAGTGTTGACAAGGTTGCCTAAGACCGGTCATCAAACCATCTTGAATTCAGCCTTGATGGATAAATCAGTTTATAACTTCTAGTGGGTGAACATTTCAGGCTGAATGGAGGGTGGCTTTGATGTTCACTGAGCCTGTCTCTTACCCCCTCAATTCATAAGAAGAGAAAATGATAACCCTAAGGAGACAGTCTCCATTATTAAAATTCACTGTCATCTTTATAAATTGATTTATACTTGGTAGGAATACACTGGTTATTTCTTCTGTCATATATGAAGGCGAAGCATTCAAAACGATTTCAAAGGATTTGCAGAGAATTTCTCCCTTTGATGGGAGTATTGAGAAACCTTGTTTATTTTGTATATGAAAGTACAAACAATTGGTATGTTACCTTGTATTACTTTCTGAAGAATATTACTGTTCATTTTTCATACTGAACGTGGGAACACTTTAGTGTAAGACCCAGAAGCCAAAAGGTCCAGGTGCTGTCACATTTTCTGGTTAGACTTCAGAACACATCGTGTGTGTGTTTAAATGCCCTACGCAAACATCACACAACATCAACAACTCTACGGAATCCATTTAACAAATTTCAGATTCTGACTTGTTTGTACAATGTTAACCCACAGAATACAACTTGACATCTGTAGTCTTAAGATTTTTTTTTTTTGGCTAGTGCCAAATAGAATAGTGAGCTTAATTTTTCTCATAAAATCCCAACCCTTAATATTTTTTTGTCCTAAAGGCAACTTGTTTGTGCCTTGAATTGCATAATAAACCCCATGCTTGATGGATTAGCTCCAAACAGTCAAATATCATTGATGTTCCAATGATCGAATCAATTAGGTGCTGTAAATAAAACACTGGCGATTCTCACTCTAATAAATCACTGTTAATGGCCTGAAGTGTGTTGCTGTAACTGACAACTATAATATCATGCCTGCCAAATAGTAGTTCTTTTTCATGAACACTAGATACGTCAATATGTACTCATCTGCTCTCCCCCTACTACACTTATGTGGCCATCTTTTGATCATATCCATTGCTTTTCTTTTTATTTACGAGGTCAAATAATACGTAATTTTCCAATAAACTAGTAAATTCCCGATGAAGTCTCATTGTGCGGCTTTTTTTTTTTTTTTTTTTTGAAAAGAACAGTTTTTAATAATGACTGGGAACACTGCAAACTACATGGCCTGATGCTTATGATGCATATGGGAAAACAAACAAACAAACTAACTAACTAACTAACTAATAAATAAATAACTTTTTTCACCCGCATGCACTTCCGAGCCATAGAGTATATACCGTTTTGATTCAAAAAAAAAAAAAATTGGCTAGACTTAATGCTTGGTAAATAGAACTTTTTGTTCCTTTTTGCTGTGGAGATTTGAGTTATGGGACAACAAAAGGTCAAAAAACTTTAATGTAGTAACACTGGTCTCATGTTAACTTTTGCTTGGCAGATTTCAGAAATGTGACTGTATATTATGTCTTTTTGGTCATCCACCTATGAAATGTGATTTATTCAATATATATGCAAAAACTCAAGGTGGAAAACCCACTGGGATTGTGCATAACCTGGAAGTAATTTCCTGTTATGAAGTATAATTATCATATCACTAAATCATATCAGGCATTATGAACAGATATAAAGAATTATGTCATCGGTGTGTGTGACACTTATACTTACAGTGACAGGTACAATTTATTAGAGATGTGGTGCATGTCAACACTGAAATAACCAAATACAGTTACATGCTAATGATTTCTTATTATTGCTATTTTCTCTTTCGAGGCCCTTCGCCACTGATCTTCACGCTTGTGTTTCTGCTTTATTCACTTAAGCTGCAGCACAGTAAAAACACCTGAGAAGTAATATACGGTTAGTTTTGAATTTGCTGTGAAATGTTTAAGTTTAATGCAGCGCAGATTTGGAAAACTTAAATGTCTGTGAGAAATGTTTGTAGTTTGTTGTCTAAAAATCCTTTAAGATAGAATGTAGGCAAATTTGATGAAACTTAAGTGAATTGAAATTTCTGAATAAATGTGGGAACGACATTAACAGTTTACTAAACAAAAAAGAAATAGGACAACGCAATGTACAAAAATTGTCACTGTCACACAACAGTACGGGGCCAGGGAAATTACAGAAATATTGCACAATATGACACCGATGTGCTTATATTTTAAAAGATATATAATTAATCACTTTTTTAGCTACTTTTTACAAATTTTGAAATCATTTCTGAAACGCTGCTTCAACATTTAACGCAGTGTTTAATGCAAATTCTGAACAACAGGTAACCTAGTAGAAAAAAGTACACCATTGTGATCAAAATATCATAGGTTCAAATTTCTCTTTCACGATAGGTTTAGGGATTTTGTCTAAAATACGCTACCCAAAAAAGACTACACAAATAATTATATTATTTTAATCTCTTATTGCACAACCTTACTGTCATTAGTTTCTTTGAACAAGTGTCAGATAGTTGAACGACAAACTTGACTTGAGTTCGTTCACATTTAAATAGTTATAGTTATTACTAAACAGACTTATCTTGCAAACAGTACCTTGTTTTATGAGTAACCAGCGCATCACGTATACTGTACGTGTGCCATGTACACACGTTATACAGAAAAAAACGTTAAATTAAAATTCAGATATGTTTTGAAAAAGCTCATCTCTTTTGGGTTTGTGGTTGAGATTTAACACTTATTCTAAAGCTAAATGATTTAATATTTGCGAGATAGAAAAAGCCATATTTATGATGCATTGCACTGCTTTTATTCTGGTTAGGGCAGATTTTACCAAACACATTGAATTATTTCTCCTGTTCTTACTGTTTTTATCATTTACTAAAGTAATTTTGTCTAAATTACCTTTCTTTTCAGGGCAACCAAATTCCTCAGTTTAATATTGTCCGTGCACCTCACCTGTAAAACAGTGTGCTTAGAATATGAATTATTGACACATGTTATGTGGGAATAATCTGTTATAACTTTATACAGTTACGTCAGAGACACTTCTGTCTGAAGTGCCTTGAATAGCTTAGTTTGACCTGTTTATGCAGTGAGGTATTTTAATGAAGCAGCTCAGGTTAGATACTTTGCTCCAAGGGATTTGCTCAGATTCAGTTCCCATTAAGGACAGGCTCAAAGCATGAATTTCAATTTCTTTCAAAAAAAAAAAAACAGCTGTTAAAAAAAAAGATCTTTACTGTGGGCCATGTTTATAAGAGTTGCGTAATTTTTCTATCACTAAAAAATGATTGTTACTGTTGTAATTCTTCCGTTTGCAAAATCACACAGTACGCAACAGGGCAATATACAAAGAAGAGTACAACTCTTTTAAACATAACAACTCTGGTAAGGAACAGCTTTTTGAAGTATTTTCGTAAGAATAAACTCTACAGACTTAAAAAAAAAGATACCAACATAAGGTCTCGCAATGTGTAATATACCATGTGCTTTCCACAAACTTTTGATTTTATTTATTGGCATTATTTCATTCAAATAAATAAATGCAGAACAGATGCGTGGGTGTTGTCCAAACATTTTGCCAACAATTTATGACTGGTTACTTGAGAACAATGTAGAAAAAACAAAAAACATAATTATTTTGTCAACTAACAAATGTTAGTTCCTTAGACAGAAACCTTTTGGAGCATGAACTCATTTGAGCAGCTAGCTAGCCAGTCACCTTATTATAAGTCATTCAGATTGAATTTCTTGGCAAAATTTATCATTATACTCATTAAGGTTTTAGAGCTTTTTTATGTTACATGGACCAATAAGCAGTGCAACAGAAGTAGACATTAGACAGAAAAGCAAAATCATGATCAAAAAACACAAAACTTGTTCATATACTCAAGGTTTCTTAAAACCAATACAAATTCTATCTCTGTAATAACTATTTTTAAATTATCTTCATTCCTCTTCAGTGTCCCAGAGTTCTCATGATGTCCAGATGTCAGAAGACATCTGCCTGAAGAGGAATGCTTTATGTATGCTAAACAAGGATTGAGTTTAGGTGTACTGTGAGTGTACTGTGGAAGTAGGATTTTAAAATTCTTCTTTAAAATTTCATATTTGAGAAATGCTATTCTGTTTTAACCCTTCGGCATGTGTTTGGCAAATGGTGTGAAACCAGTGGTGTGTTGAGCCCTTGTTTGAAGTTGATTAAATGTGGTCCATCTAATTCCTCTTTTAGTGGTTGCACTCAGTCTTGTGAAAATGTTTATCAGACAATAAACAGTGTAAACAGAAGATCAGCTTGTCACATGACTCCAAGCCAGATGGAGTTGAGCATGTTGGCTGCAGCCATCAAGAAGTCTGAAATGTAAGTGTGCTGTGTGTCTACATGTGGCTTAGCACCACTTCATTTGACTCTTGACTTAAGGACTGGCAAACACAGACATTCCGAACTATCTTAAAAGGCAATGCATCATTGCATGAGGTTAAATATGACAGTATGTGTATAATATGTCTTTAACATTGCGGACTTCGAAACGAATACAAGGATTTTATGTGAGGATTCTGTGATGTAAGGCAGAATGTGATGGTTTTGATTTGCAAATACACCCTACTTACACCAGCAATGCTTCAGTAAAAAATGCCCAGGTGTATAAATGGATAAATCACTGAAATTTAGGGCACAAACATTACACATTAAAAGTTGTCTTAAGCAATGGTGTTAGCTATTTAACATATGCTAATTTGTTTGTAACTTATTAATAATAATGTGACCATCTTTCCCTTTTGGGTAAACCTGAAATGATGCAAGGAACAAGGAACACGAATCTAAACCTAAACAAGTCAGGAAAAAAGTTTGTGATGTAATTGTGATGTTTTTTTTGTTTTTTTACATTTTCTTACTGCCAAAAGTACTTGTTATTTTTAGATTTTTTTTAAATGTGTTTATCTGTGCAGATATAAAAAGGCAAAATGAAATCTGTAGAGGGCCAAAAAACTGCGGAGAAAAGTCCCTTTTACATCACTGATATAAAGGAACGTCATCCTCTAAGGACGTCAGGTTCTTGCATAAGAACATAAGCCATACACAACATACATAAGCCCCCAAACACATCCACACATACACAAAGAATCTGTTCCTTAATCCAGAAACTTAGTGTGTTCTTAGGGCGTGACCTATCCTTGTTCATATCGTTTCACTATGATTTAGTACAGTTGCTACCCCCACAGTATTGTACACTTCATGTTTTCCCTTTTCTCCTTCAAGACACTATTTGGACAGTCAGCCTTTTGCTATTCCTCTGGGTAGGAACAGCTACAAACAATCCATAATCCCAACTGGGAAACCTGGATGTGATGAATTTGGCATTCATCTTCTGCAACACCACCCTCTTACATGCCAAATGTTAACAAATAATAAATGAGGCAGAAGTATTTTGTTTTGAAAAGTAAATGATTTACTTATTTATTTATTAGGAGTGGGGAGCAACAGAAATAAATTGCATGGAAAATGAAAATCAGAAAAAAAAACACAAGAAACCTTTTAGATCAGATTCAGAATGCAAAACCACTTGATGCTGCCTGAAAACAAAGTGCCCCTTTATGTACGAGCTACAAGGAAACAGTGTAAGAATGATGACTTAAGGACCCGAAAGGCAAATAGACAAAATTTGTTTTACTGTCATGTTTTATTCTGTGTAAGGATGGGGTCATTAATAAATCACATTTCTATATGGAACAATACTTCTATTTTTGATTCAAAGTACGCAAAAACACACTTTCAAGATTTTTTTTACCAGCTCAGAACAGACAAAAACTGGATGGTGGACAGCAGTTCATAGAACATGAAGAACTTTGAATGGCCAGCAGACTGTTAGAGCTGTTTCCATGCAAAATGCAAGAGTTAATATTATTATTAATTATTATTAATATTATTAATGACAAGAGTGATCTAGAATGTTTGCACTATGCAAGATATGATTTATCAGAAGAAGTGAAATTTATGTTCTTTGTGCATATGTATATATACATGCACTGTTTTGCACATCTCCAAACCACCATAACCCTGCTCAGGAATAAGCAGTTAATGGCAATGAATGGATGAATGTATTGATGGATGGATGAATGGGTGGATGGAGGTATCAAAATTCTGGCTGTTACTGGATTAAAATCCTTTCTTCTCTGCATTGAGACTTACACTGACTGTAGATTTGGAGCAGCACTATGTGCAAAGACAGCAATCTGTTGTGTTTGCTAATTTAAATGCCAGAAATGACTCATCATGTACCATCATTACTGAGATCTACTGAGTTTGGAATGGATCCGCTGCAAATGCACATGACAAAATGTTGAAATCATCTTTGTAAAATCATCATAAATTATACATGGAGAAGGACTGGGAAAGGTGATGTAATTGATTCAAATAAAAAAGTATTTTTATTATTTGTACTTCAGCATGAATCAAATACATGGATTCGTAAGTATAATCAAACAGGAGCAAACTTATTTAACAATTCTGAAAGTTACAGCATTTTGTTGCCTTGTCCATGTGTCCTTTAGTGGCGTGGGTCACCACGGTGAAGGGCTAAGGGCTCATGAACCTAAAAAAAACAATAGATAATCTGACAGATTGCTTTTTTCTAAGTGTCTGAAGTGGAGTGAGACCTTCAGGGAGTAGAGATGCAAACAGACAGTTCAATAACGCTTCATGCCTTGATGCGCAAGGATTCAGTAAATAAATAGCACTTTAGCAAAGCACAATTTTATATTCGGCAATTGCATCTAATAAAGCACAACTTTCAAGTCATCTTGGTGTCATTTCCTGCCATGAAAGATTGTTTCCACTCAGTGTTCTGCAGTAAATACTTTGGAAAAACTTGAACTAGAAAAGCCACCGAGTCCAACTTCAACAATTTAAAAAGGATGCTGGTTTCTCATATTTCCAGATTACAAATGATAATTTCTTAGAAAAAAAAACTCAAGTTTATACAAGTTTCATCTGGTCACCTTATTTACCATATGTATGAGTTTTAAATTACTTTAACCATGTACTTAACTTCCCCTCTATTCACCTGACCTCCACCTTCACTTCCGGTCCTTAAAATGGATTCTACACAAAGTGAAATGGTTCACTAAGAATAAAGGGAGGCAGCTCTGAAATTGCCTTTTTGTTCAGTGTTATGCAGTTCCTGGAAAATGAAAGCTCTATGCATAAATGCACCATTGAACACCAACTGTCTTATTAGGTTATCTGACCTCTAAGTGTCCACATGCGCATTTTCAGTACGACAAACAGTTCTCTAACAAACATTCCATCAGCATAACAAACCTGCAAGCAAAATTAATCTGTACTAAAATATACAAATTTCCAACTAATTGCAGTTTTTTCTCTGCCAGTACTAATTAATAAAAGTATTTAAATCATTTTTCTACATGTATGCTGTTGTTTATTAGTGTCTACTGTAATGTGAATTATACAGGGAATACAGACATACCCTCCATTAACACGGCCTCCTATGGCGCTGGGCCGTAATAGCGTTTCTTAAAAAAATAAACATTTTAAAATAAACATTTTTGGAAATATATATTTTTGACACCTATCAAAATAGACCCTGTATATTGTATGTTATGTTACACACGGAGTTTGTATGTAATATTGCTCTATGAGCAACATTATAGTACTCTTTCACTGAGCACTTCATTTCTCAGGAGTCTTAGTCAGGGTACTTCTGTTTTATCTAGATATAGATATAAATATATAAGCTTTGCCTAAAAATAGTCCATTTTAACATTTGCATTACATTACAAAAACTGGCATATTACTGGCATTTCACACTGACAGTTTTTGAATGTTTTTTTTTCTTAAATCTCGGCTACAAGGGTGTTTATATGCAATTTGAAACACAGGGAAAAAAGCACAAATCTTTTAATATTCCTGTTACATATAGTAGGAGTTGCATCATCTTAGCATAATCCAAATACACATGAATAGCTTTGGTGAGTTGTTAATTCTACATAAAGATCCTCACAGCTTTAAACCCATTAAGATGTTTTGACAAGTCCTCTCCGTCCTTTAATTCTCCGTATATCCCTTGGAATGTGCGTGGCTCCATCTCTTTGCTGGTCTGCTGGAATATCCTCTGAGACACCCTTAAGACCACAGAGCAATAAATAAAGCAAATCAC
The DNA here is from genome assembly GCA_900497675.1 of Arapaima gigas. Taxonomy (NCBI): domain Eukaryota; kingdom Metazoa; phylum Chordata; class Actinopteri; order Osteoglossiformes; family Osteoglossidae; genus Arapaima; species Arapaima gigas. The sequence goes on along the minus strand of UFQX01000604.1, from coordinate 94,791 downwards.
TACATGGCGGTCAAGGTTAAACTCCTGTCGCAGGACAAGGGCTATGCTTTCCACAATGTGTGGAACGATTAACCTTCGCTCCAAATACCAAGATGATATTATAGAGCAGGTCCATAAAGGCAATCCAACTGCTGCTGGTCTCGACAGTAGGACCCCTGCAAGTGCTACTCTACCATGCTGTGCCAACCTCCCCCTTCCATGACACACACATATTAGAGAGATTGCATGGACCACTTGGCTGTAAAACTGTCCTGTCATCCACATCAATAGATACTACAGCCGGTTCCTTTAAAACAACGTCCCCTTTTTACTGTAGGGTTTTCATGTATTTGTTTGATAACATTATAAGCAAACAAGTTTATATGAACACTTTTTCATTTAATTCAGGCTGGATAATTGAAAACCAGTTAAGCTGAAATGCACGACTGAGGCCGATCTGTTTGCCAGCAGCTTCAAACCATTAATTTCACAGTGACCCGCAGATAGTTAACTGCAATAAATAGAGTAACCAACTCTTTTTGAAATAGTATTCCCCATCACGTACCTAATAAATCCTTATAATTTCTCCATGGACACATGTTGTTTCTGCGAGTTTAACAACATTTTAACACATCTGCTGAAACAGTCTCCCAATCTCTCAATTCCATTTTAGCATGTAAAATAACTCCTTCCTTAACCAGTCTCTCATTAATATCATTAATATTTCCTTATCAACCGGGAACATCCCTTAATCTCTCAAATTAGGAGCAATAAAGCCTGTATTAAAGACACAAAAAAAGGAAAGAAAGAAAGAAAGAAAAAAAAATACATAAGCTCCAGCGCTATACAAGAATTTTGAAGCATTGTGTTTGGAGTAATACTAAAATACCTTGATTTGCACACCTAGGCATCGGTGTGGAATTGTAAAGGGTAATTACATGTAAAATGGATGAGCTAATTCCACAGACTGAAATCTAGCAGTTTGAGTTATGAATAAAAAGAACTTCCCGACCCTTAGTGCAGCTCTGCTTTAAAAATCTACCTCCCTTTTAAAAATGTGGCACGTTCCAGACTGAGCTGGGTGACAGTGACACTGACACATCTTGTCAGTCTTGAAGGTGGCATTTCTTTGCTCCCTCTGTTTCTGCTCTGGTGGTCCTTGATCAGAATGGTGACAAAATTCATTCTGGAATAAATAATTTGATATCTATCTATCTATCTATCTATCTATCTATCTATAGTAGTAGTTTTTCAGAAGCATATTATGGTCCTGATTAAATAGGACTCAATCTGTGTAATATGTTCTGCATAGTCCACAGTTGTTTTTTTGGATTGGATCAATAACATCTCATTCTCACATATGTTTATTATGCTGCTTTCAGGATTAATCCTACAGTATATAAAGCTCAAGCAGATCTATATTTAGAATTTAGAAGGCAATCTATATGACTGTCCAACTGACCCTCCAGCACGTGTCTTGACATCTTTAGGTTTAAGTTGATGACATTTGTTTATATCAGCGATGTAAGGGGAACTTTTTCTGCAGTTTTATGGCCCTCCGAATAAATCTGCAGATTTCATTTTGCCCTTTTATATCTGCACAGATAAACACATCTAAAAAATCTGAAAATAGCAAATACTTTTGGCAGTATAAAAAATGTAAAAAAAAAAAAAAAAAAAGCTCTTTTATTACATCACAAACTTTTTTCCTCTAATATAAATATAAACTAGAAACAAAATCTTTTTGATTTATGTTGGGAGAGATATTCAAGATACGCAGTTTTTGGGGAGGACTGAACTGAATGTAATTTTTTTATGTCATACGCCCTTTTTCTTGGAGGTTTTTTTTAAATCTTCTTATAAATCATATTTAGTTCCCATTGACAAGTCTAAATGCGCACTGAATTAAACTTAAATGTGAATATAACATCGGTACCATATCACACCAGTTAACAAATAAACTAGTCATGTGACAGTTTTTAATAATAGTAATCTTCATAGAACATGTTTGAAACCAACTTCTCAAAGAAACAATCTTTTACCAGCTATTTTATTAGGTACACATTTGCATATCCTGCTTTGCAAAGTATTCAGACCCTTGACAAATTCACACATTTTCCTGGATAACAAGGTTCTGCTTTAATATATCTTCCCCTGTGGTATTTTAATTCAAAATAATTTCACTCATAGTTTAACCTCCAAATCAACATGAGTTCTGCATCACAAAATATTTTTCAAAAAAGAAAAAAAGTGAAATATGCTATTTGCTATTCAAACCCTTTCATTGTGACTAACCTTAATTTACAAAATTACCTCAGCAAGCTGAACAATTAGTCCATTGTTGAGTGTTCAGTACCTTGCAAAAGTATACTTTATGCACTGGATATACAGTACTGTGCAAAAGTCTTAGGCACCTGTGGGAAAAATGCTATAAAGTGAGGATGGTTCCAAAAATAATGCCATGAATACTTATTAATCAATAAACCTTCTAAAAAGTGCAGTAGACAAAAAACACCTCAATCAGATCAATATTTGGTGGGACCACCCTTTGCCTTTAAAACACCATCAATTCTCTTATGCAAACTTGCATGCGGTTTAAGGTAGAGGTTGGTAGGTTCTTCTAAACATTTTGAGGAACTGGCCACAGATCTTCTGCACACTTTGACTGTCTCTGCATGTCCTCCCAGACTGACTTGATCATGTTGAGATCAGGACTCTGTGGGGACCAGACCATCTGTTGCAGGATTCCTTCTTTTTGCTCAAGATAGTTGTGTATGACTGAGATGGGGTGTTTGAGGTCATTCTCAGGCTGCAGAATGAATTTGGGACCAACGAGAAACCTCCCTGATGGTAGATAAGAATCGACCTGTACTTCTCAACACACATTCAAGTTGCACGCCTAAGACTTTTGCACAGTACTGTATCTCATCCCCTCCCTTCCAGCTCAGCTTATAAAAACAGACAGAATGGACAAGACACGTGATCTAAGTGACTTTTCACGACATGATTGTTGGCTCCAGCCCTGCTCATTGCAGTGTAAAATCAACACCACCATACAACAGCAGTGTGTTGAAATGGACAAGTTTTTAGAAGTTCCAGCAGATGGGATGAAACGTACTTCTAAATCTATGGACTTTAAATTCATACACATTGCGGTTCTTTGTCTGTATACGTTTACTAAATTGTTCAACGTCTCTTTGGAAGGCTGCTGAAGATATTAAAGAATGAGATAAAACTGTCGTTATAATATAAAAATGTTAAATATAATTAATAGTACTTACTGGGATATGTGATGTTCGGAACATGTTTCAGCGCCTTATTAAACTTTCAACCACAGCTGCCCTGTATTGTCAGGTTAAGTGAGTTTTATAGTACACAAAGGCAAAATATAAGAGGGCAGCATATTGAATGGACCCAACATCAATTTAATTGATTCCTGCTGTGACATCCTCTCACATAATATCAATTTTGCTGTAGGTGAATATAAACTGCTCAATTGTACATGGAGGTTGTCGGGGAGAGACTTGTTCTTCATTTCTCAACATTCAGTTGAACAGTGACAGAAAATATAATATATTAATTACACACACACACACACACACACACACACACACACACACACACACACAAACAATTGCACCTTGATACATGTAAGAGCTGATCTCTTACTATACCCCAGTCAGACTGCTACACTCCTCAAATTCTGGCCATTCTGTGGTCCCACATTCAAAACCAAAGGTTCACGGTTCTGCGTGGTGGAACGAGCGCTTTGTCAGTCAGAACTGCTGAATCCCCTCTTAACATTCAAAAATGGTCTCAAAATACGTGTCTTTTCACATCCGACTTCTCTCTTGATCTTCCTTCTGCTCGGTAAACTACACAAGCTGTCGACTAAACAAAGCGCGTTCCCCGTCAATTTTGTACTCGTTCTTTAAGAATTCTTCAAGAATCGCGTGCCTGCATCTCTCTGTCACTTTGGGGAACCTAATAAAGATATATTATTAAAGAAATCGGAAATAAATAAAACGAACGGATAATAATAAATCGTTTACAAAGGGCACAAAACGCAAAAGGGTCGAGAGAACCCACGCGTCGCCATTTCGCAGACATCACCGAGAAAGAGCAGGAGGCCTCGCTTTCTCAAAGCTCCGCGGAGGGAAATTTTATTTTGCTCGTTGTTGATGCAGATCAGGACACGCGACGGCCCTCTTCGAACACTTTCGAAACAAAGCAAAAGCCGACAAGCACGGGATGTTTACCCGGCAAATGTGGAGGGAAAATGATTAACCCCTGAACCTCCTCTCATTTGCATAGACGGCGGTTGCCGGTGCGAATGATTCAATTATAACACTCCTTCCTTTATTACTCCGAGTCTGAAACGTGGCTGGGACCCTTGACATGGTTAATTACACCGAATTTCCTCTGCTGAAGATCTGTTTTCCTTCAGCTGCACTTGTGTTTATTCAAGGACTTTCCAAATGATAACAATTATAATCTCATCACGAGAACGCATCGCAAGCGGGCTCTGAAGACGCCCATATTGTTTCTTTTATTTCCTCTTCCTCCAATTTTTGCCCAGTTTAGTCCTAAAGAATTTCTTTTAGTAGTTATACCTGGATACAAAAGTGAAAAAAAAAAATTATTAACACATTTGGAGTGCAAAACTCCATAATAAATAATAGCGACTTGCTCAGCACAGCGGTTTTATGCGAGCGACATACAGTTTTGTGTTGGAAACTAATGCTTTGGAGAAAAGCATTAGCTAAATGGATTAATAAATAGCCAGCTGTACGTCGCATGTTGTTTTGGATAAAAAAGTGAGCCGCGCCGCACGATAATAAAATTAAAAATAATGATAATAATTTGCAGGGTGTTGGAAAAGTTTGGTATGTCATTGTGCTCTTTTCAAACATTATAGGTTTCCAATCATGATGGCAGGACCATTCTATTACTTTAAAGGCGCATAATGTTTTGAAGCCAGCAGCAATTTGTTTTCTCAGGCAACTGACTTTATCGTTATTGTTAAACCTTACAGTAAGAGCCTTTTGTTTCTCTTCCAAAGAAGGTCACTTTATTCACAAAGGCAAACACATAGGACAAATGAATGATTCAGTACCACAGCATCTCCCTTTATACACAAAGAATGAAGGATTCATTCTCCGCCCAAGTTCAAAATGAGACAAATATAGCACGCCGTGTAAAACAAATGTAACTCGTATTCGGAAGACCACCATACAGAACGGTGCGTGAAGAAAAGCAAATGACTGACTGAGCAATGAACTGTCAGGCATCTTGGCAGTGACAGCAGGAATACTTGGGTGATAACTTCACGCTGAAGCACAGGCTAACCGGAAATTAACCTCGGAGACGTACTTATGACATGTTTATCTTTACAGTGCAGCGTGTTCAAAAATAGTACAACATTGCTCTGCAAACGAAACAACGGTAAAGCGTTAGATTAATAAATGAATGAATAAACAAACGAAACAAGCTTCTGACACGAAACTGCACTTGCTTAGCTGCGATTTGTCTTTCTGTGAAAGTGCGTCGCGTGAAAAGGATTATTTTAAGCTTGATTAAGAACTATCAATACATTAACATAAGAAAAAAGGAAGTGCCAAAATGGGCAACGTTTTGCCAAAAAGTAACGGTTGGAGTAACTTATTAATTTGATAATTTCAATTAATGGTGTGTGCAAAACAAAGGGTTGTTTCAGCAGGCAAAATAAAGAGACTGCTCTATAATTTCCAGCCCCTCTCCACCCACATGTTTTGATGTTCCGATGACTATAATTATATATACTTATCAAGGAGAGTCATTCATCTGGAGTTAAGTAAATTTTAGCATGGCTTTGTTTTGTTCATTCATTTTCCACCTTCATCTTTGTGCCGTATGAGAGTTTGTCTGTGTGTCTCATCTAGTGACCGCAGCCCAACACGCTTCACAGCTCGCTCATGTTAAGCTGCCAAGATCCAGAATCACTGTTAGATTATCTTCAGGCCTCAGGTTATGTGGACTACTTTATATTCCGTTTAATTGTGCTCGTACTGTATTTAAAGCTGAAGCCTGGACCCTCTCCTTCCAGTGAATGAGAGTCACACCTGGTGTGAGCTGTGTAAGGAGAAACAAGGCCAGTTGTGGATAAGGGAACATTTACGGATTCCTTGCGGAGGCCAGGCTATGGAAAGCAGGAGCGTGTGTGAGAACTGCTGAGAAGGTTTTGAGCTTTGGCAACAGTTGTTATGATAAATTGGTATGAGCTTAGGTTCTAGTTTGTTAAATACTGTACTGTTTTCTTTTTTGGGTGGATGGAAAGGGAATTTCTTTTATTTTTGAGTGAGCTGATTTTAAACTTTTATGGTATATATGGCTGTTTTAATAAAACACACCAGGAGGTCCAACTGCTGCTGCCTCACATCTGTACCATCCATGAACCTGGCAGGGCCACAGAATGCCAGCCACACTTGCAAGTTCATCATTGGTTTCTCCTCAGTGAGAATTTAAAATTTGCACAGGAGGAAAAGTTATGCCACTAATAGATATAAGAGTTTGCATTCAGCTGCAGAAAGTAGATTTATAATCTTTGGTGGAATAGCTATAAATAAAAATAAAATCCAAAAACCATAACAAAAAATAGAAATAAAATAAATTGCATTGAATTGAATAAACAGATGATGGGAAGTTGGGGAACTTTACACTGGCAGAGGAGGTGTACGGTGAATCCTTTGAGAATGGTCATAGTGTCTAATGTCTCTTTTTTCATTTTCTTTTCCTCTTTAGATTGTCTGGATTTATGTTGCCTTCGCCTATAGTGAGCACAGGTTCGATTCTGGCACTGTGGTTCACCACTGATTTTGCAGTAAGTGCTCAAGGATTCAAGGCAATTTATGAAGGTAAGATGGAATGTGTTTTTCTTTTTATGCTAAAAATATAGGTTTGAGCTTGTGCTTTTTAATGGAAGCTTTTTTTCCCCCAAATCCTGTTATTTGTATTTTCCAGCATCTACATGAAACTGTGTGCTGGAACGCATATAATGTCTGGAGGAGAACTGTGGAAGTTGTTAAGCTATAGTTTAGATGTGAGGTTTCATGCAAGCATGATGGAATCTTAACAACACATACACTATCAAACAAATCGAATATTCGCAGCAGTCAATACCAGTCAGCAGCACTGATAGATATGTAGCTAATTTTTTAGGTATTAAACTACTGAGATTTGAAGAAACTGAAGTAAGCAGAAATAGGACATTTTAATTATCCAGATGTGTTCAAACGGACTCTTTTATAACATTTTGTTTGCCGTTATTAAACAAATTTGTTTGCTTGCGTGCGGGCGGGCCATTCTGTAAGCCACGGTCTGTTACCCACATTTGATCGCAGTCTTGAGAGAAAAACACCATTACATTTACCCCCTGAGGTTCTCAATCCATCATCGGTTCACCTTTTATAACCCAATACTTGCATGCATAGTTTTTTTTTTTATGAATAAACATGGTTCTTAAATGTTGTCATGTTCAATTTTGTTCACATCACAGTAGCCTAAAGCAAGTGTCTGATCTAATTATTGAAGTAGTTTGGGTTAGGTAACCTTGATAAATATGTCTGAAGGCAAATGGATGTTGGCTATTGTTATGTGTCAATAATGCCGCTTAGATTACAACGGGTGTATTTTGCTGTCAGTAACCTGCAGCGCGATACTCATTAACAGGGATGATATTCTCCATGTTATGTGCGGAGAGAAAATCTAAAGTAAATGAATTCAACCAAATGAATAATTTGGCGTTGTTGGAGAGATGTGATTTTTGACCTAGGAGGAGAAAAACAAACTCAACTTCATTGGATATGTCAGCCCAATGGAAGATTGAAACAAACAGACTAACTAACTAGCTAACTAACTAACTAACGGTAGCATTTGGAACTTTGGATTCCAGAGTAGAATTAAAAGAAGAAAAGAGACAGTGTGTCACTGTGAAAAAAGAGGGCAGGTAAAATACCATCCTCATTTCAGCTGCATTCCCTTGAGTGTAAAGCTGTGACCAGAATACATTGTCTTGTGTGCGATGTATTCGCATCTGAAGTAAAACGCGCTGGGATGCGTAGGGTTATGCAGCACTCTGTCTCTTGGAAGGTCAACTGACAGAACATCTTTCTCTGTGTGCAATAGTTTCTGGAGGTTACACAATTTTAATTTTTAATTCGTTCTGAAAAAGTGATTGCTGGACTTTTTTTGTGGATTGCGCACTACATCTCTCTCTCTCTCTATATATATATATATATATATATATATATATATTTATAAACAGCCTTTTGCCAATCCTTTCTAATTGGTCAAGTGTCAAGTAAACAAGAACCAGTTCCTTGCAAACTACACAGCTTAAACTCAGACTCACTTCCTACTTTGCCGTTAAAATTTTTCCGTGGAGCAGAAATTCAACAAGTACGTCACAGAAATCTGCATGTTATGTGTCCATTATTTTAATTAGACGTAAAGTACTCGAAAGCACTGACTTCCCCTGCTGCGTTTCAAAACCGAGGCTGTGAGATTGTACCGTTTGAAGACCGTGTAAGCATGGCATTGCCCAGCTGATTTATTTTTAAGTTTTTCACATCGCATTGAATTATGCAATTCACAACTCGGCTCCGTCACACAGCAGTCACATCTGGAAAGGCCGCATTGGTGAATTACAACCCCAAGGTTTGTAAATTGGTTGCTGTTGTCAGGGTGGTTTAATTATGACGTTCGCTTCACACTTCACATCGCAACGGAAGGAAGGGTGGCAGTTTATTTTGCTAAATGACCACTTATTTCCAGTCCATTACCCTTGACTGCTGTCAAACCAAAAGGCAAAAAGAAGCAGCATGTAGAGGACGGACTTGTCACACTGCAAGGGATCACTCTGCAGCATCGCTGCTCACTGGGATCTCCGGGTCTGTGTTTTATGAACTTGACCTTTTCTGCAAGACACTGTAACATTTGGAGATGCTTAAACCAATAGGGACTGCAGCCTAATGCAAACAAAAACACTGTATGAGTGTGACAGTATTGATGTGAAAACAATGGCAAGAAAAGTGTGTCACTTAAAATGCACAAAGAGAAATTATGACCAAGTGACTTTTGTAGATCAAGAAGGTTATTGCATGTGGCATTTGAACATCTTCCATGATTTCACCAGACATTACAGGTAAACCCCTTTTATGCTCTTCATTTGTTCCTGAAACCATGTGCAAATGAAAACTGCATCTACTCAGAACTTATTTTCTATTATTCTTAAAGGTAAAATAGTAATGTGTTCCTAGGCAATCTTCCCAAATATCTCTAAAATACCTTGTAGCATCACACCGCACAACACGCACATCACACTGTGCTGTGCAGCGTAGGACACACATGGGGCACCAAACGCCGATGTTCAAAGCATGGAGATCAGACCTATCTGGAGACACGGGCAGCAGATGGAGAAAGACTAGGGACTCCACGTTCTTTCAATAGTGAAATTTATGCTTAAAAAACTAACAAAGAGCAGTTAAAATATACAAACAAGGCAATTTACTGCTATGAACTGTTACGGTGCTCATGAGTATAGAAAAGAACAGTTAACTGTGAGCTGCAGCAGGTCAATGTCTTCCATCTATCTCACATTGCATGTGCTTTTCCAGCCTCCTTGCCTTCTTTATTTTCAAATTTTTCATATGTTTTTATATCCTTTTGGTCCCGCTTTGCTGGATTACACTTTATTCATGAGATTAAAGTGGATATACTCCAGAAATGTGTACATACAAAGTGAGCATGAGATATGAAACTGTATTGATATTAGAAAAATGTGTCCCTTACAGACTATCCTACCGAATATATTCTGTCACAAGGCCGTGTGGTACTGGAACAAAATACTGGCAGGACGTGCAAAAATAGAATTTCCTGATTTCTAACAGACGCATTTCTGATGCTTTGTTATGGCTCTGTGTTATAGCAACATGTCGATTGCACAAACCAGGAGCTGGTATTAGAAGTTTAGCTGTGTCATTGAAAAATTGTGTATACCGGGCTTTACCTGTGCTTCTGAATAACATTATACTCTGAGTATTTAACACTTAATCTCACTCGAAGAAACCGAAATAAGAAATGTTCTGTCTCTCAGATGTTTCTAATTTGTTCTTGGGTCCTGTTTATGCACCAATTAGAACTTTTATTTCTCTCCAGGACAAAGAGCATCATTTTTTTAAGTGTAATGCTGTGCATGTGACTACAGGTAACCCTCGTGGTATGAGTCTTTGACAGATGAGTTATTTGCATATATTGGTGAAACTATTAGTACCCTTTTTCTGGTTATGAGAGGTTAGGAGCCTAACAAGGGAGAATTTTCCAAACATGCAAATGCCATGCAGACAGAGTTGGATTCAAACCCAACCAACCCAGACGTTGTGAGTCAGCAGCACTACTCACTGCGCTATCATTCTTACTAACACAATATCTGAAAAACGGTTAGTTTACATCACTTTTACATGTCATACTGCTGTTATCGTGAAGGTAAATATATAGCCTTTTGGGTAATATGAACAATGAACATTTCTATAACTTTGTTCTGAACCTGACATTGTAATACATTTGGACTGGTGAAATCACGGGTATAAAACATCTTCAAAAATAATTTGGAAATGATTTTTACCTTTCCCGTAAGCCCACATCAATGTATAAATGTCTTTGGTCGGATATATGTATGGTTGATTTTAAACCATTACTGGCTCGCTCTGGTGGAAGGTCTGGGCCCATTGTGTAAAAAACTTCCTTACCCAACATGGGCAGCTCCATGTCTTGGCTCTGTGTGTTGGATCCTCTCGGTGTCCACCTGTGGCTTTTGCATGCCAGATCTACATAGACACATCCCCGCCGTCTTCCAGAATGGAGGACTGTGCCGGTGTCTCACTGTGAGCAAAAACACATTACACCAGAGTAATAAATCATTCCCTATGCTGCCCTCCTTGTTGGGCCAAAACTTCTCCCTGTCCTAAGTTTTCTATTTTATTGGCTTCTATATAGATCCCTCATATCTTTGGCCCTGTAGAATGTCTGAATGAAGACATAATGCCCTCCCACCTTGTGTTTTTATATCATTTAATATTAGAGCTGCCATAATGCCACTTTTTCACATTGTTTTCTCATGTTCCTCCATATTCTAATGGGCAGGGTAACTACTTTTTTCTTGAACAATTTTGCGTGAAAACGCAAACAGTAAACATAGGTTTTTCGTTCCAAATCTTGCATTTGTTCTACCCATGTTTTAATGAACATATTATGTCATTTTAGCAGTTTTTGTTGAGGAAAACTTTGCAGGTCAATGCATTTGTTTGTCAGTTGTGCTAGAAACCAGCATAGTGGTAGATGACCAGGAAGTGTTAAAAGTGATAAAAAGTGATAAAAAAGTGCTTACTGATAACTTTCCTTTTCTCTTAACATCAAAAAACCAAGATTGTTCGTTAATTGGTCTGATCTCTAATCCAAACCCTTCCATTTAATACCAATGGGAGGAAATAGTTGTGCCAAGTTGATACGTTCAGTCACTACTGATAATTCAGATTATTGTCTAATCTGTGTGAACTAAAATTAAAAGGAAAAAAGTGTCTTCAGGGATCCTTATTTAATGTCTCTTCAATGGAGAAGATAAATATTGACATACATTTGCTCCAATGCTGGCATCTTGTTTCATAAAACTAGTGTATATTGTTTAATTGGACAAAATATATTGAAATGACACATAACAAACACATGACTCCGCTTTAAACAACTAAATAAAAATAAGTGTTACTTTTGTTCAGAGATTTAGTCAGCATACGTGGTCTAGATGTAATACACAAAAAATCTTGTCATGTATTACTCGATAAAACTAAAGATGTTTTCTTGACGTGGAGAAATTTTTATGAATAGCCTTTACTTTCATATTCCAAGATGGCAGAAGTCCTGGCTTTACATTTGAGAGCGTGAAGACTGGGCTGAATAAATCTCTGTCTCTGGTGAACTGAACAAATTACTTTTTGAATATGCTACTGAGCCACATTGGTTACCTGTCACATTTAGGTGTGAAATAAGCTGTTTTTTCTTTACCCTTGAATACCACTGAAAAAGTGTCCGTGGACATACGGACACACCTTATTAGTAGGATTTATCACTGCCCAAAGTACTAACTCGATTCTTCAAGACATATAAACCGAAGGTCTGAAATTGGCAATCTCTGGAGCCGCTTTTCGGTGTTAAATAATTTCTCTAAAAAGCACCTTGTCAATAGAGTATGTACTGCAAATGTGTTTTAACAGGCGTTTAGGGCACTGTTTTGATTAGAGTAGCAATCCTTGTTTTTCAAGTTAAGGTATAAAGGGGGATGCTGCGAGATTTATGTGATGATCTGAGACAGAGCTGTACATTCATATGAAGGCCATTATACATTGAAGCACAACACCTAAATCTTACACAAAGCACTCAGGAGATAATACTGTTGTGAGTGCGGCTGTGGGTTTTGGTGGAGAGAATGGGGACGCACGGATGGTTTCCATAATTCAGCATTTATTTACACAGTGCAGCAGGAGGTTAGTCAGGAAGGAAACATGAATAGCTTTGCTGTTGTAGCTTGAGAACCACAGTCCTTCAAGAAGGCAGCTAACCCCCAAGCCCACCTGTTTTTACCCAAAAGGGTCGTGCTAACCCCACTAGCAATGCGCACAATTCTTATATAAATTCAAACTATTTAATGCAGCTTCTGCCCAAACCCCTTGGGATATCCTCGAGCAGCATGGGACACCACATTATGTTCCCAGTTAAATATAGTAGTAATGCCATTAAATGGCAAAGTTTTAGAAGAATTTAGAATAATAAAGGAAATCATGAGTTTACTGCTACTTTGGGGGAAAAACCTCTTCTTTGTGTATGTGCACAAAACCAAACATTGTTTTAAGTGCAAATTAAAATATATATATATATTTTTTTGTACTTTGTTTTGTTTGTGTTAAAAAATAACCCCCCGATGTGTGTTAATAAAAATGGCTCCTGCAGTATTTATTTCAAACTGTTTCTGTTTTGACACATAAAAGGAGAGTTAATATCCTCAGGTGAACTTTGCGAAAAGACGCACTGATTTCTCTGTGAGTGTGACACGAGACGGCTGCAGTCTCCAGGCTTCAAATCTCCCTGGGGTGGTCGTGGTGGATAGTGAAGGGAAATGCTCATGAGAGGGGTGGAGTCAAAGGGTAACCTGCCGTTCCACTTGTGCCAGCCTAAGCACCTGCTGCTTCTGCTGTCCTCACCTCCTTGTGAGGGGTGGTGTAGGAGGAGGGGGCTTACTCTCCCAAGCAGTGAGCGGTATTTTAAACAGATAGTGCTTAGTGAGGCAGGATATTTGCCTCTAGTATTTTTGCTTAGCTATAACTCAAGCAAGCACAGGTAGACCTACCTATAAAAATATTCCTACATATTTATCCTTATTAGAAGCCTTGTTATTCACTAGGCCTTTGTTGCTCAGAAAACAATATAAGTGTAACAGAAAGTAAAATAATAGTAAAAAATCCTTTTGATTGCTAAAGCACCACTGGAATCCAAATGCAATTTGATATGTTATTTGATATTTTGCTCTCTCTGGAATATTGAAATCAAGCTTGATGTTGTCTAATGATTTTATGATGGAATAACTTCTTAAATAAAGCATAAAATATAACCATCAGCTTAGATGTATTTGCTATGGTGATTCAACTAATTAAAGAGTGAAATACAATATTAATCACTTTGTTTCCCGTGGTTTGCTCTTTTGTTTCCTGGTTTTAGCATATTTCACACTTAAAGTTGAAGCTGGCAAGAAAATGGGATGCTCATGTGGGTACAAGTGCATCTTTCTGTATGACATGTCATCACAGAGGATATCATGTGAGGGAATTTTGACATACTCAGTGGACACTTTCATCTTTATAATTCATTCAGTAGGTGTACCTATAATATTATAACCATTGTTATAATATTATTATATTATTGTTTACAGAACTGACAATAGAAAAGAACAACTTATACATGCTGTATTATATGAATTATTATTATTATTGTTATTATTATTATTATTATTCCTGAGAACTGTCTTAAAAAATTCCTCAAAAACAACCGTTACCAAATATTACATTAACAACATAATTCCTATCTTAAACATTTATCTTTCTTCAGTCAGATTCCATATTAAAGAGGTCAGCAAAAATATACCCAAAATTCAAAGTAAATTTGTTGCATATTTTTTCAGAGTAGTTCTTATCCATGACACTGTAGAGGTTTTGTATTAAGAGTCTTGGCTGTTAGCTGGTCATTCTGAGTGAAACATTCAGGAGGCATTTTCTGACCCATCTGAGAAGAGATGTGAGATAAGCTGCTCTGTCTGACTTTGGACAGTTTTTTTTTTTTTTAACTTATTTTTTGGGTCTTTTAAGGCAATGAAAACTCTGATCCACATTGCAGCTACTGATGGAAGTTTATATAAAAAGGATGTATCTATCAGGTGCAAACCAAGTCAATTCACTTTTAAGATGCTACACAGTGTACTTCTGTAATGTAAACCCTTTCAAAAGGAAAAGTTCTCCAAGGTTTTTCACCAAATAGCCACTAATATTTCAAAGTCAAGTTCCCTTTTTGGAGTACGTGAGTCTACAATATAATTCCCAGTAGTTAATTTTATACCTACTAGATATAGCTCAATGGTTTATATCCTCACCATAGAATAATAAAAGCTGTTAAAAGCATTCCAGTGCAGTTAGGGAAAGTTGTGATAGTTCTATGAAAAATGTATAATAGTTATACATGAATGGAATTTAATAATCTTTTTAGGAGATTCGGTATAATGTTATGCCTTTCCAACTGTTTCATTACAACTGCAGCAGTGAATATTCCGTCTGAAAACTTATTGTTTAAGAAAGAGTTCCGTTCCTCTGTAGCTTTTTTTGAGAACTGTAAATATTTAACATAACCGAGTTTGTTTATGTTCACTTTAGCTGTATTAAGTTTTCAGTTTTTATTGTAATTAACATTTATATGTGTTTAACCTTTATACACGATGCTTACATTATTGCGTAACAACTGTACTCTGAATTGATGCGGTTTGAATACCTTGCTATATAGAAGGGCAAATAAATGTAAACACCTTGATAAAAGTTACTACTGCTAGAGCGAGATTTAAACAAAAAAAATTTTACATTTCAAGGTCGGAGCCTCAGCAACATGTGCTGCTATAGTTTTAACTGTGAGTGGTTAAAGGAATGCTTTGATTTAATTCATTTAAAACAGCTGTTATGAAATTTCCATATATTACAGCCAAATATGTTTCAATGGTTAGAAGCATTATACTGTATGTCCATTTGGGTGAATATCTTGTGTACTTTCAAACATCTCTTAGGGTTTACTGTAAAGCTTGCATCTTCTCTTGAGACAGGTTGCTGAGCCCTGTCTCTTCTGGACAAAGGGGAAGGGTGAGGTGGGGTGTTGTTGGGTTTGCAGAAAACAATGGATGTGGGCGCATTAGTGGGAGAATTTGAAGGTAATGGGAGTTTATGTATTATGTATGTAATTGAACTGGCTGTCGCTATTGTTTGGATATTCCATTTGGAAATTTTGCTTATGCAGCCTTCAGTTGTTTTTAAAGTTGGCAGCATTCTTGACTCTTTTACCTGTGCAGCACCAAAACAATACCAAATGCCAAGAAATTTCTGGAACTTCACCATTGATGTAAACATAGAGTACAATGAATCATTAATGCCAGTATAATCTGCAGCACAGCAGAGGATACTACACGATGGTGTGTGTCCAGTCTGTTTTTCCTTTCATTTTTATTTATTCTATACCATTGCCATTGCCATTTCTACAAAAAAAATTTAGTTTTGTAAGCCTCTTAACTTCCTTGAGCACCCACCAAGACCTCCATTGTTCCACTGCCACTGAAGGAGAGAACAGCATTTTGAAAAAGTCTCAAAATAACTAGATTCTGAATAGCAGATAAATTATCAAGCCACAGCATTTCAATTGGGGGGACTGTGCATTGTGAAAAATTCCTGCTCGTAGTCCTTTTTTGGTCTTTATACAAAATTCTGACACGACTTTCCTTAACACAGGACCATCAGATTTATACAGATTTATTTTTTCTATAGTTATCTTTATGTAACATCTCTGTATCTATAAAGCACAATCTCAGTTCTTCTGTTTGGTAGTTTGTTCTTTATATACGGCTTTGTTTTTAAAGCCACAGACTTAAAATCTGGCAGACAGGTATTTCTCACCCAAGTGAGGCTTTAAGTTTATTAAACTCCAAAAAGGCTACTTGATAGTTTGAAAAATGTAAAATTTGGTCTCTGAAAAAGCTTGGAGAAACAAGAATAGTGATGTCACAGTCTGCATGTTATAATGTCACTTATAGAGTGTAAGTAAGTGATAGATTTTTTACACTACACAAAAACTTACTTTATCTCTTTAAAACACACAAAAGTTGGAATACAATAAAGTTTAGTGATGGTAATAAATTATAAATCTGAACATCAGTCCTCACATTCTGTACACACTCTGCACACACAACCCCGATGTACATTTTCCTACACATACAGTACTGTGCAAAAGTCTTAGGCACCTGTGGGAAAAGTGCTATAAAGCGAGGATGGTTCCAGAAAAATGTCATTAATACTTATTAATCAATAAACCTTCTAAAAAGTGTAGTAGACAAAAAAAAACAATCCCTCCCTGATGGTAGATAAGAATCTACTTGTACTTCTCAACACACATTGAAGTTGCATGCCTAAGACTTTTGCACAGTACTGTACATAAAGGGGTAATATCGTTCTAAAACTTTGGGAACCTTGTCTTAAACTCTTAACCTATTATCTGTCCATCTTAATAGAGGCTAGACTTAAACCCGACACATCTTCAGATGCATCAGTTGTAAGACTCAACTTGACCATGAGTCAACCTGGCCCTAGAGAGCCTGTCTATTTGGATTGATCTCCTGGTCTCAGCAAGAGCCCCAGGACACAGTGAGGAACTCTGGAATGAAAGAGAATGGGAAGGAAATGTGAGGAAAATAAAGACATTTGGGACTTGATGAAATTCCGACTCATGACGTGTCCTAAATGCGAGTGTCATCGCTGAATGTTGCCCCAGGGGAGTCTGCATTGTACACATTTTTATTTGCAAAACTTTACATCGACTGAAGCAATTAAAGTTAAGTAGCTGCTCACAACTTTGAAGGGAAATTTATAACATGTTAATAACACTTAGAACAACGTTTAAACTATGTTACACATAAAAGTTGCTTTCCAAGTTAAATGGTTATTCAGCTTTACATTTGACATCACCGTTCAATACCTCTTTGGAAACATTAATTGAAAAATATGGTGAAAACATGGTGAAATGATGGTACTATTTTATGTAGATGTTACAACCATGCAGATAAACTTATTTATGCATCTCTTCCCAGTCCATGGCTTACATAGAGGGATATACTTTATTCTGTCAAACCTTTATTCCATTAATCACCAAATTTTGTTTCTGTATCATTTTAACTGGAGGAACACCCAGGGGTGCATATCAAATGTGAGAAAGAAAAGAGATAGTTTTGAACATAATCCATCAAAAAGATGCAAATAAAACTACAGAAAAGTGAAAGGTGTAAATGGGATCCTGATGGGATAAGTGGCTCTGTGGTAAATGGAAGAAAAACGAGGAACATCAAGGTGTTTGAGTGGAGTTCCCCTGCACTCTCAGATTTTTGCTCCATAAAAAGGTGAATTAACAAATTTAATTAACGGAATATTAAAGGACATGGCTGTAGTTTCAGACACAAAAGTAAGCCCCTCTGTGCCCTGTTCAAGGCTTTGCATTCTTCTTTGTTGCGGCATATTAATTACTCACAATAAATAAAGATTAGAGGGTGTATATTTTAGTCAGTTGGTTTGTAGGTAGCATGATGGCTAAGAACATGCACTTTTATCTATGAGACTGCTGATTACATTTTGAAGAATGCTCTTCACAAAACCCTTCTGAATTTATCCAGAAATATGGGCAGTAAAATGTTATAAATCACTTTGGGTAAAAGGGTCGGTTTGGCAACATGAGGGGTGACAGGAAAAGTTTTACATTGACAGAAATATTGATTCTTAAATATTGATAATGGGCAAACTTTTTTAGCTTTCTTTTTCATTTTTCATTTTGGCTAGATGTCAACAGCAAGATGGGATTCTGGTGTTTACTATCACTCTGCTGCGGTGCATTTCTCTGTGCTAATGGCCACGCAACTATCACCGCAGTCCGTTTCACACCCATTAGAGCAACAAGCCATAAGGTTGAGTGCCTCAATTAACTTTAATTACGTTTCAGCAACATCTGCCCTCACGATGATCCGTTGAAACTAGGAAAAAATGTAATCTTCCCTTTTCTGGCCATTTGCCTCTGAAATCTCATCACAGCAGTCTTAGCGGAGTGCCAGAATGCATTAACAGGACTTAATATGAGATGCCACACCTGAAGAAAATGTGTTGGAAAATGTATGACCTAGCTAGATATTTTTCAACAGCAAAACATTCCCGAGTCTTGGGTGGAAGGTGGTGGGCTTGGGGGGGGTCATGCATTTTTTTTGTACTAAAGCAATCCTCTGTAATTGCAGATATCTTCATGTCAATGACACCCCTCCATACTACCATAATAGGGGTTCAGGCTGCATTCAGCTGGCTCCTTTTCACTAACCGGTCTGTAGATTGACTTTACCCAAATAAAGGGTCTGTCAAATGTTTTAATTATTGATGGCAGTGACAATCTGTCCAGCAAGGGCCATTTTATATTGGTTTTTAACCCAGCAGCAGTTGTACACTAGCAGTATATCATTGGTTTTCCTTTTATTTATTATTCCCCACACATGGTCACGTGTGGGGGAATCCACCACCTGCCAAGCAGGTGGTTGGTTGCACAACTTTTCAACTGTTACCGGAGCATGTCTCAGCCCTCAACTGATTCTCTCCTGACTTCTGCCACTGAAAGAGGTGGTTTGGTAAAGGGCAGTAGCAGAAATAGAGCATGGTCAACTGAAGGCCGCATGAGGGTTACAGCACTGTCACTTTATTTTACGGTTTTGTCTGAAAGGTTTGAAATTCCTTCTCACATCAAAATGTGAACACTAAAGCTCTGTCTGTGTTCTACTGTAAACACCAAACAAATTCTTTATCAATAGTATAATTTTACGTGGGTGGTTTGCATGAGAAATTTGATTTCTTTGCACAAAACCAGGCAGTTACACAATGTTTTACATTTACCAGCTTATTTGGTGGGGCGTTCTACATGGAAGTAAAGGCTAAAAGGTAAATATTCATGTGGCATATACTGTATCTAGACATCCGTGCTACCGTTACGACTTGGTTTAGGGAATCAGCTCTTCCTTTTGGAAGAATTAATTGTAATCTGTTATCTCATTAATAATTTTCATTTTATTTTAAATTGCACGTTATACCCTTTAATTAATCGATCATGTTGTGTGGAGAAAAAAATCTCAGAAACTGTAAAAATGGAAAAAAAAAGTCTTGAAGAGCCTTGAACGATCAGTTTTTAAATCTCACTAGCTAAAAGTTCCCCTCTGGAAACCACAGTCTGGTTCTTCTCCCTCATCTATGTTTCTAGGCAGACTAACTCAGTTTTCACATTAGTATTCAGAGCCACACTCCTCAATAGATCATCAGCAATACCTTCCTCATGTGCCATCAGTTGGCATTTCCCACTGTGTTGTTATCCTGCCTTCCCAGCTTGCCGTAGGGCATCTGCAGATGGGCTCTCTGGAGACTTGTAAGGAGTAACTATGGATTAGATGTGGAAGGAGCACCAAAACCAACAACCTTCTTGGGCTGTGCCCCAGGGTGCATCCTGCTAAGAAACTGTCAAAAAACTGGTTGTGACTTCGCACTGATGATTCAATTTTGTTGTAATGTCCAAACCTGCTCAACATAGGAGAACCCATTCCATAAAATGTCATTCCAGTGATTCAGATTTATTTGTTTGTTTGTTTGTTTGTTTGTTTAACATTAATGTCAGTTTTATGAAGAAACTGGGCCATTGCAAGATTCAGCCTTGGGATAAATTGGTAAAGACAAAAAGCGTTATCTGTACAGACCTCAGCCTGAATTATTTAATCTAACACTCTCAATGCCAGCACTGTGTAGTCTTGGCAACGACATACATGCATGGTTTCTGTTTAGTTTTTTGAACTGGCTGCATTTCTACTACCTCACAGGCCTTCATTCTCTGCGGAAACATACACTGTTCCGATTCTGCAGAAATCAACCATGGTTGGTTTGTGGGTAAGGGTAATTGAATTGGACAGTTGTCGTGACTGATCTCCAACACCTAAGATAAGGACCAGAAGATATTATTATAGAGCCAAGGAGAAGCGTACTCTGTTAGTCAAGTCTGAATTCAGACGTGCGCTCTTGAACATGTTCATGGCATTCTGCTGTCAAAAAAATAAGATTCAAAGAAGCTTGACCCCATTGTTCCCCTTTTTGACTTTCAGCAGTTTTCTTTGCAGTAAAATGAAATGCAAACAACACTGTAACACTTATCAAATTTTGAAGAAATTACATTATAGCTTACCATGCTAAACAAAATGAATACACTTAGCGTAGTTTTTAAATCTTTTCCAAAAAAAACAAGTCAAAAACTTGTTTTGATACATGTTTGCGGAGTACAGGTATCTCCCTACTTAAGAGTCTATTAGATATTTTCTTGCACGTGCAAGTTTTCAAGCCTGACCAGGAGTGTGGCAACCCCACTATAGACACACACTGCCCCCTCAATGGTTTACCACGTTGCCCAACATGTTTTATGTAAACATCATCTGTTTACATGTGATTCCTACTCCTACCCCTAGGGGTGCAGTGAGTCATTGTATTAATAACTTCTTAGAGCACTGATTCTTCGAGTTCTCCATTTCTCAAGAGTACATCTAAAGTACCGATCAAGGAAATGCTGTAGTAATAATTCTACACGCAGTCAGTAACTGAAAATGAGTTGTAGAAGTTTGATTCTGGATTAATGTTTAGTTCGCTGTTACAGCTGCACTTTCTTTACAAGTAAGTTCTCTAAATCATTTCCCCGGTTTCAGTGATGCTCCAGTTGAACAGCATGGATAACCAACATGTGATTAGAACTGACATTTAGGGCATAAACAGTGTGGCATACTGCAAAGTGAGAGGTTTTGACTTGTCTTGATGGCTTCCACGGTGCAATATGCTAGCAGGCATTCATTGTCTGTGACTGGGTTTCCTATTTTTGAGTCCAATATAATCAGACAAATATACACAGTAAAAACAATATGAAAGAACTTTGCAAGACAAAAGTCAACTGCAAGAGTCAACCCATGACTGACAATTTTGTAGGCTTTTGCACAGGGTTATACTAATAAAATCATATATTAAAGAAATAAAGAAACCAAATTTAAATTAGTGCGTGTCCCTGTGTATGAAGGAGAAAACACGTTTCAAGAAACTGACTTGTCAAAAGGCTGAATGGTGCTATATATAATTCATTGCTTTGTCCCACATTAGGCATCATTAATAATCAAAACTGCTTTTTGAGCTGGGAGGCTAAAAGAATTCAAATGTGAGTTTGAAATAAACCTAAAGGGTAATGTTTCTAGAAGAATAAAGCCTAAATATGAAAATAATGGACAGAAATTTTGATGTGTTTGGAGGTACATAATAGGAATGTTCAACCCCCCTTACAAATGGGGGACGTTTGTCAGTTTGCTTTTCGCCCTTCACGCAAGCTGTTATAGTGCAAGAATACGGCCTGCATACAACAATGGCATAAAAAATGTTATTGTAGCTTGTTTTTGCTCATATTATCTTGTGTCAGAGACCAAAAAAAATCAAATTGTTTCTTGCAAAAATCTTTAAAATAACCAGTAAAAGTTTCACCAAAAAATATAACATTATTGTTCATTACAAGAGTACAAACTCACTGGTCACTTTATTAGGTATACCTGTGCACCTGCTTGATCACACAATTATCTAATTCCTAAAATGCCTAAAATCACACAGACATGGGTCATGAGCTTCAGTGACTGTTCACGTAAAACTTCAGAATGGGGAGAAAATATAATCTATGTGACTTCAGTCTAAGAATCTAAGATGGGCTACAACAGCAGAAGACCACAATGGCTTCTGCTCCTGTCAGCCAAGAACAGGAAGCTAAGGCTACTGTGGGCACTGGCTTGCCGAAACCGGACAGTAAAAGATTGGAAAACCGTTGCCTGGTCCGGTAAATCTTGATTTCTGCTGCGACGTGCTGATAGTAGTGTCAGAATTTGGAGTAAACAGCATGAAGCCACAGACCCAACCAGCCTTGTGTCACCATTCAGGCTGGTGGTGGTGGTCTAATGATGTGGGGATTGTTTGCTTGACACACAATGGGCCCCCTAATACCAATTGAGCATTGTTTGAATGCCACAGCCTGAGTATTGCTCACCATATGCATCCTTTTATGGCCACATCTACCTCTCTTCTAATGGTTACTTCCAGCACAATTATGTGCCATGTCACAAAACACAAAATCATCTCAAACTGATTCCATTACCATGACAATGAGTTCAGTGAACTTCAGTGGACTCCACAGTCACCAAACTGGAATCTAATATAGCACTTTTGGGATGTGGTAGAGCAGCAGATCAGCTGCATGAATTTGCAGTTGAGAAATCGCTAACAATTACGTGATGTAATCATGTCAAAATGGACCAGAATCTCTAAGTAATGTTTCCAGCGACTTGTAACAAAGGGGTCCTCCCTGGTATTGGAATAGTGTTCCTAATAAAATTGCCAGTAACTGTACATATCTCTTTTGCTTTCTACTCCCCATTTCAAAAATGTGTAGATATTTGGAGGACATGGACTGCCAAGTGAAAATTAAAGAGTAGTATTCATGTATAATTTATTCACGTGTGGCGTTTGAGATGCTCAAATGTTTTGACCTCCAAACGTACATACTTCTGTTTTAAGTGTTACTAGTGTTTTTACCTTATTGTTAATACTTGTTTGACTGACAGCTTTGTCCAAGCTGACTTTCAATTTGCTCATTTATACAACAGGGAATTCTTACTGTATAAGTTCATGGTTAGTACCTTGAACAAGGGAACTACAACAGGCAGGAGTTAGAAAAACACCTATGGCTTTCAGATTGTAGTCAACCATCTTGTCCACTACACCCCATCAGCTTGTTACCTCCTGTCTTCGTACTATCAAAAAAATGTATTTCATCAGTGTATTTACTATTATATAAGTTATGCCTCAATGGTTCACAACATGATTGTTAAAGATTTAAGAAGTGAGGAATTATCAAGTATTGTACTGCATTTCTTTTTCTTTTTTCTGGAGTTTTCCAAGTGAATCTCATTTGGAGCTTGGCTTGCAATTAAAACACTTGAAAGGAATACCCAGAACATTTTTATCCCCAAAAGAATTTGAGGCTTAGTTAAAGGGTGGCACTTCACAGAGCCACGGACAGTAGCTTCAGGTAATCCGGTGGCGATGGAACAGGACTTGCTTCTAGCAACACTAAATGATTGTGTGGTAGTGATTTACTCTGAAGCAGTCAGTACAGTTCTGACAAAAACAAAATTACTTTTATGGATTGCTTATTTTATACAGTAATACACTAGGGTTTTGTAAGACTGTAGTCCATGATCTCTTGACTGTTTCCATGAATGTAGCTCCACATTAGATTCATTTAAAAACTCAATAAGTAGTTGGTTGTATAATAAACTGATATAATTAAAAAACATATTTTGCTTAATTTTAACCAAAATATGTCTTGCACATTATCAGCTCCCATTAATACTGTACTGCAGTTTAGTAACTGAATGTACAAGAAATACATAGCATGGGGTGGTAAAATGTAGCTCCTAATACTGTATGTGTCAATAGACATAAATTAGTTTGGAGTTCAGTTCCATCACTCTCAGCTGCAACTGGGTGGAAACAGTACCAACAGAACAGTTATTGAAGTTGCGGTCCGAAGCTATAAAAAGGTTTTAATAGTAAAATCACACTTATAAACCCTAATTTGTGTATATTGTGTACAGTGTGTCACAGCTGTGAACTAGAACAATGCTTCATTGATTATAAGGGAATACTAAAACTCAGGTTATGTTTCACAGGCAGAAAATAGATGTTAAAATGATGCTTGGAGCTTAAAATAATTATAAAAGGTATGTGATCCATTGGCTTGTGACAAAAGAAGGGGTAGTCGCATAAGACATTGAGAAAAGACTGCAGTTCTGTAGGTTTAGATGTTTCAACTTAAAGTTTTCTAAAATATCGTGATAGTGATAACTATCATATCAGTCAAATGTTGGTATTTTTCACCATGCAGGAGCATAATAAAGTGAACTTTGCTCAGTCTTGGTTCCTTGTTTTCAGCGGTGTTCCAAAGTTGTTTTATTTCCCCGCTTTTTAATGTGACCTGTGGCTTGAGACTGAGAGATAAAATAGCTTTGCTTCTCCCGCACCGACTGATGTCTCGGATGCCATCAGCCAATGTGCGGCATGAGAAAATGGGTCTTCCTTTTTGACAGAACGTTAGGCCTCTGAAACCTTGGGGATATTTACTTGTATATTTATTTATTTACTAAACTTTTTTCTTTGATTTTGGTTTGCGGTTCCTCTTTGCAGAGGACCGTCTGGGTATCACGAGGCAGTGAACTGCGTATGATTTTTTTCAGCCAGGTCTGTGTAAGTTAACATTGGATTTTGTAGAATGAAGTGCAAGCTCATGGATCTTAGAGTCAGATGAACCGTAATGTGCAGTGGGCCACAAAGTGCTCTGAGAGAGTTTGCTGTGCTGATCTTAGATGATCTCAGTGGTGCAGTGCATGGGGAAATATGTGTATATGTGTGTTTGAGTGAGAAGGATAAAAGGATTGTATGACATTGTGAGGTTAAGTGGTCCTGAGCTACAGATGCTCATATAGTCCTGGAATTGGGCTCCAACTGCCAAGACCTTTGGTGAAAAAGGACCTGTTTGGATACACAAATGTGCATGGTGAGTCAGACTGAGTTGTGGCTTCTTTACCATAAGCGCGACACGGGAATTTACCTTGGGAGGAGGGCATCGAGTATCATTCTAACTGGTACACAGTTTCCTGAAAGTCCAAAAAGAGGTAAACTTGTCCCCTCACACTCAATAGTGCCAGGAACTTGGGTCACTTGAACTCCTGAGTGGCTTCAAAGTATTTTTTTCCCTTGGTACCACAACACATTCACATTTTAAAAGGACTCTTTAAAACAGAACCTTAAAATGCGCATGTGAAAAGCAATCCACTTAAACACCCAAAGTTCTTACCGTACAACTAGTTAGATCGGTCAACTAATAACCACAATTAAGACGAATCCCATAAAATGTTAAATCGTAAGACATTAAAATGCAATGAAAGCAATAATCTACAAATGTAGATTTAGAAGCCACAAAGCAAGTTTTTCTAGAAAAATCCCCTTCCTCTCCAATCCCAGGTGAAGCTCCTCAATGTGTTCTGAAGAACTACGCTCCTTGAGTGCCCCCACCCGAGACATGTAAATCATTAGAAGAATGTCCCGGGAAAATGATGGAAGAAGTTTCTAGGCCTTTCCAGGGCATTCTGGTCATCAGCAGCATAAAGAATAAGCCGTTTTAACTTTTTCAGAGAGCAAGGGAATGATTTTGCCTGATTATGTCACGATGCGACGTTTCAGCCAGGCGCTGGGAAGACAGTTGAACAGCACCTTGTGAGTCACAGTATGCAAATAAGTTATCCACTCATAATTTATAAACCTTTGTCAGCAGTGACATGATATGCAAAGTGTTGTCTTCCTCATTTGCTTTTTTAAGGATTGAAAGTAGCGCCTTTTCTCACACCTCCTACGCATTTACATGTGGGAATTATTATGCAAATTATTGCAACACTTAAGTTACGATTATAAGGACGATTGAGCCATCGTACGCTGCAGAAAGGACTTACACAGAATTTGACGCTCGTGCTTTAGATGTTGGGATAGGCCTAGTCGAACAGTTACTTTTGGGACCGTGGTCAACAGATTTGCGGTACCGTGAGGCAACTTGGCAACGCACCTACTTGAAATAAAGATTAAAGGGTTATAATACTGCAGCGTTCATATAAAGCTATATACATATAAGAGCAAGACTACACTTTGTTTTGTTACTGACGAAACAGGCAAACAGACAGGCAGGGTTTCGTATGCATTCTCTGAATCTTTCTATGTTAATTATGATTATTTCAGATGATGCAGATGGTAAAATAATCAATTTTTTGTTCTTTTTTTATGAACAAAAAAAGCATAATAGGCCATTTCATTTTTCGGATTTACATATATAGCTCATTAGAACTGATTGTAAACTTAACATTTCAGACGAACCAAATTTTTAGGTTTTGAACCAAAAAATGTAGAATTTCTTGCAAAATGCACATGGAAAAAAAAAAACGAAAGGTTTTTTTTTTTTTTTCGACTTTCTTAAAAATGACTCATTAAACCTTGTCCTGTGACACGTTTGCGTACTTTTAGTGCGGTTTTACCATCGCTAGTCGACAGCTTTCTTAACAGCCACTCCTTTTGCTCATCAAAATTCTTCCAAGGGACACGAACGTTATGATCAGGGGATCGAACCGTGAAACAAGAAGACAGTCAAGGGACAGCAAAAGCAAAAAAACAGCGTAGAACATCGTCACATCTGGACTGTTTCCCACCTACTACTTCACAGGGTCATCTAGCACTTTCCTCTAAGTCGTGTCCTGTGCTGGAAGTGCTCCCTGCTCCTTGTAGTGACATGTCCTATGCGGCGGCTTTGAGGCCCGGCTCATTGGTCGGCGCCACGCCTGGGATACTATTAATCTCCTTTTTTGTCAGGTGATCCCCTAAACCTCACAAGCAATCTGGAACCTCTGGGCGCACAGTGCCCCCCCAGCGAGAGGAGAAGCACTAGGATGCCTGGTGTTGATGTGGCGAATTAGACCCTCATTTAATTAAGAAGGACAAACAGCTTCCGTTCTCTTCCCAGGGAGCTGTAACTTCTCGCTGCTTTCAAATTGAACCTTAAAATATGGCCTTACCACAGGGAGCTGGGGACACCGTGAAACCTTAATCCTCTTCATTTCCCTTTGTGGGACCTTGTGTTTATGTACAGTATTACTGAAGTATAAGTGGCAGTGCTCTTTAGTTCAGTTGTGCTGACTAACACCGGTCCACATTTAATGCGGATATTTACAAAACTAGCAACAGTTATGACGTGTGCGAGCTGATAGAAGGGAGCGGAGATATTTTCCTTCTAATAAAGATTTTTACTCCATTTACAGTAAGGTTAGTTTTTCTTGCAGTGCATTTGAAAAAAGAGCCTACAATATATAACATAAAAACATTTACACTGACGAAAGTCTCAAGAAAGTGTGTCCCTGGTTGTCTCTTTTAATGCTTTCAATACATTAAGAACTGGATGAGCAGGAGTCAGCACCGTGGCCATCTGAAATCATAAAAAACCAGCTGTATTAAATCTGGAGACATGGGCAAAAGAGGTTAGATGAAGCCTTGTTGTTTATTCTGGGTAAAAGTGTTTCATGAGCAACAAAATCATGTATGTACTATACATTCACAAAACAGCTGCTCTTTTGACATGCAAAGAATTTACAATAAAGTTGTTTGGCGAATAACAAAAAACGACGAGCGATTCTTGAAGGCAAAAAATGTAATGTTGACCAGCTGTCTCGTTTTCTAAGTAATACTTCATGTCAGAGTTAAATTCTGCAAGGGGGTTATAGTATTCAACGGATAGTCTTGGTTCCTCAAGAGTTTCTTTTTTTAATTTCTATCTTCTTGGATCCACAGCTTGACCACAATCCAATCATTTGTTTATTTATTTTAATGTAGCATAAAACCAAGACAGGTGAGAAAAATTCACATTTTCTCAGAGAAAGCTGTACATTGTTGTAATTGCGTGAAAATTTCATACGACTGTGGTGTGTTTTCTTTTTAAATGACCCATGATTCCAGAAAATGACCGAACTATTCTGGTCATCAACTCAAGCATTATCTGCCATTTTTAAGCCGCATATAAGTAAACACTATAGGAGACATTAAAAAGGTATACATTTATATAATATATATATTGATTCTACCCATATTAATACATAATAACTATATTC
Organism: Arapaima gigas; assembly: GCA_900497675.1. Classification (NCBI taxonomy): domain Eukaryota; kingdom Metazoa; phylum Chordata; class Actinopteri; order Osteoglossiformes; family Osteoglossidae; genus Arapaima; species Arapaima gigas. The sequence goes on along the minus strand of UFQX01000604.1, from coordinate 66,602 downwards.
CAGTTACAGGGTCAAGCAAACCTGCCTGAATATAGAATCGAGTCATTTTGCAGACATACTGGGGAGCTATTTTTAAAGGGCAGTACTGTATACACGCATTAAATTGCACTTACATACAATACTGAAAACAGTGATTCATGCCTGGAGAGGAGCTCTATTATTTAAAAGCGTAGATTTTTAATTCAACATGGCAGTTGGATCTTGTGACCTGCGAGTGCCATTCTGTTGAGCCACCTCATTTCCATAATCTTCTGAAATCCAAATAAGTTTCTGCTGCTTGTCATCTACAAATTATAGCTGCAGTTTGAAGGCAGCGTAACATAAATAAATAAATAAGAAATATGCAATTTCATCACACTGATTTCTTTCTTTTTTTTTTTTTTTAAATAGATTAATACTTCTTGACATATACCCCTGCACCCCCACCCGCCCCAAAGTATTGATATGAGAGCTCTGCTGCCGCTGTAAACTGCATTAGTTAATCTGTCGTATTGGTAAGAGTTGGTGCTATGGAAGAAATTGTGCTGTACAGGTAGGAAAATCTCTGTTATGAAATTAATCACATTAAGAGATTTTGTGGCGTTCAATTCCGGTGTAACATTTTTAGCAATTATCTGAAATCAATACAGTCATGTAGGTGTGACACTTTTTGTTTGGAATGAAATATCGAATGTTTGAGATTTGTTTGGCTTGCTTTCTTGCTAAGATGATAAAGGCCTTTTGGGATATAATTTATCATGTGTTTTGAACACCTGCCCTCTTCACTTATTGTAAAATTGATATGCCTTGCATTAGCGACAGAGACGTGATGAGCTCTTCAGTACTTTAGTCCCTTTATAATAATAAAACATTTATAATTAATAATAATGATATATATTATAAATCAAGTATATGCAATTTATTATTATTATTGTTATTATTATTATTATTATATATTCATCATTTCACATGTCACCAATGTCTTTGGAGCACCCGAACGAAATGCCACACAAACTGAACTGGACCAGAACACAACGTGCTTTTGCAGGATCAGGTCAGATCAGGTCACCACTCAGAAATGGACCTTCATTCACACCACGGGATTACATTCATATTCATATAGTTAGCTGTGCTTTTTTTCAAAATTGATAACATACAATTCCATAATGTTTACAAGAGCAATTTCAGTTAAGTACCTTGCTGAAAATGGGCTCGAAACCCGGGCTGTCAAGCACCTTATTGCATCTCTAACCACTACACTTACTGCTGGCAGCTGGACATTGTGAATACAGTACCAGTTAAAAGGTTAAATACGTGTGCTGAAAACTATTTTTTTTCCACAATTGATAAAGTTCTACTTTCAGATTATAAATTTATGTGTTTTGGGCCAAAACAGGCCTGGTTCATAAACTTTTTGACTGGTATTGTATATATTTGTTCGCTGTGTTGCGCATTTTATTACATAGTTATGAACATGTTGAGATGTTTGCCTTAACCCCCAGCAGCAGACATCCTTACACAGATGAAGTGTTACAACCGGGTGAGAAAAAGGGGTGGTCAAGGGGCACTCAGAGATTTACTTTAAGAGATATTTGGCAGTCAGGCCAAGTTGTGGGAGTCACTGATAAGCTGAAGTATTTTCCTGACACCCTGACTCTGAATGCCACAGGTATGTATTTACGGGGCAATGATACACAGTGGTACACTTGGAAGCTCTGAAACTGTTGTCATTACATGTAAATGAAAAAATGCAGTTTGAGCAGGGGGGATATTTGAACGGGATCACCATGTACTGTTGCCATATTTTGTTTCAGCTAAAATAATCCACAGGCTCAAAGAGAGAACATGTCAGGATGGACTGCTGTAATTCCTCAGCCTACTACTTTTAAGACCTCACTCTCCTACAGTTTGGTTAACCTTTTGTTTTGTTCCCATTTAATTTATTCAATTTCTTTTATTTACTTTTGTTGCATAAATTCAGATATGAATAGTTTGTACACCCAGATTTTTTTTTATGGAGCAATGCAGGATAAAAATATTGGTCAAGGTTACTACAGCAAAGCCTGGTATGGAATTTGAACAATCAACTTTTAGATAAAAAAAGGCTACGTTTTTGAGCATACTGTATAGTTCTCACATGTTGCTCAGACTTAAAACGTCTTCTGTAGCTAGGGATAGAAAAGTCAGGGGAACTTCTGAAAACTTCTCCCACTGAATGTATACTTTTGGATTTTGAGGGAATGCACTGCTTTAGTACTTCCCCTAATGTTTGTGTTGTCCTTGTGATCCCACAACTGCCTTTGGATCGACACTGAACCCTTGGAAAGTGACAAACCAGCCAACCGTGCCAAATCTGTCCCACTTTTGAAATCTTATTCGAAAAGCACATCTTACTGAACCAGGCTAGCTAAATGACTTTCTATTTTGGTTGGCCAGCCATGATCCGAATTGCTCCGCTGGAGACCTCTGTAATAAGCTTGCATGGATTCCATGACACTGTCGGTCTGCCAGTTTTGCAAATTTTGCAAGTATGGGTTATGCTCCATAAGACTGTAAAAACAACAATGTCGGTCGCACGAATAGCCTGGTGTTTGAATATTTACTATTGTCAGTGTGAGTAGAATAAAGTTAAACCTGGTTTAAGGGTTATTTTGTCGAAAAGGTGAATCAGCACACATGTAGTATCAGTTATTCAAGAAAAATACTCATGGGGTAATTGTGACTCATCTTCATGATCTTGAATACAATGACCAATGAATATGAATGCATAATGTGTAGCAAAGCATATTGGAGTTGTGTGTACTACAGCACAAAAGTACTGAGGACAACAGCAGAAGGCCGGTTTGCCATTTTGCAGCTAAAATCATTCTCATCCAGTTCCATCTGTGGAGGTGGTTCTCATTCATTAGCTCCTTCCTGAAATAACAGGGCAGCTTCATTGGTTTAACCTTTATAACCTTTATAAGCTTTATAGGCTTTCTGTGACAGCTGAGAACAAAAACAGAAAAGTTAATTAAAAGACATTACAGTAAACAGCAAATATAAGTTTATAGAATGAAAATTTGCTCAACTGTGAAAAAGACCTAAAAGTCAGAGTACAGCCATCAGTGCACTTGAGAAGAAAGTTTCCTAAAGTTGCAATGTGATAAAAATTACTCAAACCTTGTTGTGTTCTTGTGTTCCTCAAGTTATCTTGTATTCTGACTAAAACTTGCCAGCTCTGCCTCCCACCATAAATAATAAGGTAAACTGAAAACCATAGGTTTGGAGGTCTGGAGATCCTCTGTAGAATGTTCATAAAACCACACATGCTTACTTTTGGACAATTTAAATTAAAGTATAGGTTTGAATGAAAAAAGTATGCCAAACCCTCAGTTTTCTCAGCTGCTATTAGAAGAAGCAGAGTATTGGCCCCATAATCTCTGATCTGATACTGCCATTGAAAAGAGTGCAGTTTCCGAGATGTCTGGTTTGAGTTTACATGTAACAAGTATCTTCAAAATGAAATCCTCCGGTTCACTCACCTGTGATTTGCTGTTCCTCTGTTGTTCTCTGTTTGGTTAATCATGGTGGATGGAAGCATCAGATGTTGCTCATCTGTTTTTGTGATGTTCCTACTTCCTAGACTTTCCATTGGGTTTAAAGTCACAGTTCTTACTTGAAGCCTTACAGGTTCTTCTATTCGCTTCAAACATTAGCTACATTAAGAACCTGTGAAAAGGTGAGTTCCAACATCTCTCCTGACTTTGAGATGTTGCAGTTCTGATCTCTGTTCTGCCTGCAGTTTTGTCCAGCTCCACAATTGCCAGCACCTGCTCCTTGTTTCCCCAAACAAGGTATAAAACCTGTGTAGCCCGACACGCCGGTGTGAAGTATTCGCCATGTTACTGCTGAGTGTACCGAGCATTTCTCCCGTTAGCCTTTCCAGTATTCGACCCTCACCTGTCTGTGACCTTCGATCTAGCCCGACCAGTTCTGGTATTCCGTTGACTTCTGGATCTGACCCTTGCCTGTGTGTTGACCACGATTCTGGAACTTCTCTTGCTAATAAACCTCATTTGCTAACTCGCATCTGCTTCCTGCCAACGGTGTCACAAGAACACTGTAACCATAGTAATATAGTTGAAGACAAGTCAAAACAGACCTTTCTTAGGCATCATCTGCTTCACATTCTTTTATAGCCATTGGAAGATAGCAAGATCCCCTTCTGCACTGGTCCACTTACACTGGGACCTAGAGGTTGTGAATCCTCAGGAGGGAAAACTGTAAAGTCTTTGTCACATATCATCTAGTGTTTGTCTTTATCAGAAAAGATTACAGAAGACGGTTTACTTTGCTCTCACTTGTCATTGAGAACATTATTGTCACAATTATCTTGAGAGATACATAAGGCGATGGATCACAAATTTAATCGCTGGAGGGAAATAGCAGATCGCCATCAAAGCAGCCATTTTGAAATATATTTCATATTTGCATCTTGAGTTGTTTTTTCCCCACTTCAGAGTTGCATTGAATGCATAGGAATAAATTGGCCTGAGGTGCAGCACTTTACTTTCAAACTCTCAACAAAGTGGTCATTGTCATCTTCATCACTACACCTTCAGGGATGTTTTCAGGCAGGTATTAAAGTGACACATAACTTTCCGCATTAAATGTCACAGGAACAAAGACAACATGTTCGCCATATGGAAATGAATGTTATGTCTTCTCGTGAGTGCTTGATACAAATGGAATATGCCGGATTTATGTCGGACGCAACAATGGGAATGTCCCCATGAGGTTATCATCTTGTTTTCAATTAAATTGTGAACAAGATCATCCTGCATGTCCCCCCCCCCCACTTGGCATATGGTAATAAAGCTAAGGGGAAACGTGACAGCATGTGTGTCACAGGTCTATTTTCGTTGTTCCTGTAAGTTACCAAATGTAGCGTGCTATGTTTAGGCAAATTCGAAAACATAATTATTAATTTTTTTTTTTTTTTATTAAAAAAAAACTACGCAGGTCAGTCATTTTGGGGAATTTGTTTCACATAATAATTAATCTATAGTTGATATTATGACTAATATTTGTTTTTCTTATGTTTGTTCCTTTGGTGCTATTTCATAAATAGAGAAGCTGTAATGGTTTATTTATTTATTTATTTTCAAAAAAGATTCTGATGGTCTTCAACTGACATTTATATATCCAGAATCATTAACATTTTAACATTCCATAATGCCTTGAGATAGCTGAAGTTTGCCTATCAGAAGGTATATGCACTGCATGATATCCTACGTTAGCTATGTATCTTCAAGTTACAGAGATCCCTATGGTTTAGTGGATAAAGAGAACTGTCATCCTTGTCACTGTGAAAGTGAAAAGGATATCAACATAAGGCAGCTAAATGAACATTTTTTGGTTCTTCTCAAGAGCACAGAAAGAATCAGTCACTTTCTGTTTCACGCCATCACAGTTGAGGAGAAATGGGGACTGCAACGTTTTTCAATTATTATAACATTACATTTGCCGAGCTTCTGGTATTGAACCTCCTTTATAAATGAACTTTTCACGAACATATTTTTTTCTTTACCTTGGTGGTTGAAATAAAGTGCAACATTTGGAAAAGCAAAGTAAAGTAGGAGAAAAATAGCACGGCTAAAGTATGAAGGTGTGCCAATCTTTCAGAAAACTGATGCAACGGGGTCATTCTCCTATGAGTCACTGGCCTATGCAAGCACACCTTCCCCTTTCTTTTCCACCCTTTGACGTGGTATTGCTGTTGGTCTCTGGTCATTTAATAGTCGCAATGAGCAGTTAATGATGTGAAACTTCTTTGAAACATCAAAGTTTGGCCCAGGATGCTGTCTTTTTTGTATCCATTCTCTGTTGGTCCAAAGGCTTTGTGTTGTCCTGATGAAGAAGGTGGACTTCGTGGGACAGAGGTGTAATCTATCATCCTTTGTACCGATGAACCGTGTGAGCTGCTGAGGTCACACTTTTTGTTGCGTGTTATCTCTGATGCAGTTTTAATAATGTGTTGAAGCCACATGCCCTTTTCACAATACCGCGAGCATGTGGTGTGTTTAACTGTGAAGTACAGAAAAGAGGCTCGATGAATTTAATATGCACAAAATTAGCTGACGGAAACAATTTCCTTTATCTACATGCAAAGCTGCGGACCTGGGCGCAGACATACTTGCTACGCATGACAGAGGGAACAAACCAGCTGTTTTGGATTGTCTCGCTAATGGTTTCTGCACCACTCGCAGAATTTACAAGTTTAGAAGGTGAGGGACCACTTATGGTCATGCCAGCTGTTTGCTCGCTGCAGCTTCTGTCTGTAGGTGTATCGGACTGTCAGGGTCTTGATTAATGTCTTTTGCTTGCATTTGATCAGTCTCTTGTGACAGCTGCTGTGTACATATACAGTACTGTGCAGAAGTCTTAGGCATGCAACTTGAATGTGTGTTAAGTACAGGTAGATTCTTATCTACCATCAGGGAGGTTTCTCATTGGTCCCAAATTCATTCTGCAGCCTGAGAATGACCTTAAACACCCAATCTCAGTCATACAGAACTATCTTGAGCAAAAAGAAGGAATCCTGCAACAGATGGTATGGTCCCCACAGAGCCCTGATCTCAACATGATCAAGTCAGTCTGGGAGGACATGCAGAGACAGTCAAAGTGTGCAGAAGAACTGTGGCCAGTTCCTCAAAATGTTTAGAAGAACCTACCAACCTCTACTTTAAACTTCATGCAAGTTTGCATAAGAGAATTGATGGTGTTTTAAAGGCAAAGGGTGGTCACACCAAATATTTTTGTCTTTTTTTGTCTACTGCACTTTTTAGAAGGTTTATTGATGAATAAGTATTCATGGCATTATTTTTGGAACCATCCTCACTTTATAGTATTTTCCCCACAGGTGCCTAAGACTTTTGCACAGGACTGTATCTGTTGCCTCAGTGCCATGGTAAAAACGTATACGATTGCAGCTTTTTTTTGCAAGTAATTCCAGCAGACAACATAAAATAGTTGTGTACATTTAAATTGCTCAGCAAGAGGATGGTGGCAGTTTTATGCAAGCTATTTCTGTGTGTCAGTGATGACTGTATTTGCACATTAGTTCCGTGAAAACCCATGCACTTTGCTTGCCTTATGAAAAGGTGTTCAATATAGTACTTATGAAATATTTCTTTTAAGATGTAAATAATCTTACTACAGTTGCTTTGCTGAGTAAATAGTATTGAGAAATGTCTTAGTATCCAAAATACCCCTGAAAATGCATTGAATACCAAATACCTATTTCCCATTATTTTTAATGCAGAAAAAATAAACAAATAATGCGGAAAACACCTATATAACTATAAAGAGATGAGTTCAGCATAATAAACACTGTAAACACCAGTTACCTAACTAGGAAACACTTAATGTTGTCTTTAATTTCCATGGTTATAATATGTAAAGTATGTACAGTATTGGACATTTTACAGTTTAGTTCCCCCCCCCAATTTGACTGTGTCACGCACAGTAGAAGAGATGGCGCAGGAGTTCAGTGTTATGAGATGTTGAATAAAGAGAATAAATATGTTTGTCAAAGTGACCGGCTGTGTTAATTGCTTTGTTTCACACAACAGTGGGTCTTCAAATTAAAAAAAGGGTTTCTATTAAAAAAAAATAAGGTACAGTAAACGTGGTGACGATGCAAACGTGTCCAAAGCAAAACATGTGATAACAGCTGATAACACCCGTGCAAGCGCATTTCTGTCTTCAAACAGAGTTTATGGCAGTACATACAGTATTATATTATTACATTACACGGTACAGAGATGTATAGTATTTATTTGTAGAATTTTAAAATTTATTTTATATTTTGATTTTTTCATATAGATAAAATCCGTTATAGCAAAAGCTTCCATTCAGATACCAGTACTTACAGGTATCAGTTTTCAAGAGCTGTTACATCAAAAATTTGGATATAGAGAATTCTGATACAGAGGAATTGCTATATGTTTATTTTTAGTTATAGTCTGAAATAGTTTTTGGTGAATCTGTTCTTTTTTAACTGGTGTATTGATTCATCTGATTCTCAACTGTCTCCCATTAAAATTGAAAAAAAAAAAACTAATATACAAATTCTTACTTTATGGCTGACCTGTTGACTTACAGTGCTTGTACTTTCCGCTAAAAGGCTGCACTTTTCATTTAAATCCTGTTTCTTTTTTAACAAATTAATGCATACAGAATGAAATGTTGTATTTTTTATAAATAAATGAATTCTTCACAGTATAAAAAATATGTTAAACCTATTTATAATGATGATTTCTGACACTGTCTTAGAGTTAATAAAATTTAGTCACGTGTTGACATACACTGAAGGCAAAAAAAAAAACAAATCAGATGGAAAAATGTAATAGTATACATATTGTGCAAAGAATGCTGCGATAAGTATAAACAGTTTGTGTAATAAGTGTAAATTCAGGATATACACAATTTTGCCAGAAAGAAATTGTCAGTAGTGTTGGGGGTGGCTCCAAACCATTGGCTGGAAAAAACTAATCTCACGTACGGACAACGGACAGCGTTAAAAAGAATTCTCCTCAAGCGAAATTTAAGAACAGCACTGAAACATGCAGTACATTGTACAGTATCAGTGTTGCTAAAATGTTACAGATTCTTTATTAATTTAAGGCGGTTTCATAATAATTTTAAGCAGCTATCTAATATAGATAGGTCAGTTCCGTTGAGGAAATAAAAGTGTCATTTGGTGACATAATTATTGCAAAAAAGCCCTGATTATTATAATTTAAAAAAAGCTTTTTATTTAATTTCTGTACAGACCCAGGTCGCCTGACATTATTGAACACTGAGGTTCATAGGGCTTGGCTAAAACACAAACACTTGATCTACCTTGGGGAGATTAAACTTAAAATAAAAAAAATTTTAAAATGCACACTCTTGAATAGTCATGTTTGATAATGAAAATCAGATCAGTGCGTTACAACGTACAGTGCATTAAAATACTGTGCAGTGCAGTGCAAAACTGTTAACATTTTAAAAATGCAGGAAAACTTTAAAGAGAATCTGCTGTGCAATATCAGATGACATTAATGTGTTCAATCTGCACCCATAAATAGTCTGCATAAAGAAATAAATATGCCTGTAATGTATTTAATAGTTTCTCTGTGCATCTGTTCATTGTTGATTATGTTAATTTAATGTAGCATTTTATGCATATTGTCATTATATTTAACGTCATTTACTAATGGCCTTATAATCTGTGCAAATCGGGAGAAAACCGATGGGATGTAGCTACCAGGCCCCTTCACGCAGGTCGAGAACAGTGTCTTTACCTGACCTTCGGGCTGTGGCGGCAAAAGTTTCCTTTGTTCTTGTGTTCGTACGACCCCCGTGTCTTTTTTGTCCCTTGACCAAAATCGAGGTGCTAATCAGACAGCAAATCTTTAAGACAGGGAACTGTTGAAGGTTGTCTTTGCTCGCAGGGAAATTAAAGGGTGTAATTTTCGTTGGAAACTCAGACGGTTCAACCTGAAGACCACAGGAGACCGCCGATTAATTAGAATTCTAATGATTGCCTGGCTGCCGCACTGTTAGCCGGTAATTTGGTGAGGATGCCGTGCTAATGGAGCACTTAAACGGGCAGGTTATAAAACGTAATAGTTAATCTTAAAAGAAAGACCTCGACAGAAGATATAAGGTTGATTTTTTAACACATATTAAGACCGACCACGGTACTAAGTCAAACGACAGCAGGCAAAAAGAATAAATTGCAGCCGACACCCGCGTTCTTAAATATAATTTGACCACTACAATGGAGATGGTCTGATTCAGGGTCAAGGCTGATTGTGGAACTTTGTCTAGAACTGACAAAGAATGTCAGTTATTTAAGCTCCCTGAAGACGCCCGTGTGTAGGTGGGGTCTCCATATCTGTTCGTGCACAGCACTGCGGCGTCTCGTAATAGCTGAACGTGAAGTCCGCTTTTGTGGTCTAGTTAAAAAGTCTCCTTTAAAGGTACCTGTATGATATTATTGATCAAGGTATTTTTTTTACCACACGTTGCTCCTGTAAACTATCCAGCTGTGTAAAGGGATCAAACTGTAAGTCACGTTGAATAAAAGCACAAGTTAAGGGCCGAACAAATAATAATAAAACTACCTGCACATTTAAAACTGAACAGAATTGATCAAAAGAGCTTCTGATAACCCCCGCTTTTGTTTTAAAAATAAACCCGGATATAAAAGCGACAGTAACCAAAATATATTAAACAGTTAATGCGTCAAATAAAATTGTAGATACTGGAGAAGCGCTTGTGAACAGTTATTTCCTATCACTTGGTGGGATGGAAGAAATATTATTCTGACAGGGGGAGAGAAAAAAATGAACAGCGAATCCTTGATGTCTGACTGTTCAATTGGAGCCTTCATAAATAACAGATCCCTCATTCATATGGAAATGCCTTAGTGCAAAAAGAAAAAAGAGTGCAGGACTTCCTGGATGGATCAATGAGCCTCTGAGAGTCACTTTAGGGGTCTCTTTTTAGGGTCTTTGTGCTGAAAAAGCTGTATGCTGGTGATCAGGAGCGGTGTCCTTCTTAGACACAAGTGGGACGGATTAAAGTGTGAACATCGCTGTTAAAACCCCACCGCGACTCTACTCAAATTAGTCATTCTTTTATGCTGTTTACACTGTTTTCCTTCATTGACTAAACAAGAGGCTCACCTTAAACTGTGTCTACGCTTAGCATTGCCTGCACACAGGGGGAAAATTAAGAACCCGTAAAGGATTATGATGTATTTCCTACGCTTAGATATGAGTTTAACAAATTGTACAAAAAGAAAAAAGATGACTGGGTGCTTTTCTTGTTTCCATTCCTCCCAACCACCAGAATCTCTAAAGAAGAGGGCCCTCTAGGGATGAAAAAATGGAACTGCAGTTAAAAATATGTTTCTCCCTTGTTTTCTTTTTTTGACTCAGTCAAGGAGCCTCTAAAGCTGGGATCAATGTCTGCGTTCAGAACATCTAAGCTAGTGTTGATATTTCTGGAACAGGCAATATTTTTTGGTAGCTTATATCAGCAAGCCATCAGTTTACAAAAAAGATACCCATAGCTGCTGGAAGGACATTGCCAGCCTCAACCCTGTCTCCCTGTTGTGCTGTAATGTATAGCAAGGTTCTGTTTATTTACTATAAAAAGGATCAATGCACTGCAAATGCATTGTTTCACCACTTCAGTGGGACATTTATAGAGCGTTGATCTCCCTGTGCCAGCAGTATTGCGCTGAACTTGGTGTGAGGTTCAAGCACCTTTCACCTCAGGTGAATCTGATGGGGAAGAAATGGGCCGTTCCTGGAATCCTTATTTCCAAAGTTAACTTTTCAGTTGGCTGAACTGCAGCAACCAGAAGAATGGAAATGTCTTCAAGTTGGGATTGACCCACAGAGTAGCTTTCATGGCAAAGAAAGGTATAGAAGCGGTGGCCTTATTCTGTATATATCTTTGTACTGTGAATACAGTAAAAAAAAAAAAAAATTAAAATGTGGTAGATGAAAAGTAAGGTGCCATTGTTACCCACTGTGCCACTACATTTTCTTTGTATAATCTATTTATGTCAAAACTAAACGTTTGATTAGGTGAGATGAACACAGCTGAAGAACCATGGGTGGAATTTGTAAGAGAGGTGAAGGGGACGGCCCTTTTGAAATACGTTCCCGTCCCTTCCTTCCCAAACAGAAACTCCGTCACAGGGCGAAACTGATCGGCCGTATGCGGCAGGAAAAGGAGGTCTGTGGTGCCTGCCCCAGGCACAGTCTCTGTAATGCCATGAAGAAGCGGCCTTGGGAATTGTGTTTCAGTGCTCAAGCAGATTCCACCAGATGCGGGCAGGGATATGCGGGGGGGGTTCACTGCTTCAGTTGCGGTCACCCTGCGCTTTGTGTGAACCCTGTGCCATTTGTCAGTCTCTGATGTCTGGAAATGTAAAATTTTGCCCCAAGGTATTCTGGATTCCTCCTCCCTGAATCCTGACAGGGGGCTGCATAGCTGGTTTGTGCAATAAAATAAGGCATCGAGAGTTGAGTTTTAATTCCATCCTCCTTCTCAGACTGGTATTCTTTATCAGTTGCATGGCAACCGTTGTGCTGTGTGCAGTTTGAAAAGTCATTAGCAGTCGGAACATGTTGACTTCCAGCACATTTTTTCCCATTTTTTTCCTATTTCAGGTGACTTTTATCACATATTTGGACCAGCTTCACTGGTTTTGTAAAGCAATTTGTAATTACTTCATACATAAAAGGGGTATTGTATTGTTTTGTCTGAGATGTCTTTTGTGCCTGGAGTAAAATATGAAACTGGTTCTTGTGCGGTGGGATCAGCCTGCCCCATGGTAGACCCAGGTGGGGTGTGAGCTTTTGGGTACCCCTGTGGTCCCTCATGGGGAGGACAGAGACAAGAACATCACACCAAGGTGACGTTCTTATACAGGCCCTTGGCAACAAATGGCTCTTGCTTACCCTAAAAGGGAAAAAGATCTTACATGGGGACAGCTGTGGCCTCATGTAAGGGGATGTAAATGGATGTTGTCAGTACTCAGATGTTACAAATATTTGTTACCGTGGGGCAGTACGGTGTAGCAGCAGGTTACTCTGGTGCTTTACAGTTCATCGGCTGTGGGTTCGGACATAGTTTTGAATCAGGTTACGTATGTGTGGAGTTTCCTGTCGTTCACGTGGGCTTCCTGCCACAGTGTAGAGGTATGTGGTTCTAGTGACTTGATAAGTCTGAAATGCCTTTAATGCGTGTGTGTTTTCAGTCCAATGGGTGGGACAGCCTTGGGACCATCCAGTGAACAAATGGTTATTGCTAATGGATGGATTAACAATTTTCAGCATCTTGTTGATGTCTTAATCTTAGATAAATTGCAGCAAGGAGGTCGATGTTGTGCACAGTAGACTGTGGAACTATTGCTAAGGTAATGCTTCAAAAATTTAATGAATGTTATTGTTTATAGCAGATGTCCAAGCGTATACAAGGTAGAGAGTCAGTAAATATGCGGAAAACCTGCGGAACACACTGCCGGTCGAATAGCAAGCGTGGCACTTGACAGGTGACGAATGGTTTGCACAACTCTGCTCCATTTCGGTAAAAAGGTCTCATCGGAGAGGCCTGCGCTTTGGCATCCAGGGCTCGAGTTAACTGATAGCCTCGGAGCAGTTCATTAGGCCCGGTGTCGTTCTGGGATTGTACAACTCTGCTTTCTCAAGCTCCCTCCTGTGTGCTCACTGCTCCATTGTTTTGCATAGTTTCTAGTTGGAAGGAGGGTAAATATAACACATCAGCAAGTCCTCACCGTGGGTGAAATAACCTCACCTTTACACGACGACGGTTCCTAGTGACATTTCAAACAAGCTACTAAATTGCTTTTGACATTTAAAATTACATTTGACTGTTAGTTGAACTTCATAAACTTAGTTATTGCAAATTGCAGGATTTAAAACTGGATATGAACTCTATGATGCAGCATTATTATACAGGCATTTACAAGTGAGTTGGAGCTTTTTCCAAATCTGTTTTGTCACATTTGGATATTGGCTTAGTTAGTCTTTAAACTTTGGGATGGCTTCTCAATTTGTAAATTATATTTTAAATTGGTTTACAAAATGAATGACGCATTGAAGTCTTTAGAAGGTTCTTTTGGAACTCACTAAAACGGGGATAATTTATAGACATAGATTTAACAAACGTTAGCTGTTTGCTCCAACAATTCTGTGAAAAGTGCCGCTTAAAATCCCTGTTGTGGTGTTAGCTGGAGGATTATTCGCAGCGCAGGTTCAAAATTTGCGAGAACAAAGAAAAATATCACCAACCTTTAGGTGGTATAATGCATTTGTAATTATGATTATACTGCAAATGAAATTCTTTTTAAGGGCCTTAAATTGATACTCAAGAACATTTAGGCTAGAAAATACATTTTCCGGAATTTGTTTTATGACTTTGTGAAAATTTTATAAACTGTTACACAACCTATGTCCATATTCAATCACATTCCAGCGAAAGTTGGAGCAAATGAATAGAATAGCTTCTTTTAAAATACAGTTACTTTATAAGATTTTATATATTTAATTTTATATAGGACTGTCACATTATCAAAGCAGGACCTCTTATCACTTATCACAATTCTTTCACATACCGTAAAGTTCAAAATTAAAGTTGAGTTTCACAAAATTGTTAAAAGCCAAGGTGTGTGACATCAGCCGAAGGAAAGGCAACGCAAAGGTCGTCTCTGGAAGAAGTTTAAGGTCAGCCATGACATTCACAGAAAAATGCAGGACATCGTTGTAATCGCAACTTTGATGGTGTTTATTCAAGGGCATTCAAAGAGGCAATACCGATCACTGCACCAGAGAAAAATTGAGAAAATATAGCTCTTCAGCAAGGGGATAAAGAACAGTAGCACTGGGGTCAAAAGGATTACTTCTCATACACCGAAGAATGGAGAAAATTCGGAATAAACTTGTGTCCAAAAATCCTCCTTGCGCTATGCAACAACTCAGTTTTTTTTTTTTTTAACATCAGTTATTTTTCTTATCTCACCAGAATAAAAATTTTTGCAAGGAAGAGGTGAAGGCTAACAATAACATCAGGATGGCAGAGTGGTGATGACCATGTGTCATACGACAAGGTTTCCCTCCTGGGAAATGAGTCAGTGAGCAAAAAAAGCAGCAGCCCCCCCCCCCCATATAAATTATTTAACTATGTAGACATGCACTATGTGGTTCCATTTCTTAAGTAAACACTTGGGAGATGTGCTTTGATTTTGAAGTTTAATTTGTTTGCAGAAAAAGCACTGATAACATGATACTTCAGGAGACATCAGAAGTGCTCTAGCGATGCCTCCCCCCCTGTGTGAAGCCAGACATGCCATATAGATACAGTTAATGTCTGAATATGTTTGTCAAACTTTCAAAAAGCAATTTCTACATAGCTTCCATTCATACATTTCTGAAACTCCTTAAGGAAAGAAAACATTAAGCCAAAACTGAATATGTGGCAAGAAAATAGGAATACAGAGAATTACTCTGTGGAATGTGAAAGAAATATGGCATCGCTTTTCAGAATCGTTTTAGTTCTTGTTGTTATAAATTTTAGCATTTGAAACTCATCTGATACAGAAACCTCAGCTGTAATGTCGTTTTTTATTGCTACCCTGTGCTATACCGCAGCGTAGGGCACCCAGCAGAGTAAAACCACATGGCATCACCTCCTTTGCTAATCGTCAAAGCCTTTGCCCCCTGAGATTTACAAGCCAGTTGACATTCTTTTCTACTGTTGAAAAAGTTTCCCCGTTCATGGAATATCGACAGCTTCATAAATATCCCTTTAAGGATGTTGGCCTAAGCTGTGTGGTTCTTTGTGCGGATTTTTTGATCATGAGCAGTACTTGTCAGAAGCTGAACGCTGCTGATGCAAATGCCTGTCAGGATGTAGGTCTCAAACTGTCAACTGCGGCCAGTAAAAGAAACATCAGGGTTAGGTGCATACAGAAAGTGATTAAGAGGGGGAGTTCTCCAGAGACTGAAAAAAGGGAAAAAATGCATGCTTGGAATATTTCTGAAATAGGAAAAAGGAAAAAAAAACTTTATGAAACTTTATAACTCTTGGTATTGCCTTATTTGTGACCAAGTGCATGCGCACACAGGGTGGTGGCAACTTACAGTATGCCTTAAAGCTGTCAGTTATTGCCCACTAAGCATGCTGAGAGGGAGCTCATCCAAGAACAAAAAGTCTTTTGATTCTGATTGCCCTGTGAGACTAATAGTAGGCCAGATGTAGATGAGCAGTTGCGTAGGGAGTGATCAGGTCTTGTTGGGATTGAGGTTCAGTTCCTCCAACCATCTTGTAGGCTACAAACAGATGTTTAGAAGACAGAAAATGAGCTGAGTGAATTGCTGATCAACCTGGCTGTGCACAAACACTCATCCCTCAAATACATAAGGAGTAGCTGCTGAATGAAACCATAGAAAAATATCTTGTGGGCTGCTCTGGGTTAAAATTACACACCGATGCTGAGGGGTGTTTCTCAGAGGACCTGCTTGCTAATCTCTATGAACAGAGCTCGCGTTTTCCTTTCAGGAACCTGTAGCTCCATAGTTAAGGCTCAAGAATCCACGTTCTTTGTTGTGGTGGTGTACTTGTCCGCATGTGGTCTTTCTGTGCGGGAAGCTGCTGGCCCTCGTGAAAACGTTTTTTTGTAGTTACCTTTAAAAAAAACCTATGTAATAATGCAGTTGAATTGCTGACCTCCTTTCTGCCAGCCCCGCACACCAGAAACCAGGGAATTTTTTACCCTTTGCCCAATTTACTTTTTCACACCCCAAGGCAGGAATCCTTTGACTCACAAAAACAGTAGCAGTCACTGCACCATCCTAAGTGGGTGGAAACACTGACATATGCTGGGTTATTTAGCATGACCGCAGGTTCAATTAATGGTTAACGCACCATTCTTTCTGGAGAGGCAAGCAGACTCGCTGTGGGCACCACTCAACCATGTGCATCTGTCCTTGCTGGTACTGACTCGGACCATCCCCCAGACTCCAAGCAGCTATAGAGGAGACACGGTAATTTGATCCTGAAAGCACTTTCTCCATTTTCATACAGTGGGTTGTCAGAAGTGCACTCTCCAGCTCCATAAAAGTGCTCTGTGAATGGCAATGTTTTGCTTCAAGGTCAACAATGCTCATCCAGGTTTCCTGAAGCAGCAGGGTGGACAAGTTATGGTTGCTCAAACTGAAAGAATGGTGCGGTAAAATCATTTCTGGAATTAGTATCTCAGCCAGTTACCCATCATCTTGTAGGCACATATACCATCTATTTTTCATGATGAAGGAAAAGTATTTTTTGGGCTTCAGATAGCACATCATATTCATGTTTTGTTGCCACTTGTTGCAGTTTCTGAATAAACTCATGATCCATTATTTCCACAAACTGGAAGTGCCGAAATACAGTATAAAATATTAGCAAAGAGAACTTACGAGCAGTTTTCAGACTGAGCTCTTTCCTTAAAATGTAAATCCATCGCTCAGTAAATGCTTACTTTTGTTCTCATGTTCTTGACCATATCCAATGCTTTGGCATCAAAAAGGAGAATTTGTTTGATTACTTGACAGTGGAAATAGATTAGGAATACAATCCCTGAGGTGTATAAATTCAATAACATGGAAACTAGAGTTTCATTCCCTTTTTCATATGCAAAGCACTATGGATCAAACATTAAGTGTATTGTTAGAAAGAAAAGTTTATACATTTGCAAATTTTTATGTAAAGTTGGTTAAAGATACAAGTCCCTTTGACACAAAAGCTTAAATAGGTGTTTACTATAGGTGGCTCACAGAATAGATCCTTTAAGGACTGCAGGAGATGTGTTTAATGCAAAGCACTTACGTAACCTCTCCACCTCACAGTATGTTAGTGCAAGTTTGTAAAAGATGGCAAAAGACTGATGATGCTCAAAGTTGAATTCCAAGTCATTGACTACTTGGTTGGCCTTGTTCAAAAGAACAAAAAAAGACCAGACAAATCAGTCATGGGCTCATTACAAGGGTTTAAACAATTGTATTTAGACATACTTTATTGCTGCTGTTAGTGCAGGATTTCAAGATCTAATGTTATTCTGCCCTGTGCAGAAGTCAAACTCCTTGTGTTCAAATTGCAGTAACAGTTCCATGTTTCTAGAAAAATGGAACACTAAAGTAGTCTCATGTATGATTGGGGCTCTTAAAAACCATTGCCACAGGCTCAAAGTGGATGGATATTTTCTCATTTTTATAACTACTGTCAACTCAGTTCACACTCCTGCAGAAGAACACAAAGAATTATTTGGATGGGTTTGAACTAACACTGTGCACCAAACCACCAAAAAAACCATACAACATATGAAGAAAGCCCACTGACTGCAGACAACATGCCAACAGTTGCCAGGCAGGTACAAAACCATTAAACTTCCACCAAAGCTACCTCTTCTCATGCTGGATCTGGGTTTTTATGTAACCCTTCATTAGTGAATTACCTGCACCTGTAGCTCATTCTTTTAATAGGATGTTGCTACCAGGTGCAACTGTTATTCATCTATCTATCTATCTATCTATCTATCTATCTATCTATCTATCTATCTATCTATCTATCTATCTATCTATCTATCTATCATCTCAAGAGTGATTTGCAAAAAAAACTACGTTTAGGAATGTTATAGAGGTCAAGTATGAATCGTGATGAAGAAACAAAAGTTGGACTCTTTCAAGTTTTGAAGGTACAACATACATGTCAAAACCAGGTCCTCTCCTGTACGTCGCACCGTAGCTATTTGTCACCGTTTCTTCTGTTATACTACGTAGTTTGATTCGGTAATTATTGTGCTCTTTATGTGTTGTCTGTTTTAAATGTGTGTTTGTTCAAGCTCCAGCTGTTAACATAGAGAAGAGGTTGGCAGGTTCACTGCCCTATGCATTATGACCATCCTGACCTAGTTGAGGTCATTTTCTACTTCCATATGTTCACTACCACGTTACCACACAAGAAGTTCTGTTAAATTTGCTGGTGCTCACAGTTTAATGGCTGTCTCCGTGTCGAGGCTGGAGAATAACCTAAAGGTCCCAGGCTTACTTGTGCTGCCATTCACTTCCTTTGTTTATTTTTTGGTCATTCAAACAGGTTCTGAAATTACACTTTCATGACCACAGGGAACGGCCAGCTGAAGGAGTAGTTGTTAAAGGCATCATTTCTATCAAACAGAGAACTAAAAAATATATCTTGCTGTAAGTAGCCCGATATACAAACCCAACACTGTCTGATGTTTTTGGAGGAAAACATCAGTTAAATGAATAACAGTGAACTAATGACAACTGGAGCTAACAAAAGAGACTAACAAATGCTTTAGTTGAGTAGAACGTTAAAAAATGGCCTGTGGCCTTTTCAGGGTTTTTGTGACTATTTAAATTGACCTTTTGTTATTGTTTTCTTTCTTCAGATATTCTATAAAATAGAAAGACTATAAAATATACCTACAAAGAACAGAGCACATGGTACTTTACGGTAGTCTTATACTAATTCAAATGCAGAGGCATAATTTAAAATTATTACTTTAGCTTAATTTCCCAGATGCTTAATAAACTTGGGTATTAGATATTTCTGTCTGGGTGTAATTATGATTCATTTTAAGCATGTATCTCCACAAAGACTGCCTTTTTTCAAAGGTGTTTTGTGCTGAGATTATTAAAGAGATGTGCCTTTATACATGCATGGATTCCATGGGAAGTAATGTATGTTGTATTTTACATATTTTAATTATGTAGCGATGCTTCCCTTGTTGTTGTAGGTCATCCGATGAGGTGCAATAGAAAAAGTCAAAGACGTTCGTCCAAGTTCACAAAAGTAACAATGCAGTCTGGCAAAATATGCACAGTGGGTATTAAAATATGAGTTATGTCGTGTTTGCTTGTTTCTCTCTACTTATGGCGGTATTTGAAAGATACCCAGATGCACTTAATATTGAGCTGATAAACTAATTTAGAGTGGAAATAAAATGTGGCTGTTCTCTATATCAAATGAGCCAGAATGATCAATATCACAGTGGCCAAAATGACAGCAGTCATTTTTGGAAAACAAGTGTTTATCTGGTAAAATCAAATGGCATTGTGAAGGTTTTCAAATGGCGTTCTGTCTGGCCTCTTGGGATGCTTACAATTTATTTAAATAACTCTGGTTTTCACAATACCACAATGTAGCTTTGGCTAACAGTTCTCACAGTTTTGTCAGTAAACGACAGCAGCTGTAGGACCTAAAGTAACTTCACCAACATCACCTTGAAGAGAGCACCTACCCACCGCCACAGTACAATTTATTAAGGACACTGCTTCATATGAAAGTTGTCGTGTCAAATTAGGGTTTGAAAAGAAAATTCTCCCAGCTTGAACTGAGACATGATGTGGGACGACTGTAAAATAAATAAAGTAAAAACTGCAAATATTGTATTAAAAAGTGGAGGTGGACAACTGGGTGACACTGAAAGTGGGCTTGTGGAATGTGTAAGGAAAGAGATTTATGTTCAGTTTCAAACATACTCTCCTTATTTGGAATTGCAGGCTCAAAATACTCATTTTTGCAGCTTGCTATTTACACATATCAACCACTGTATTTATTTATAGACTTGTCTAGTAGGATCTTTTTTGTCTCTGCAACAGTATGGAGTTTTTGTCCACTGTGGATTGTTAGCTTGTTTTTGCAGATTTTTTGATGACACATTCGTTCTGTTAAAACCACGTTCCACCTCATCCCAAAGATGCTCTGTTGGTTTTTAGAGGTGGGGCAGTACAGACTTGCTGTAACACAAGCTCACTGTCAAGTAATAGTGTACAAAAATTCAACAAGGTTGGTTGTTTCCGAAATGCTCGAGGTAGTGCGATGGGACCAATGATCAGGCCACGTTCAGTCACGACATGTCGTGTCCATTCTAATGTCCATCCATACAGTAAATGGACCTCTAGACCTTGCCTGCTTGCTTGATGTACTGAGTCACAACCATGTACTGTGCCACTGTGCAGGGCGAAGTGTATGCATACACAGCCACGTGGGCTTAATAAAGTGGCTAGTTTTTTTAATATTTTAGACCTTCATTGGCATTCCTCACAAGCCTTTAGTCATATTTCCCAAGAGCCTGACATACATCAGTAGGAGTTTAGTTGTGAAGACTAGATTAATGAAATCATTATTTCCTTATGCTGTATATACTGACCAGTTTTCTTCCTTACCGGTCAGCATTTACTTTTGTTCGATGTTGCATTTCAGAGACCAGGGTCTAATCTCAGCATTATTAATTTATTTGTCTCTTTGTCTGTTTGTTTGTTTGTTTATCAATCTATTATAATAAGATAAGGTCCTTTCGGGGAGCATATAAGTAGTGTTTAAATCACAGTGAGTTACAATTCCCCAAGCAACAGGTTTCTGTGCTGGGAAATGGCCTGCCTCTGCTTCCAACAGAAGAAGTAGACCGTTATGGAGAGCGACTAGCAAATCCTTATATATGTCTTGCAATGCTATAACTTGCATCCTAATTCTGCAAAATATATGTCCACTGTGTGAAAAAGGACAGAACTTTCCCTGGGATTTCTATTCAGACTTTGCCAGAGAATGACAGTGCAGAGCGACACGTTATGTTGCATCAAGGAACAATATTGAACATGTGCAATGCATGAAGTGCACCTGTCAGTTTAGCTCAAAGAAGCATCCTTGAAGAAACACAGAGCAATACCTTCCTCGAGCTCCTCTGAAGTTCCCTTTGACTTTGTTATGGTTCTCCTTATCACTAATTCCCCATATGCACTGATGTATGCAAAAGTCACTGCAAAGTTTTTTTCCAGAACAAAGAATGGAACAACAAAATTCTGGCTCAACTTAAATGCGGGTTTGATTT
The DNA here is from genome assembly GCA_900497675.1 of Arapaima gigas. Classification (NCBI taxonomy): domain Eukaryota; kingdom Metazoa; phylum Chordata; class Actinopteri; order Osteoglossiformes; family Osteoglossidae; genus Arapaima; species Arapaima gigas. Next base: position 45,160 of record UFQX01000604.1, on the reverse strand, counting down.
GTTGTGTTTTTTTTCTCCCTCCACCTCTATTTTTCTTCCCGGTTATTTGTGCTGATACCTATTACATTTAATTGCACGGTGGTACCGACCATTTAAATATCATTAAATGGGTAGCTGTATTAGATGCATAGCAATATGCAATTTACACTTCAAAATGTCAGCAGTGAGACATTGGAACCCTTCCGTGTTTATTCCAATACACCCCTAATGTCCCAGCCACGACCACAATAGTGCTTAATATCTCAGGTACAGGTGAGAATGGACGCCTATTGTAACGTTGCGTAATCCGAGCATTCCTGGGGCTTCGGGGTAGATGGATTTCCAGGAATCAATGCATTGTGCTGTTCTAAGGGGGGCTCTGTGGCATCTGCATGCCCCAGGCAGCTTGCTTTTATTGCTTTTCCCTAGGGCTGGGCCTGCCTACACCCAGCTTTAAATTCAACCAGGTGTGGGAGGATGCGGTGGGATAAGATGATGTGAAGTATATAAGCAGATCGTAGAAAATCTTCAGTTACCATGAAAAAGTGGGCAAAAGAAAGGAATGGGTCCTTATGAATGTGGGTGTGAGTATATTGTTAGTTATGGTTGTAGTTCTTTTTGGTGCATAGTTCTGCAGAAAGGAAAACAATTGCTCTGATATCAAATACGAGTCTAATATAAGTCTATTACCTACTGATAGCTATTAGTTATTTCCTGTGAAATTATTTGAAATACTGGATTATCACTGCACTCACAGTGACATGGTAACCATGATGGGTAGCCACCTCGAAAGCCCCCATGTGAATACATACCCACCACGAATCACAGTCTACTTCCCACACAAGCAACTTAGCAATTCACACGCACAGTCCATTGGGGAGGGTTTTCTGTCTCACCTCTCGCAGAAATTGGAGGAAAACTTAATCACACCCAACAGAGGCCGTGTTCCATGAAATCACGTCTTTATAACCCAACAAACCGATGCTGCACAAAAGTGAGCATTTTTGAAACGCACGAAGTGTGCAGAGTTCTCCACTAAAACCGAAATTTTTAATTTGGTTTAAATTAAATTTAATTTAATTTAATTCTAACATTACTGATAGTTAGTGACTGACAAGTGAACGATATTGTACACTTATGCCAGACTGTTTATTAACTTGCTAACAGTAAAGCAGCATATACTGCAAAACTTTAAATACGTAAACAAATATTATTCCCAGGCATGTTTAATATTCATTGCAGAGATTTCATAAAAATCAAAACCGCAATACATTATATCAGCCGTTCAGAGCACATTACAACTTTTATAATGACTGAAATAGATTTTGACATTTAGAGACCTGCAATAAATTGGTGTATGAAGGGAAATTATTAACCTTTGTTTCAGGGTTCTGTTTTGATATATATTTTTTGATCATTTACATGTTGCTGAGTTGATCAAGGCATGGTTGGTTACAGTTCAATAGGAAACTGAGAGATTGTTTCTGTAAGCAAAAACATCTGTACTGTCATTTCAATCTGGACATTACCATAGCAACAAAAATTAGATTAAGGTATTGTAAATTCAAAATTAAAGTATTAATATTTGATTTTTTTTATTGATGCCGTGAAAATGCTGCTTTGCAAGCCTACAAAGAAGACCTCCATTAAAAGACAGATATACTGACTCATTGTAGCTTTTCACTTTTTTTTTCCAGTTTCTGTCTGGCTGAGACTAGACGGATGCAAAAATTATTTCAAAAAAATTTTCCCAAATACGTTGATACATTTTTTCAACTTTTGTTTTAAAACATTAATGTTGCAAGCTATTCAGAGAAAAATATGTGAATGATGTAAGGAGATGCCCTGAGCAGACTAAGATAAGATAACAACATGCAGCTTAAAATGTATTTTTGAAATAGCTGCTTAATGTAGCTGCCTGTAGCTTACATTTTTGGGAACATCTCGTTTGCTTTGTTGTATGCTATTGAACAAAATGGTACCCTTGATATTATTCTAGTGCACGGGTATAGTTTGCCACACCATTAAGTTTAAACACCACAACGCTGCACTATTTTCATGATAAAAAACTTATAATCTATTGGTACATATGTCCTGAATGTTAATATTTTTCTTTACATTAAGGGCGAGCTGAGGTGTTCAGCTGGGGCTTATTGTAGTTATTAATTGTGTCTTTCACCTCAACCTTCTTTTAAGTGAACGTTACAACAGTGACAGCCTCAGAAGATTTTATTCACATCGCATATTGGATCCTACACCTCAGAACTGACAAGATTTTGACAAGATCTCTTTGACTTGCAGTACTGGGTTCATCCGCCGAGACCGGCAAGAAAGCCATCCACTGCCTCCAAGGCGTCATTTGTATGACAAGCACAGTGGTGGCCACCCAGGAAGGATTACTCACCATGACATAATGGAAACAGTCATTTGACTTTATGGGGTCCCCAGCTAGAATGAGAGCAGTCACTTTGTCTGTCACCGCAGTGATATTGTTCAGATGAGGAAGGAGCTGGTATCAGTTCAGGCATGAGATGTTTGGTTTACTCAAACAACTAATGACCCTTGGAACCAAATTATTTGAAGGGCAGCAGTACTGTGACATATCGGAGCCTCAGTGAAGTCCACAAAACCTAGAAAGCCATTGGGATTTGAACTGAAGGGTCTCACTCTGACTGATAGAGAGTAATTTTAACTACATAGCTAAGTATAAACATGGAGAGGTCTACCAATTTCTATTAAAATCTGTATCATGCTGTTATCTAAAATTTTTATCAGCTTTGGGGGCTTACTTTTTCAAGATGACTACCCATCCATAAAACAGATGATCACATGCTGTTGAAAGTAAATCAAGGATTCAGAGAACTCAAAGGGAAAGGAACAATTGACTCTTTTTTTCTGAATAGCAGGGTGAACTTATTAGACATGTAATTTTACTAAAGAAAGGGCCATGAATCACCATTAGGTTATCATATTTTCTGAGGTCAAGTACAACAACCAGAAAATAATTACTGGAATTTCAGTTACACAGAAGTCACAGTCACTAAAATATTCTTGCAATTGGCTGCATGATGTTAAATTTTTATGAACAAAATGCATGTAACAGTTCATAATTAAAGGTTCATTTAACTTTTGCATATTTAACACAATTATTATCAACCTGAATCTTGAATGTATGGGAAATTCAGAATATGATTATCTTCATTTGAACTAATCCATCCATCCATCCATCCATCCATCCTTCTATTATCCTTCACTGCTATATCCTGGTCAGTGTTTTCTGCAGTCTGGAGTCTATCCCAAAGTCTCTGGGCTATGTACCTTGGCTATGTATGTTCCTGGGAGGGATTCCAGTCCATTGCAGTCACTATAACTAATGAATTAATAACTTCCCTGTATTATATACTGAGTTGCCAATTCAAAAAGTGTAGAGGTGGAAGGATAAAAAGTTACAACACATTCTGAAGTATATCAGCAAACTGTATTACCCTTAAAGTGGTTGCATTCACTCTGTCACCCCCCCCGTCAGCCAAACCTGTCATCAGTTCAGGTCCTTCCTCCAGTAAACCTAGCTTCCTCCCACTCGACTCTATTTAAAGCGTTTTTTTGGCATCACTTATTTTATTTCGGTGTAAAAAAAACAAAAAAACCTCTGATGTGTCACCAAACTTTATTACCTTTAAACCGTTTGAATTTTTTACATTACTGCGTGAGTGAAAAAGTGTGTTATTCTGTATAGTGGGAAAGCGTTTCAGTTTCATCGATGCGTACGCTGTGTGTAATATTGTGTAAGTGAGTGTGTATGTGGCATCCATGAATGTGTATGTTAGCTTTAAACATTTTTAAATTTTGTGTATTTGTATGTGTGCGTATGATTGAGTGAGGAGGTGCATATATGTGTCCAACGTGTGCGATATCCATAGATGTGTATGGTCAGCATCACGAGTGTGACATACAGTCTGAGTGTGACATCATTTGCATGTTTCAAGCCATGTCAGACATCAAATTTTAAAATTTCAAAATAACGTGACCTTTTTGGAGTTTAATGAACTTGACTACATTAAAACCTCACTTTAATCCCTAGCTACCAAATTTCACTTTTGTGGCTTGGAAAACAAAACTGTGCATGAAGAACAATCAGACAGAGTTTGATCTTTATAGGTATTGAATTTTTTTATGTCTTCCTCCCATACATCATCGTTGCTGACGTGGATGGTGAGGGGATTTTGATATTTAAATAAGTAGGTTTTTTCCCTCTCTTTGTTGGTAAATTGGTGCAGCTGGTGCATAGCATTTCCCTCGCCCTACAGTAGAAAGGCAAACTATACATTTATATTCTAGAAGCAGATTGAGAGGTATTCCAGCTATAGATGAAGTAGGAGGAAGATTTAGGCAGCAGCACCTAGTGCAGCATGTGTTCAGCCATCAGGTTCCCTAGGCACCACCAGTAAAGCTTTCTTGACATGACATCTGTTGACGGATTAGTGTTTCTCGGCCCTGATCTCCTCTTTTTTATTGGATTTGCAGGATTCAGTCCAGAGGCTATTCAGCAGCTGCTCTCGTTGGAAAAGTTCAGTGGTACAAAGTGGGGTATCAGGTGATAAAAAGTAATCCTCCCTTTCTTCTCCATTCCTTATGGCTGATATCCTACCTATATTTCCATGTCACCTGAACGCGTTTCTAAGTCTGCAAGAAAACGTGCAATTTTACTGTTGCATGCCAGAGCGTTCAAGGTCTGGAGAGTGACCAGTTGGGACACGCAACTGGGAGGACTTAATGTGCTTTTTATTACCCTTTCCCATACAACAAAACTCTCAATGCGTTCAAATAAAAGGCAAACAGAGCCGGGAACCACTCTGGAACACAAAATTCCCTACAAAGTCAAAACCGCCTAATGTCACAGTGGAAACCCCTCAGCCAAAAATATGTTTCTGTGAGACTGGACTTATATATATGTGTCCGTGGTAGATGAGCTGTATCCATGGCTCCTTATCCCATTACTTGTTGCATTACAGTGCTTGTGTCAATCATGTGGTGTGGGGGTCTTATCACCTCTGTTGAAATAGCGCCTTCCAGTTGACGTTGTGCAATCTTTGAATGAGGAAAAAATATTGAAGGAACCTTAAAATATATTCATTCTTCAGTGGAATGCAGAGAATGCTTGTAAGTTTTTTAGACGTTTAGAATTTTGCATCATTAACCGCCGGAAATGAAATATACACGCATACTCCTCGGTTCAGTTTTATGTAGTAGACAAAATGGATGGACGACGTATTTCCTCTTATCAAATACCCACTGTTCGTGAGACACAGATACAAACAGAAAAAGCAGCTGTCCGGGAGCAGCATTGTGGCAGGTGGGGTGGTTTTATCAGACAGTCTAGTAATGACATTGTGGAAGGGATGACGCTCATTCATACAAACCGCGCTTTCCAAACAACGGTGAAGTAGCAGCATGTGTCTACAGCGGGCCGCGCGAATCAGGGTCATGCTGCAGGGGCATGATTTTCCGTTCCCACCCAGGAGCTACATGAAAGGTGAGATTAAAGGCAAAGTGAATTGATTCGGTTTCAGATTGTGCCTCTTCTAACCAGGCCTGCTGGGAATGTTATGCACGCTCAAATAAGTGGAATAAGGTATTACAATGTAATTAACAGCCATGAATAGAGATGTGAAATGCATTCATTAGATTAGATAGAGGGTTTATCTCTGCTAATGTGATGTATGAATGAAGCACCAGGAACCTCATTCTGTGTCGCACAGGTCTTCTCAGCCCAATATAGGTTAATTCCCTAACCGTTTGCAGAAAACACCCACAAGTCTCCTGTAGTTCAGACGATCAGAAGTGATGCGTTATATTACCTTGAAATTTGTGTCAATGAAACACCACCTCCAAATCCTATTTATATTGAAACATTTTACATTTTAATCCAGGGCTTCATGGAGCAGTTCTGTGTACGTGAGCCAAGCGGCGCAGGAAGGTAGCTCAAGAGAGAAGATCAGTGGAGATCATGGAATTGTACGTTCTTAATTAAATGTGGAGCTGTCTTCAAGTTGGAAAGTACCTATGCACTGTAAGCTCGGTGAACTGGAAGTCTCTACTGTTTTGATCACAGTGCGATTTGACTGATTTCAGCTCCTTGACCAAGGACTGGTACGACAATATGCTTCCTTATAGCACACCTGCAAGATGTTCAGTCTGCCTAGCTGACGTTCTGCAGTGTAATAAATGTGGGCTTTCAATGTAAAGGTTAACAGTCGAAGGAAGCTGGTTTTAAGTTCGGTAATAGCTTGATTAGTAGAACTTTTTGGAATTGTATGCACTGGTTTCTGTTTTTATTTCTTATTATTACAGGTGTAACCAATCTGCATTACGTTGTACATGTGCAGTTTTGGAGCTCGATTCATGAAATATGCGGAAATAATTATCTTTTATAACAGGGTTTCATTTCCAAAGAACACATGTAGAGTGCGAACCAAGGTATTGCTGCGTAACATTTCTCTTGGAGAACTCCAGTATAATACCTGGAACAATGGGCAATAATATTCCTTCATGAACAAATTCACAAGCTAAGCTATAAAATAAGGTAATAATTTTAACCTATTTTAGAACGTTCTGCCCCCATCTTCTTGGCAGAGATATGCAGCAAGTCCTCAATGGCCACTGTTCTGAGTGTAACCCTCAAAAATATCAAATTATGCACCACATATGAGATATAAGGGGAAAACTTGTACAAGGCATATTAAATTTAGTGAATCCATCTAAATATGCCACACAAATAAAGGTGTCCTACTAGCATATCACAAAGGAGACAAGAGGGAATGCTTTATCTGCTGAAACCTATCCATTTCTGCTTTCACAGTAGAAGCAACACTTGAAATGTACATCATATAAATCCAAAACCCATATTACTAGTTCATACAGCAGTCATTAAAAATCCAAAACCTTCTCTGTTGAAGCCCTCCACGATACACATATCCACTTGCGAGCCTAAATGTTTTCACCTCGAAATGGTACAGTTAACACTCTTTTAGGGGACTAATGAGCACCTTTGTGTTAAATGGAAGAAGAAGGGATGGAAAAAGGTCATAGAGGAGTTGACTCACGTGGGCGGGTTGCTGTCTTAGTTGCCTTGAAGAGGCTGGAAATTATTTACCCTCCTTCCAGTCTCTTCTACAGGTTCAAAGACCATGTGCAATCCATTCCAGTTCATACCAAAACCCCAGTGTCACACCTAAAATTCTGCCAGACGTTTTCAGGGCAAAGAAAAAATGCCACAAGTAACAGATTACAAGGCGATTATTTGCTGAGTCAAGCCATAACTGTAAGGAAGACGCTCTTGGTTTACATATGAAAACCGACTGATAAAATCATTGATGTTGGTGGGTAGCTCTCACCTAGACAGTCCTAACTGAATTGTAAATGACAGCAAGCTATAGAACACGTCATTTTCCGATTAAAGAAGTGCTTCCAAAGCTTTGACAGAAGTAACATGATTTAAGCTACACTGATTTTATGCAGTGTTTACAATAGTCTACAGGGCTGTAGTTACAACTAGGAAAGCACTGGCAAGTTGATACAGTACATTTTCAGGTATAATTTCAGAAATTCACGTCTGCAGTGTGTGTAACACCAAGGTAACCAAAAATGTGAGGATGGTCAGTTAAAAAATATTGAGCACAAGAATTTCTACTGGTCGGGGTTCCACTCCATCCCAGGGTGCCAGTTCTTAGACATTCAGTCTAGTTTGTGTGCTAACTCTTGCCGGGCTTTTTCTCTGATGCCGACTTGTCTTACTCCATGTCCGCATGCCCATCCCTGATTCCGGTTGCTCAGGCTTTCCCCCTGAAAGGAACCTGCCTCAGCTTTTAGTATCAGGGACACAAATGAAAAGGAATGACCTTGATTTTGCGTTGTACCATCAGCTGACATAGCAACCTGTGTCTCCTTTTGTGGGATCCTATCAACTAGATGATAGTGACACTGAATTATTTCCACACAGATCTAACCACAAAGGATAAAAATGCAGTGCGTGTTTAGAAACCACACTGGAGAAAGGCATGAAAGGAGAAGGTAATTTATATTCTCTGAAAAAAATGATCTGTGTATTTGAGCTGTATTTTTATGTAAAATTCTGGGTTTACAGAATATTCATAGTATGCCAGTCTCAATGGCACGATCTTGTATTTTTAGTCGGATGTGGTGCACTTGAGTTCCACACCGAATGTTGATATACTGCCTCTCCCGTCATCATTTTGTGGAAATGGCATTCGTCATTTGTTTCTCTATAATATACTTTAAACCCACGTATTTGCCACCGGCCTTGCCTCCGGAAGGATGCATTTTAATTTGAAAGGTTTTATAAAATGTATCTTTGTTTATTTCAATTTATTCCCTTTAAGATGATAGAATGTGTTTTTCAAGAAAATGCTGTTGTGTTCATATATATTACTAGTAAAGTACACTAGTACTAGTAGTCAGAGGACCCATTTGTTGTTTCCTCCTGCTTACTGCTATACTCAATTCAAGGTGTTACCATAATGGAGGTACAGCATCCTCAATTTTTTTTTTTTTACCAACTGAAAATCATCTAAATGCTCATTTATTTTAAATATGTATATTTTTGACTGCTGATTCATAACAATGTTTAGTGCCACACAGCAGCAAATTTGTGATGCTTAATCAGAATTAATAATGTTTTCCATTTCTTTTAGAGGAAAAGAACCACGTGGTGCGTAGTTTTCTGTAATACATACTATTTGAGACTATATTATTAGCATGGAGACCCCCCCCAGTGTAGCAGTTAGCATAGTGGCTAAGGACACTGATTTGAAGCCTGATGTTTGTCTTGTTTAGCTCACCACAGAATTCAGTTTGAATGCTTTTGAGCAAGACATGAGACAATAATCTCTACCCTAGATTATTACCAGCACTATAATTCTACCTTACATGGACGTCGCATGAACGATTCCTGTTTTCTAAGAAATCAGCCCAGGAGAATAAGTGCATTTCTACCTCAAAGAGAATGACACTTACTGTCTTCACACCAGGGAAAGGAACAGTCACGTAGCCCCGGGACGTAAGTCACCCAGCAGGTTTTACCCCCGGCACCTGACAATGACTGCGCTGAGAAAGATGATTGCACTGTCATGTCTGACACAAATAAAGAATTGCCGCTTTTATCCTCTTTCGAACACATCTCAGACAGGCGCGGGGCTAAATTGTGTGTCATTCATGCAGCTGAATGGAATTTCTGCTCATAATTGCAAGACAGCGGGACCCTTCTTCCGTGCTGAAAGTGATCCAGATATCAATCGTGTTTTTTCCCCTCTTTCGTTGGAGCACCACATTAGTCATAGAACATAATTGCCATCTGAGGTGCGGCTAACACTGTCAATTGACTCAAATTAACAAACCTGCTTAAGACAGTGGCTCATCATTGGAATCCTACAGAGAATTACATTTAGCAGACAAAAAACCATGATGTCACTTTATTCCCGCGAAGGAGCACTAATCATTACAGATGTCAGATCTGCGGATGGCTTGTTGACCTTAGGAATTTAATGGGGTTTTTTTTTGGTAGGCTTTTGTTAGCCTTTTCCTGATAAGATCCCTTGGGTCACACTGCTACTCGGCACTGTTCAGGAGCGCTCACTGAGGTGTGTATTCAATCATCGCGAACAAACGGAGTCACATGTAAACTGGTGAAAAGAATTAAGCAGACTGGAACAGAACTCTAGCTGTCGCCTTCCACAAATGGCGAGCCCTTTGTTGCAGACTGTCAGAGCGCAGAAACTGTTGCAACTGTTTGCTTTTAATAATTTAGTAATACATTCTGATCGGTTTTTTTTTTTTTTTTTTGGCTGTGTTATTACCACACTTTTATGTAGTTTCTGAAAAATTTCTGAAACGTTTTGGCTTCAGATACATGTCAGAAATCCAGACTGGCTGTGATATGTGTAATAAAGTTATCTCTTAACTAGATACAAGATAGTCTTTGCAATAGTAAGCAAAGGACCCCTTGGGGTTCCATGGATGGGCTTCTGCGGGTCCATGAAGTGCAGACTTGATTTAAAAGTAACCTAAATAAATAAATAAATAAAATTTCTCTGAATAAAAATTAAAAATAAAATAAAACTGTTATTTCACTGTTACTGTCTGTAACATAATTCTGTCTGAAAGTTTTACTGATCTACTTCATAAAATAGAAAAATATCAGTGTATAAACTGTTATAGCTTATGTTCACACCACCAGAATTGGAGAAACTTGTTTGTTACACATAAAAGAGTTTTAGTGCCCTAAATAGAGGGCCCAACATAAGATCTGTTAGCTGTCTAATTGCTAACCAGCCCTCAAGCTGTAGCTTCATGTCCGTCAGCAAGAAGGTCACCACATGGTCACTGAATCGTCGCCATTTCTGCTATCTAATCACAGGCTCATGTGAGGACAGGTATTTGACCTTACACCCCATGCCGCTCCAGTTTTTCTGGCTTCTGCTGTGCTCAACACTAACACATTAGCACGTTTCTCAGCTTGCTTGTTCCCCGATCCCCCTGGTGGTGCTAATCTCTCTCTCTCTGTCTCACTAAAGCCCTGGGTGGCCCACATAAGGACAGGTGCTCAGATGTGGTGCCCCACACTGTGGTGCTTTTCGATCTTGTCATCTGACCTGAAATGAATCTTCTAATATAGACACAGCTGGTGTGGCCGATGTCAGCTGTGCACAAACACACACACCCATGCTGGTAAAACACACACACTCACACTCATGCTGGTATAACAAGTTCCCCTCATTCCTGGGTTCATTCAGGTTTAGATCTTGTGCCATGTTGGTAAGCAGTTACTGACATTATACATTTCCCTATTTCCTTAGTGGCTACGCTGAATGTATCAACCAATAATAAAAATAATATACAGTCTGAGGCCTTTTATTTTTCCTGTTATTATACAGCTGGCAGAATTGTACTCAGAGAAGAACAGTGGGATAGGAGGCAGCTACTCAGGCCCTTGTACTGTGATGTCTTGGCATGTCTTGTGGCAAAATACATGTCTTTTATTTCTTTGCAGTGGTTGAGTCTTCTGTGAACCACACACATTATGGAACATTCCAGAATAATTTTTCAGATTTTTTTTTGCCTTATTCCATATTGTCCATTATAACATGACAAGACAGTGTCTGAATATAGATACAGTGCTTTGCAAAACTATTCAAACCCCTTGAAAGTTAGCAACATTGCCTGTTAACTTAACGTTGCCTGAATGTTATACTCACACATATTTTTTCCAGTCAGTATTTTTATTTTGAATTCATATGCTCCAACATTACATCTACAAAGTCAAAATAACTCATTTGTCTGCAGATATAAAAGGAAATGAAAAACTGAAATATGCTACTTCCAAAAGTGTTCAAACCCCATGTATTAGTATTTGGTTGAGCCACCTTTTTCTGCAATAACAGCTTCAAGTCTTTTGGGTCAAGTATGTACCAGCTTTACACACTGTTTGTGACTTATATCTTGTCCCTTTCATTTTGTCAAATCTGCAGGAAGCTGTTTAGGTTCGTTGGATGATACCTGCGGACCACAGTTTTCAAACAGTGCCATAGATTCTCCATGGGACTGAGATGAGGACTTTCACCCTTTTGTTTCTGAGCCATACCAATGTTGCTTTGGCCTTGTTCTTGGGGTCATTGTCCTGCTGAAAGATAAACTTTCTCCCAAACTTCATTTTCTTAGCAAAGAGAAGCTGGTTCTCTTGCAGTATTTCCCTGTATTTTGTGTTAGATTTGTGACGCACATAATTCTTTGAATTTTGGCCCAAAAATTGTGTCTTGGTCTCATCTGACCACAAAATAGTTCCTCATATCTTAGCTGGGATAGTCACAGGCTTTGATATAATTGTTTCTGAGTAATGGCTTCTTTTTCGCCACCCTTCCATACTGGCCAGGACTATGCAGTCCTCTTGATGTTGGGAACCGGTACACCTTTTCTCCACTTTCAGACACTGATCTCCATAGCTCCTTCAAAGTGCTGGTCTCTCTGTGGCTTCCTTAACACGTCTATGTCTTGTTCAGATCCTGAGTTTTGAAGGACTGCCTTAGCTATGCAGCGTCTGGATGATGTGAGGCAGCTTCTACTTCTTGATTATTGACCCAACAGAACTGCATGGGAGATCCAAACACTTGGAATTTATTTATTTATTTATTTATTTATTTATTTATTTATTTATTTTTAATTTTTACATTTCTATGACTTTTGTAATGTTCTTCAGTCTTTCTTTAACTTCTCTTTAGTTATTCTTATACATTTCCTTCAGGTTCACAGTCACGCCAACATTACAACAAGTGCTTTTTAAGGTGATTTTTACTTTAAGAAGAAACCAATTATTTCCAGTTAAGGGGCATTTTTGTCCATTGAGTAGCGTTACTTTTGAGTCTAAAGTTGCAATTTCCAGAAATCAGGGGTTTGAGCACTTATATAAGTAACATTGTGGTTTTTCAATTTCTTCAAAATACAATTTAATGTTAAAACATATAAATCCAGGCCACTTTGATCACTTTCAAGAGATTTGAAGGGTTTTGCAAGGCACTGTATCTGTTGCAGCATCCTGCCACTTTACTCCTTTTGTCCTTCTCTCACACCATTCTACATCAGAGATTATACATGTTCTCTGCTGGACAACGTTGCAGCTAGTGCAATTTGTTTTAAAAAACAAAATTGGCATTATTGTGTAGGAGGAAACCTTGTTTTCAGTTCAGCTGTGCTTCAATGAAGCCCGCACACAACACCCATCACACTGACAAAATAGCTACAGGATGCTGGGGAATCACTGGGTTGAACATTGAATCCATCATAGGCAATTCAACAGCTCAAACCTCCTAGAGATCATGAAATCCCTGGTACAAGGATAGGTCAGACAGTAAACCAAAAATATCCCTCATCGAACACGTACGTGATGATTGTGCCAAGGTTTTTGGTCTCAAGGTGCTTGAAAACTGTAAAATTGTACAAAATTTTCCAGGGCCCTTAAAATATTATTACACTTAAAACAGCTGTTGTGGGACAACAGCCTAATTTTGTTAACTGCCACTTTTTATTTTCACGTTTTCCCGTAAACAAGCAACAAGGCAATGAATATGTAAAATGTCAAATAAATCTATCAGGGTTGCCGTTTATAGGCCTCCAGAGACCACTTTTGGTTGTAGACCAGTTTTGCAACATAAGGAATATGATGTTTTTTTTTCCTTCTTTTTCTTGTTTCTTCAGAAATGCAGGTCTTTAGGTCAGTAAAAATGTCTCATTTATTATAGTTCCTTGTACATATTTCAAACACTGCAGGTTAAGACATGTTCAGCAGTCAGTTTATTCTGAACTATTCTTCTTCACAACACAAAAACTTTTGTCGTTGTCAGTTGATAGAGCCCTTGTAGGTAAACTTTTATGATTATTTTTTTCTTCTGCTATTTGTGTAATTTTTTACCAGTAAGCCTGAGAATATCACTTTATGTATTTAATTCAAAATGTCAGTGCAACAATATTTCAGTCGAATTGCCAGATAAGAACAATGTCCTTGTCCTTTGCCAAAAATGTTCTCCTCATTGTTTTACGTGTTAAACGTTTACTAGAAAAATAATGTTTCAGTCTCCAAGAAAGGAGAACACACTTCACTTCTCCATTGCTTTCCATCAAAAATAAAAGAATGCCACTCAAAATAATTTGAATCGAAGGCATGTACAGTTGCATGGATCATTTCTCATGCCTGTTGTGTCGCTGACTTTATTTCAGTATCTATAGGTCAGCAAGTTCCATATCATCTAATCCGGATTGTTTAAATAACGTGACGGCTGAAAGACATGAGTATTCAGATATGTTTGCCAGCATTAAAATGTTTCACTGATGTGTTATTAAGGTTTTTAATTCATACTTTTTTAATAAGGACATGTTTGTAAGGAATTTTTCCTATTTTATAGGAAAAAATTATGTGGGAAGAGACATAAGATCATACGGTTTAAGTTTGAAGGGCCACTTGGTCCTTAGAGAGCAGCTAAATATTGTGAGGTTAGCAAAATATACGGGTTCAATTTAAGCCTTTAAATGAATTTTTTAAAGAAAGAAAGAAAAAAAAAAACACATCTGGCAGTTGATATGTCCAGAAAGCTGACACTGCCTTAAACTGATCATTTTTTAGAGGTAGACTTTTGGGTGCTTTACAGGAACTCATAAATTCTGGCCGCTTTAATGAACTTAGAAATAACAAAAGATGTGCTTTTCTCTGCTGCAGTTTGCAAACAATATTTTTTTTGGCCTTCTCTTTCCCTGGTTTGAGCCAGTAGATTCTTTAGTGGTTAAAGATCTGGACGTGAGATCAACTTGAAAGGCTGTGGAACTATTCATTGTACCTTTGTTGAATAGAAAAAAAATAATATCTCCTTCTGAATATTACAGCAATTTTAAACTCTACCATGTTATTGAATGCGACTGCTTAGTTCAAGAAAGCGTATCCTAAACATCATAATGTGTGAAGTTGTGGTTCCCATCTCAAAGTTAACGTGTTCAACCGCTGTGGGATGGTACGGGGTGACACATTCCCTGGTACCACGTACTCTGGAGTTTTTGGGTGGGTGTGTTGCACTGCACATTAAGCACTGCCTTTTCAACATGCCACTCAGAAATAAAGTTCATCTTCCCCACCGCTTTGTCTCCTGAGCCCTATCTAGTAACACTGCCAAAACGGGTCATTACAACATCAGTAACCACATACTTAACTTACATTAGCACCATTCCTGGCAGGAAAAAAAAAATCTCTAGAACACATTACTCAGCTCTTGGCATGTCTTGTACCTTTACAAATGATGTCTGCATTACCACTAAAATGAAACTATATCCCAGTTGTTTTAATTTGGGCAATAGGTGTTTCTGCTGAAATATGCAATTATAGTTTGTACTCCGTAGGCCCTACTGATGGAATGTCACTTTGAGTACAGACCTTGTTTGCGCAAGTAATTCAGGGTTTGGATGCGAACACTTGCTATATTAATAAAGAATTGGCATTTATGATCCGATCACCCCGGGCCAGACATTTGTTATTTTACAGTTAATGGCTTAAGCAGTGTAGACGGGTAATGAAAATAAACATAATCCATCTTTCATTGTTATCTGTGATACAAAGTTAAAATAGTGTATCCATCACGTGAAGGAAAACAAACTCTGAAAGGTGGTGCTTTTTGGCCTCAAATGTCTGCTGCCAATTTAGTCCAAGTAATTTGCTTTGTGTATAGGTCTTGCACTCGCACTGTGCTGGACAGAGGGCAATCCAGTTTAACTTGAAGAATAATGCATGTTAATTGGACATTATGAAATATGGAATGGCTTGCTGGAGAATTATTCAATAATCACAGTTGCTGCTGAGCTCACAGCAGGAGCAGCTCAGGGAACTTCCACCTTGCACAAACTCTGGTAACTATGTTTTCCAAGGGTTTATAATACATTAAATTGTGGCTCTCTGCAGCACCGATAGCAAGTTTCAGAGTCTTACTAATGTTACTTGTTATGTGCTGTGTGTGTGTTCTTATACACACACACGCACATATATGTATGAAAATATAAATGTATTATGAAAAACTGAAATATATAGGAAGGAAGAATGAAGGAATTACCAAGGAATTATCAAATATCATCCAAAGAAGGCACCTATCAAGACTAGAAATTAATGAAACCGATACCAAGACTTAAATCCCATGCAACTATTGCAGAGGAGCAGCACCTAGTAGATGCAGGCAGGGACAGTGTATATTGAAAGCCTCAACAAAGTGACAGGCATGATATGTGGTAACAACAGTCTCAATTCCAAGATGAAGGAATATGAGAAACTGGAGAAATGCCTGAGACTGATAGAAGAACTAGAGAGAACGTTAACGGTGAAAACTAAGGTAGTTCCATTGGGGATAGAAGCACTTGGAGGTGTGACCCCCTAAGTGGGAAGTGGGAAGAATGGCTCTATCAGATCCCAGGTATGACAAAATTGGGCTCAGTTTAGAAGAGGGCAATCCTAGGAACAGCAAAAATGCTGCGCTGTATCCTCAAACAGCCAGGTCTCTGGAAGGAGGACCAAGCCTAAGGAAAGTTACCACCCACAGCGGGAAACTTTTTTTTTTATATGTATATATTATATATAACCATTGTTTGGAAACTATCGGCCTACAATTTCAACGTGATAAATCTCTCTAATTATCAGCTACTTAATTAACAACTTATTGTCACTAATTTGCATGTTAATAACACAGTATGATAATAGAGTATGAACAGAACAGCACGTTTCACATGTTAGTGGCGGCACCGGTGTCATGTCTACACACAGCACCTACCTTACGGTACAGAAGATACGAGGGCACGTGCACGGCATTTGGTTCAGTGTTAGGAGATCTGTCAGAGTGACCCACCTCGCTGTCAGCTGACATACTAACAGAACTATACAGAATTTGTTGATTTTTTTAAAATTTATTTCGATTTTTATTCACATCATGGCTTTTGATTATGGATAAGCTTCAACAACAATTCTTAGCAACAATTCTGCAGCAGAAGTTTCAGTTTGGATCCCAGTATTTTGGCAGTTTTTTTTTTTCTTTCCAAAAGCCTTTATAGCATAACAGATTGCTATGTATATACAGACACTCTGCATGCGGTGTCACTACTTCCACTTCTTCAACCGATTTAAACATTTTTAAAATAGGTGGATCAAGGCGTCAATGTCTCTTTCAGACTTGGCATACGGCTTGATATCATCCATGTACAGGAAATAGCTGATGGTGGCTCTGCTCTTGAACCTGTATCTGTAATCACTCTTAGAGATAACTGGGTGATGGGGTTCAGACCTATGTAAAACTGCACTGGGGATAGTGCATCTCCTTGGTATGCACCACTTTTTATGGTCACTTTGACTGTTATGTTTGAGTCAGTTTCTAATGTCGTCCCCCAGTGGTCCATTGAGTTCTTGATGAAGGTTATTAACATCTTATTGACCTGATAGAGCACTAGGCATTCCAGCATCCATTTGTGTAGCATTGAGTCATATGATTATCGATGCAGGTAACGCTCAAGTTGGTCTGCCTGGTGTTGGAATCTAGGCAACTGGACAGCTCTCTCTACTGGTACTGGGTGCTTCGAGCCTCTGGTGTTGTTTCTGATCCCTTTCTGGGCAGTGCTCATGTACTTACTTACATGTGCATTCAGCTTGCTGGCTTTGATGTCTGACAGAAGTTTCCAGAAGTTGTCTGTTATGGATAGACAGGTTATTAGGCACTAATTGGATGGTGCTTGTCTCTTACCTCGGACTCTTTCCTGACCAGTACTATTCCTCCTTGGGTTAGCCAGTCGGAGTGGAGGCTTGTTGGTAGCAGCTGGCTCATTTGTGTAGCTAGGCGAGCATGTAGGATATACTGCGGTACGGCATGGGAGATGAGAGCAGCACTTGCGTGGGTTTTCAGTGTGAGGCCAATTCTGTGAGACGCACAATAAAAGGAGGACATGCCAAGTTAACCCACCGCAACCACATCTTTTTATGATATAACACTGCAAACAAGTAACACTCTGAGATGCGAGAAGATAGCTGCTGGCTGTTCAGGGGTGGATGGGTGTATTTCAAACAGCTTTCACCTTATGCAATCATTACCCTACATTGTGACACATACACATTGTGCAGGTACACCTGAGCAATAGTTGAAGGCATTTTCATAACATTTTCCATCCAAAGTTTAAGTTATAAACATTGTAATCATGTCACAGTACTGTATATGTTTTTGTACACCGGTCAACAACACTATTGTTACAGTATGGGAGCATACATGTACTATATATATCACAAGCTGTTTATGCATGCATTTCAATTAGCTATAAGATGCTCATTTCCTATCTATCTATCTATCTATCTATCTATCTATGTTGAACACAACTAAATCGATTCTTTGTGCTTTTCAGTCGATTTGCACGACTCACTGAAAACACTCATTCAAAAAGGAGTTTGTTCACAAATGGTCAGTCACTAATGATATTCTTAACAAGAAAAAAGGAGACGTCCAACAGTAAGGGCAGAATGTGCATCGTAACGATACCGCATGAGTTCTGTCATAAAACAGTGCTAAACGGAGCAGTGTTAAGCAGGGTATTACTTCATTTAAACACATGACCTTTGCAGACTAGCGCGGGGACATGTTTTATCTCCACTGTCCATCTATTATTGTTAACTGCTTAATCCTGCGCAGGGTGGCGGCAGCCGGGAGCGTGTCACAGCGTCACTGTGCGCTAAGCTATGAAACTACCCCTGGATGAGACGCCAGTCCATCGTAGAGTGGCCACGGACACACGATGGGCAATTTAGAATAACCGTTTAATCTGAAAGGCATGTCTTTGGGAGGAAACCAGAGCACCTGAGCCACTGTACGTTCCACCTCTCTGCCAGTTTTTAATGTTTTTTCAAAGCTTTCTAAGTGGACCTTGTGCATTTAGGTATCTGTCTACAAACGTTTTTGCATTTACTGGCCACATAACTTTTGATATGGCCAATATAATGACCCAGTTCCTGTTGGCCGTTTTGTTATTGTTAAAAGGCCAAGCAAGTTTTTTTGTTGTTTTTTCCCCCTGCAAAAGTTGCAAAACTTATCACAGATTTGACAGAAAATGATGGTCTTTGAATTTATTTATTTCTTTATTTCTCTCCATTTATATGTTGCTTTTTTTTCCAATTAAAACTGTAAAAAATGTAACTTGCATCAAAAGCTTTGTACCAAAACAAATCCAGCCCATGCCATCTAGTGTGTTTTTCATAATTTATTTTGAAAACAGCTGTTGTCCAGATTGAAATCTGAGAAAACCGATGCTTGCAAATTCATCTTTATATGTGTATGTTAGTTATAAAAAGTAAGCAATTTTTTGAAGGATAATGATTCATTTGAGGATGTAGAAGGGATATGGAAACAGGATAAACTGAAAATTAATGAATGGCTGAACTGAACAAATTAAACTTTACTGATCCCACAAAGAATAATATATAATTATCTAAGATCAATGAGATTCAAGTTCCTGGTTGATGTTCACAAGGAGCCTTCCAGGTACCTTCTGTCCTGCTCACCTTGCTGGGTTAAGCAGGCCTCCTTTGCAGGGAGGTTGATCAGCCAGGCGCATGGCAGCTGCAGCCTCTTTGATCTGACCCAGCTGCTCTTTTTTTCCTCCTTTTGGTTCATGACACTTGTTTTGCTTGTGAGCACCTGGCTGCCGTTGGTCTTGGTGCCAAGTTTCTGGGTGACGCTGGAGGAAAGTGGCGCTGTGTCCACAATTCAAATACCCCTTGACCCCCAGGTACATGAAGAAAGCAGCAAGGAGGCCCAATTCATACTTTTAAATATTGAAAAATTGCTACATTTTGCATAATGTTCTTGTTCTAATGTGTTCATAGTTGGTTCTCGTTCAAAAGTCTCTTAGTCAGTTCTGCTGCAAAATTCCACTGTATGAATAATGAGACTGAGTTCTGCTTTTTTCTTGTTTTTGTATATTACCATGGTTGACAAGAATTTACACTGTCATGGCTGAAAAGAACACACACAACTCTCTGATTTCTGTGTTATTGTTAGTTTATATTATTCACACATATATGCTCACACAAACACATACACATGTATAGTGCCTTAAGTTTAACACATTGAATGAAAATGTGGAGATTTTATATATAATAATATGGTAATAAAACAGAAAGGTTAAATAATACGATAGCTTTTATTAACATTAAATTTTGCACACTGCTTGCCATTATTCAGGTACTGTGCCTCACCCCCTATGCCTTTGGGATAGGCTGCTGACCACCATGACCCTTTATTCAGACAAGCATGTAATGATAATGAATAAATTATAAATATTTTAGCATCACTATGACTAAGTTAGTTTTGGCCCTGGAAGGACAAACGCTGCATATTCGGTAGCTGAAATAGGAGAAACATTTTTTAGGCCCAACTGAAGAGTCCTGCTCGGCATATAAGAGCAGTAATTTCTTAATCCAGAATCCAGTAAAACTGCATGTCATCCATGAATGTTTCACAATTTCAACATAGACAGCAGACTTTTTTGCCAGTGTGACGGCATGGGATTGTTTTAAGCATCTCCCTATATTGATAGTAAGTACAAACTGTCTTTGCGCTAACAAACTATTTTTCCAAGAACATAGAAGATAATCTGCTGCCTTTTCTATACTGATCAGGCTCAGAATATTTTATTTCTTTGCATAACAATTACTGCAGGGTTAGGAAAGCCCTTACATAATGCCTCATCAGAAATTGCATTCAGCACAGTCATATAATTTTCCTCCGTTGATTTTTTTTGTTCTGTTTTTTCCTTGTCTAAGATTAATGAGATTCATTCATACATGACTCACAATCAAGTAGCTGTAATTTCATGCCATTTCAAATTGAAGGCTGATTCATGAGCAGAAACAATGCATTCTGTTTAGTTTTTCACACATAGAATATAACCAAACATATCACACCGCATACAGATCGATAGTATTATGCTGTACGCATTCCAGTATGGGTCATCGTGTGGTGCTTGTTTAGCGGGTTGTTTTTTTTGCAATCTGGAGGTTGCTGGTTCAAATCCCACTCCAACTTAAATACTTTTAAATAGGGTATTGATACTTTAAGAATACCCTGTCGAATAAATGGATATCAAGGTAAAGATGTTTACCTAAGACTTGCATTTCACTTGCCAAAAATAAATGATTATATACCCAAGAAGACTTAGTTCACTGAAATCTGCTTTTGGAGATCTTGTTCCAGTTTGTTATTTATGGTGTTTCTATGTTTTGTGGATGTTTGCAAATACTTATTAATAAATAGCATTATTATTCATAGCCTTTGAGTAAATTTTTAAGCTCTTTGGATGACCATTAAAACAACTTTGTCTATGTAAGTTACTATGTAAAAGGATTGTACTGAATAGGCTAAAAAAGGTACAGTTATCCACACGATAAGTGCATCTATAACATTCATGCTTTCTAGATGCTGAATCATTATATTCTTTTTTTTAAATGAATATTTTGTACAAATATTTCAGTGGTCTCAGGGATGAATTCAGCAAGTGGATAAAGCAAAATTTGCCATTTTCCCCTGCCAATTTAATGTTTTTGAGTTGAAAAAGTGGAAAAGTGGAAGACATGCTGTCAATATAGATTTTGATGGTCTTAAGTATTTCTACTAAGCTGTAAAATGCTGCATCTGCTGTGCTGCGTTGCGCTGAAGCCCAATAACCTGAAATTCATGGTGATCCTGGAACCTCAGTTTGTTGCATGTGTCGCTTGTAATAAAAAAGAAAAAAGTAAAATACCAGTTGTCACACCGTCAGGTACAAAAATAGAACTAAACATGTCTAGTACAAAGTGCAAGTCTGGATTGTTTAAGTGAAATAGCACATGTTAATATGTACGTATTATGGTTACTTCAAATTAAAACAAGGTTTGGTTTTATTATGTCCCATCTCTCCTGACTTCATACTTGATATATTTTTGATGGCTGCTTTACTAAAAGGGGTCAGCACAATATTAGATGCAGCAGCTTATTGATGTTTTTATATGTCATGTAAAAGTTCAGAATGATATATGGATGGGTGGGATAGATAGATGGATTCATACAAGATTCAATTTTTGCTAATACCATTACAAGTAATAGTATAGTTTTTGTGGCAAATGGTTTATGGCACAAAGGAAACAGATTCAGAATTCAGGTTTATTTTGGTGCTTGTAGGTTGGGGGAAATGTGGATCAGGACAGGACCCTCTGTATCTCGCTCCAAGTCTTGATACTACAGACAGCAGGGCCTCCAATAAGGGAGTCATGCCAACCATATGTTTGTTGGTCGTAAGTAGGCTTATGTGTTCCAGATGGTCTGGTGTCTAGTAAGGGTATCCAGGTGTGGGTGTGTTCCATTAGGCATGAGTTCGAGTTTATATGGTGTACGTGAAATATATACTAAACAGCAAAAACAAATCTGAGCAAGAGGATTTAGAAATGTAAAAATATTGCTTGAAGAGAGTGGGGTGTTAAAGGAATTGAATGCAATTCCAGAGAATTGTCTGTCAGCCATTTTGGGTGTTTAACATAGTTGATACTGTGTATCCATTAAGCTGAAAATGCACAGTTATAATGTTGCACATGATAAATGCAAGCTGCTCAGTGGATTCCTGCTATGGTTCATTACGCATCCTTGGGAGACTAAGTTAATAGTGAAAATTACCCTGGAGCAGTAACCCCAACCTTACTAGCCCCATAGTTTTAAACATGAAACCACAGTCAGAAGCATGACAGGACAAACGTGCACTGCTGTTGTATCTCAGCTGTTCTCCCGAGAGGAGAGTGTCTCATGCTTGCTTTGTTTAACCTTTTGTACATGATTGCTATCATCTTTCCTGCATTATTTTGTGAAATATGCATTCTTAATGTATCTTTAACATATTTTTTCATTATTTATTTACATTAAAGTACATGTTAGTTGCAGCGTAAAACAAAGAAGTAGTTTTATATTAAATGCTCTACAGTATCATTCTGCACACAAACATACCCACTGTCTAAAAGAAATCATTGGTCATCTTTTATTTAAGTATCATAATAAGTTGTATATATTATATATTAGTCATAGGTTTTGTGTTTTGGCTGATGGGCTAGGAAAACATCATTTTTAAAATAAAAAAAAAATTATTTAATGTGGACACCCACAATCCAAAACATTGCTGTTCAACACTTTTTCGGGAAAGGAATAGATTCCAACTTGGGGTACCTGAGTTCTACATGCTTAAAATTCCAATAGCAACAACGATTAAATGAAATCACTAAGGAATGTAACCCAGAGAAAATGACAACAAAGCTGAAAAACGCATCAGTTAAAGATTGTTACATTAGTCTTAATAGATACTGAGTTAGCAATACAATAATTCCTCAGTATCCAAATGTAATTCATCCCTGAAAATGCATTGCATACTGGATTTTTCTGATACCAAGTGCCTATTTCCCATTATATTAACCTTTACATACACAGCTGGGGTCATTTTGATCCCAAGCAGCCTTCAAAATTCACTTACTTACTTGCTAATTTTAATTTGCATTTCAAATCCTCAGTACCTTTTTGACAGTAACAGATGCTGAATTTCCTGTAGTGTTTTCTAGGCTGGGACTTGAAAGTTGGCACTAGCTGTGTTCAAGACACAGCTTTGCACTCCTTTTCAGTGCATAAACAAGGCAGAACAAAAGAGAAGGGTTTCATCATCGCTGCTTGTATTGTTGTGGCAAAGATCTCCGTGGGGGGGTCTGCTCCTCAGGATATCCTGCAGGCAACCTTACAGGGAAAGAAACCCTCCGACTCTATGCTATGTGGAGACTGCATTTGAATGGGAGGCAGGCTGCCGATGCTGCTTTTCAGGCAATATTCAAGATGGTTTAAAAAGTATAAATTTGCAGCAGAGGCCAATGGATCTTAATGGGTGCACATCATTTTCACATTATAGGTAATCGCTGAAATCTGAAAAACCCAGCTTATACTCACCATTGGTTTTTCTTTAATAGAGAAATGCTTGCATATTTAACTCTTGCAATAGTTCTATTTCTACATTACAGTGTTGGGAACTAAAAACACTAAAATGGTCCCTAAAAGTGGAACAGGAACGCAATAAATTTGTCTTTATTTTAGACGCATTATTTTAGATTTTGGAAGATATTGTTATTTGGCTATGAAGATAAACATGAAATTCTTTTATGTGAGTTCTGTGGGTACTGATGAGTGTAAGGTGAAAGTAAAATCCTCCATATACTTCTTTTAGATATAACTATAGATGACTTCATGTGCAAGAGTTTGAAATTTCTATACATTTAGTCAAGGAAAATAGACTGTGCTCATTTCTCTATTAAATGCTTTCTGTTGAAATATCATATTCGGTAGACATGAGAAACTAGAAGAGAACCATGAAATGCCAACGTGGACGACAGCTTTAGGACTAAGGCCGTCATAGTGCCAGCAAAGACAGTGGCAAGGTCATCCATCACCACCTAAACCTTTTACCTTCCATCATTAACTTGAGAATTTTACTAGCACTGCAGTATGTCTCCCTTTTGTGTGTGTTTTTCAGCAGGTCTCTCAATGTGGAACCTTATATCCATTGACAGCTTTAGTAGAACAATCCTCTCTAGGATAGTAAAAAAAGCAACAAGGTCATCCATTGGCACCTAAACCTTCTCCTTCTATCATTAACCCAAGGATTTTAAGCAATTATTAAACTGCCTTTGAGTGAGTTCTCCTTTCAAGTGTTTTCCGAGCCATCTGTCAGTGCATGACCCTACATCCATTGACAAATGGGTATTTTCATTGTTGCACACTCCATACATGTTCCCAAACCGCCTATTTATATTTAAATGTAGACAAAAAGACGAAAAAGAGCTTATGCTCCACATTAAAGATAGATTTAGTCCTCACTGTTTTCCTTTACGTATTATTTATTTGCTTAGCCTAAGCTCATTTTATGTAGCTCAGATCATACCATTCAGCACCTCTAAAGAGGTCTGAGTCTGTAAACAAAGCATTTGTAAAAATACCGGGTAGGATTTTTCTCTGCCCTAAAGTCCCATTTATTCAAGGGCAGAGCTGTATGCAGTAATTATTCTAATAAACAGTTTTTACCACTAATACCTTCCTTATCTCACAAGGTCTTTGACTCACTAACATTAAAGCTGAGGAAGACCAGTAGGCAAAATTTCTTGTAACATTTAGGGCTTACACAGCTTTGCTTTTCTGCTGCTCTTGGCTTCCGGTGTCATCTTTCTTTGCTCTCCAGAAAAAGAAATACTGGGAAACACTTCAGGTTAGTCTATAGAACGGTCATTTATGACATAGATATTTCAGAATTAGAGTTTAAATAGAAACCAGCATTTCTGACAAGGACATATTTGATTTGGAAAAGAAATGCATGCGCCAGAGGTCACTGTAAATGCGTTCATTATAAACACACAATATATAGAATAAACTATTCTATATTATACAGCTGCACAAATGCATAAACATACTGTACAGCAACCCCCCACGATCCTCAGCCAAGAAAGGCTTGTCATAGCAGGGTCTGTCTGACTTCCGTCGCACAGATATAGCTATTTAAAGTGCGTCCCGCACCATTAGCTGGCGGCGATCATGAGTTTTGAACCGGCTGTGATTACTGTCATTACAGTTACTTATTGTGCACATTTCATCTGTGTTCCGTTCTCCAAAAGCTAAGCTTGTAAATGACTTCACACAGTGCTGCCCTCTTAGCCATGGCATTTACAATAGGGTTGGATGTGATAGGTGTAGAGCTGAAGGGGCAATGACCTTATAAGATGGGACTATCACTTTTGACAGAGGCATAAGTATATCATGTTGGGTTAAATATGCAATTGCAGTGTTGTCACATTTGTCAGTACACATGTATCATCCCATGGTTTTCCAGAAAAAAATAGTTAGACACAGTATGGTGACAGTATCAGCGTAATAAAAGTATTAAACTGTAAAAAATTTCGCAATTTCTGCTTTACTTCCCTAAACCTAAAGTACTGCAGCATGATGGAAAACAGCACTCTGCCATTGCTTTGAGAAACTTTTTTTCTGTAAAAGTTTACCAGTGCATTTTGTAGAAGAAACTTTTTTTCCTAGGAAAACTAATGTTCAAACTCAGTTCTGGCCCTCAAAACTCGGTTGCCCTTAGTGTGCTCAGTCTCTCCTGGTCAGCTCTCCAATAAAGACAGACGTACCGTCTGCATTTTTTTGATGATGCAAAGTTTTACTAGCGAAATTATATTATTTTCAACCGGGCTGTGCACACTTTCCAACTCTGATCCTGTGTTTTTTTTGTGCAGTCCACACAGGTGTGCTAGGTTTTTGAATTTGCACCAGTGCAAGTGTTACAGAAGGTTCACTTATTTGAAGCCTGCAAGCTAAGCCCAGACTGACTTCTGGACACTCAGTGTCTCACTGGCTGCTTTAATTGGATGGATGTGGTGTTTCTCCATTCATGCCTGGAGGTCTCCAGGCCTCCTGTAGTGGAAGAAGGCTACCCCCCTTGCCCCCCTACGGTAACCTATATTTTGATCCCCTCCTCAAGCTACCTCCACTGACACCTGTCAACAGTGATTTTTTTCACATCTTCTCCAGAGTTGCTCTGCACCAATATGACTGGGTTCAGCAGTCTCCCTCGCTGAGTGGGTTTAGCTGTGTGGTGGGATGGGGTGGGGTGGAGAGAATTAGTTCCAGACAAAAGGAAATGAAAGTCCTTTGAACCCAGCCCAAGCTACGGGTTTATTTCTTCTCTCCTCCAAATACATTGTTTTTTTTTTTTTTTTAACCATTCTACATGAAAAAAATAAATACAATAGGCTGTTCCGGACACCTAGGCTCTACTCAGCAATGATTTAGTCGGTTTAAGGTGCCCAGATAATGACATTTTTTTCCAGATATGAAGGATGATGTCACAGTTACAAAATCATTCTTTGTGGTATATCTACTTAAAACACAGTACCTCACTGCCTCTGTAGTACGTGTAGCATAAATGCATAGATTGTGACATTTAAAGGTTAAAAAGCCAGGAGAAAATCGGCATCACACGTGAATGCGTCACACTGGCTGTTTCTGTACACTGAATATTTCATGGGAGGTTTTATATTTGCTTAATGTGTGCAAAAATGGTGCAATAAATGTCAACACAGCCGCAACAGCAATGGTGTTGCTTTTCATCACACCATCAATACCCATTTTCTATTATTCATAAAGAAAATGTGCTTTCAAGAAGCATGCAACGTATACACATATATCAGTGAGTAAGTGCCTCTTACTTTTTTCTTATGCCACAAATAGTTCCAAGCTGATTTGGCCCCAGGTTAATGTTGCCTTAGACACAGTTGTGTCTAGACTGACAGGATATACCGATGCGCTCTGACACAACCCTCCAGGAACTGAGTGTTTGGAATCTGTCCGTTGCGAAGTAATATCAGTTCCAGGGCAAAATTACTTGAAATTCCCTCTGCGGCCTTTTTTCAGGCTCTTTTCAACGCTGCGTAGTTGCAGCTGTGACCTGCATTTAGCAAATTCACATAAAAGACAACATTACCTGTTGGTAGCTTAAATGCCCCACCTGTTTATACTCCACAGAAGTTATATAGTTGTAGTGTCCCTAAGTGATGGAAAATGTTAGAATGGGATGATATGTAGAATGGTACATTGTTTGCTGGTAAAATAAAGAAAAACTACCACTCCAGCAGAGCCCCATGGAGTGAAACCTGATACTGGAAACCTAATAAAGCCTCAAAAGTTGAACAAATCCTGTAAACAGATGAACACATAGTTGCAGTTTGATTCTCCTCCAAGCCACTTTGTGAGGATCTTGGAAGGAATTGTGAGGAAGCTGAATAGTAATTTGCTTTAGTTTTGGAAAGTTCTGGCTCTGTGGATATGTTACTGTACCTGCTGGCTTTTCTTCAGAATTCAGACCTAACAGTTGACTTGCATGGATTTCTGAGCAGGGTTTTAAAAGAACTCCAGCGTTGCAGTTGCAAGTGGTGCACTGGTTAGAGCCATTATTTTGCTATTAAGGATTTAGGGTGAATTGAGACGTTACTCACAACTCTTTACTATACAAATTGGAAACTTTACATTGAATCCTAACATTGTAAGTTGCCTTGGACAAATGTTACAGCTACTTAAATAGATAAAAAAGTGATACAGTTGTATGTCCAAGTTATGCAGTATGACCGTAAAGGGTTATGCAATACTGACAAGTAAAATAATGATGTGCTCCTGTGTTTTTCTCACCCCATTGTAAAACTTAAGAAGGACGTGGGAATTAAGGAAAATCTTAAGCAGTACAAATGTAGTTTAGTTGCTGAATGGTGTTTTAGATTTTTTATCTTAAGTGATGCAGACTACTTGCTGTTGTTATATTATTATTTATTCCTTTACCTTTTCAACAAAGTGACTTACAGTGTTAGTTTAGTACACTTATTTACCCATCTATACAGCGGGCAAATTATAATGTGGCAACTCTGAGTTAATACCATGTTTGAGGGCACCACATCGCAAATGGGAACTTGAATCCAGGTCTTTTGATTCTAAGGCAATAGTGAGAACAACCACAACCTGCGGCACCAAAAATATCCACACATTTTGCGTTAATTCATGATGAGGTTTTTCTTTTGCCAACTGCTAAAACTGAAATTATTTTGCTGTTCTCAGACTCTAACTGTTCTGGTTGAATTCACAACAAAACGATGGGAAAAAAAATCAAGAGGCACAATGTTTGTGAAACTGAAAAAAAGTTGTTCAAATCCTTTCATTCTGCTGTTGGGTTCAACACAAACAGGATTATGGAGGTTAAAGTATGTTGACTATAATAAAAATGTCTTTTTTTGTGTCCCTTACAGTTCTACCGAGCCACACATGCGGGAATCCGGGGTTGATACCAAAAGGGGTCATTCATGGGTCACGATATAACATCGGTGACAAGATCCGATACAGCTGTGTCACGGGATACGTGCTTGAAGGCCACGCGGTGCTTACGTGTATTGTGAGCCCTGGGACTGGGGCATCCTGGGATTTCCCCGCTCCATTTTGCAGAGGTAAGGAGAAACATTGTTTGCGAGGCCTTTGGAATATTGCTTTAGATTTCTTTTTTGTAAGAAAAGGAAAAAAAAAACGTGCAAATATGCATACAAATATGCATATGAATGAATAAATAAATGAAAGGAACAGCTGTTAGCTAAGTACATTCTTATATATTTTTAAACAAATCATACATATTGATGAGAATAGTTTTTTACAAAACTTTTTGACATTGTTCTGAAAGTGTTCAGTGCACTCATGCAGTTTGCTTGCATATGAGGTGGGTAGATTGAGTGCTTCAGCTTTTGGATTAGCCCTTCAATTCCTTTACTTTTATCACCATTTATTTTTACAAAGCTTGTTTTTAATGTGCCGCTAAAGTGTTTTTAATTAAATTAATAGAACATCCATACCAGACTTTTGAATGGGTTTGAACACTGTCTGTAGTTCAAGCAAAGATTCTCGAGGCCTTGATGTGATATCTCAAAATGGCTTCATTTGTTGCTTTTAATAATTTCAATGGCACAAGTGATACTTTGACAACATGAGTCAACCCACGAGTCTCCTGTGCTTTCTGGACCCAGGGCAAATGAAGTCAATTAACATATTCTGCATTTTTTTCAATTTTTAATGAAGTGGTTGGGAAACAGGAGAAAGAACCATTTAAGCACCCAGTCCCACTATACAAAGGGACCAATGCAGTTACCGGGATTTTTCGTTGTCAAAAAAATTACATTCTGGAGGTCACCTATGTTGTTTTGTCCCTTCTGTTTCATAACTTCAAAAAGTATTAAAACTGCAGAGAATAACATAGAAAATTAAATTTTTCTAATTATGAAAGACCAGTTTTTAACTTCGGAAAGCACTACAGTTTCCAGTAAAATGTCAAAAAAGAACGCGGATTAGTTATAGGCACCCAAAACGTTTTAGGACAGTGTTGTTTAATTAATGCTAAAAGGTATTATTATTATTATTATTATTATTATTATTATTATTATTATCAACAACTCATTTAACAATACTAATACTGCTGCCAAAATGCAAGTCAATAGACATTAATACCACATAAGCTGTCCAGAGTAAAACTCTGTGTTAAATCTGTGTTAGGAATGAATTTGTTTTTTTTTCTCCAATTCTAATAAATGTAGGTTTTGAATTCCCTCTTCAATTTCTATTACAGTGGCCATTGTTTGAAATTTAGTTCATAAAGAGGTTTATACTTTTTAAAATAAAATTGATGCTAGGTAGACACAAAAAGGAAAATCTTCCAATGGAGACTTTTCCCCTCTGGCAATATGCTTTCAAGAAACAGTGTGGAACAAAATATTTTTAATAATTTTGGCACAGAGTTAATATAGGTTTTTGTTCTCAGTCACGAGAATTTAATTAGATTTTAATTCATTGTATAAATGAGATACATGCTTGATGTGTTTTGTAATTATATATGTTATAATGCTGTGAGCTATCACTGCTGAACCAACAGTGGAGCTCTTTGGTTGTGTAATGGGAATTTATCTAAGTGAAATAGAAGCGGAATCAGTTCATCAGTGAATTTCCTTGCAGGCTGTGTGTTTCTGGAATAAAGGTACATTCTCTATAAGAACAACAGCTGCTCGTGATTGAAAGAGGAAAAAAGAAACAGTTGACAATTTACAGAAGCTCCTTCCGCTTGTTTATGTAAAAAAGAAAAAAAATATTTTGACATCTTGACAGCTGCAAAGGCAGTGATGGTGTTGCAGGTAAACAGTAGTACAATGTCAATTCTTCCATTTTACCTACACAAGTAAGATCAGGTCAGTAATGTTAAATGGAGATAGTACCCTATATAATACGGTTTTACTGTTTTTATGAGACAAGAAGTACAATAGAATGGTAGATAGTCTTGGGTGCAGACCTACAGTATCCAGTTATGCAGAATTTTCACTTTACTGTAAGTGGCACACGGTTCTTCAAAGTTCATTACAGGTCAACACAGCACTACATTTTTACATCAGTTACCTCATTTTCAAATTTATATAAATGTTAGTAGGAGCTGCAGCTGTTGACCTCCATAAAGTGACACAGGACATCCAAAGTTTATATCATGGTCAGCAGTGAAAGGAGGTCTCACAGTAGGGTCTGTAGAATCAACATTGTCCGTGTCATCTGAAGTGACAAGGGAGCCATAAACCAGCAGTTTATTTTTTTAAATAAAGCATTTTATTATAATAAGCAGTCTTTTGTTAGTAAATTCCCAAAAAAGAGTAAACATATTTCATCACGAAAACATCAGCTGATATGCAACAAGTTCTCTCATTAGACCACAGTCCATAGCTGGTTTTTAGTGTAGTGGTTTATGTGGTGTAGCTTGTAGTCATTGTTCTTGCCATTTAGGATTGCGATTTGCACAGCAGCTGTACAACAGCTTGCATGGCCAACACAACCCTCTGCCTTCGGACTGAAAAGTGACAAGTCAGGATTGTGGTGATGCACCAGCTTAACTGTTTCACAGTCACCAAGTGGCAAACAGTGTGCATCCACTTATCCGTGCCATTAACATTTTGGAAAGGCGTATCCATTAAAGAGAATTATTCACTTATCTGGTATCCACTTAAGTAAACTTGACAGAAATGACTGACATTTTCATCATAACACTGAAGAGGACATGGGTGAATGTAATAAAAACATTACAAAATAGAAAACACATTAACTATAATGAACATTATTAAAGGGTTGGCTGTTTTCATGACAAAAGGAGCAATTCGAAAGACAGAAATGAGAACTTTTCATGAGGAGATTGAGGAGGAAATGGGTGGACGTAGCAGCAAATATTATACAAACAGTAAACTTTAATACATTGGAGTTCAACTAAACTTAAGGTACTAAAATAAAGACTCCGACCCTGTGGGATCTGAGCAACCTGTTTCAAGCACACAGCACTTTCCCCGAGTTCGCTGCTTTCCAGTGCAGAATGGCGGGTGCCTCTCAGTGCTCCACAGCAATACTTGTAATGTGGCGGTCCAAGCGATGACTGCTGCTCACCGTTCCATTCCACTTGTTTTCTCTCGGGGCCTGGGGGTTGGGTTCAAGGAGTGTCTCAGAGAGGCTCTTGGATAATGGAAAACTGTCACAATAATCCTGCAGTTCCATGTTCTCAGCTGTCAAAGAGCACCAGAGGGGACCTCGTACCTTGGGCACGTCCCTAAGGGACCACGAAGATATCCCAAGTGGCTGCACAGGGACTCGCTGCCTGGTCAAAGATAAAAGCAATGGCAGATGAAGTGGCAGTTAAGGAACCGGACTCAATACAAATTGCTGATGTTTCAACTCCTAGAAGGGGAAATTGCTATTGTGCCTTGGAGCTGGGCACTTGCCTACAATCTTTTCAGAAGACACTAAGTTGTATAAACGGTAAAATTACAGCATCTACTTGAAAGCATTTCTGAAATATTTATTAGACATGTAAATCAGCAAAAAGAAAGCAGAAAGGATTCAGTGACTGAGCAGTATTTTTTGCAATACTGTCAGAATCTTTATTTACTGTAGTTACACTCCCCGCCACCAAAACAGACAAACAAATAAATAATATCGTATCATTAACCCAATGGCTAGGATTGGAAATAAAACATTACAAGCACCACATTCCAGACCAACTGGTCTATAAGTATGAATTATGTTTATGTAAACCATAACAATTGCCTTCAATAAATTTATGACAAGAAAATAGATGCTTACACATCGCATAGTGACATATACAAGGGCCATCTGGGCTTGGCTGTAAATCATTCTTACAGTCTGGTTTCAACCTTTGCTTGTTTTGAGTATACGGTGCATTAGGTACATCAGGTTCATGTGGGTAGTATGATGGATTTGCAGTAAGCGTTAACACCTTTTTTTTATTTCTGGAAAAGGAATTCCGTTAGAAACACTTTGATGGGCTTCCGATGCTGTTTGCTTTTGTATTCGCATTTTGGTGCGATGAGCCCAGAATCATAAACACCTGTATTTATCATTGTTTAAGCATATCTCATTAGAATGAGTTAATAAACAGAGGGAATGAGGTGATAAAGTGAGCAAATTGCATATAATCTTAGCACCAACAAGGCCCTGTAACAGTATAAATATATTTGATTGTAGAGTACTTTGCAGAAAAGCAATGCATTCAGCCTTGTGGGATGCTACTGGAGCAATGCGAACTGCAGCACTTCTGATAATGAAATAACACAGAGGTGTGTTAAACAGTGAAGTGTAATGCCTATACGCTGGTGGTGGATAAAATGTATGCAAAGCTGCGCTGTGAACTGTGGACCAAAGCTGACAGCCCCACTGTCAACTGTTCAGTTCTATCACTTAAAGCCTAGATAGCAGCACAAACTTCTTAGCATGATCTGTGGGGTCATTTCAAGGGTTCAGTAAGTAGACTTTTTGCAGAAGATTTAAATCTTACCAGACATACATACTGTACTCAATAAAGAAAACAATCTACATATTCAGTGAGGGTCCATTTATCTTAACCTTTTATTTATTTTTTTATTCAGAAACAGAAGTTTAGTTCATCTTGTATGGAAAATTCCTTTACTATTCAAGATGGAATTCCATCTGGTTAGTGCCATGTCTTTTTGCTAATAACAGACCCTATTAGCTAGCAGCACTAACATCAGGCCTTGTAAAGTTACAGTGCTAAATTTGTGATCTATAGGTGGAAATTAGCAATATTATTTATATTTATGCCACACTGTTGTCAAGTATGTATTAGAATAATGACATTTATCCTGTGCTTTTACCTGAAACAGCTTAGAGTTACTTACCATTTATACAACAGAGTAATCTTACTCTAGTAATTTATTAATTCTTTTGGATTTGTGGCACTACCGAGCATCAGATATCCCTCAATTTTTTTGAAAGGGCTTGTACAGAGTAATGGTTATTTTGACATTAATATCAACCTTTATATTACTCCCAGTTGTTAATATCATTGTTATTAACATTAACAATGTGTTATTATTAAAATTAACATTGTTAATAATATTGTTAAGACTGAAAGATGTCTAATATTTAATTTATGTCCAAAACTGTCATCTAATTAAGGGGGTCTCTGTCTTAGAGCTACCCCTCTTGATAACTACACACAGTCCACCCTCAGTTTAGCAAACCTTGAGTTCACAAAATTCGGATTGTATGGACTGTCACAAAAATATAACAGAAAAATCAAACATGTTAACAAAAACTATTTTTGAATATAATCCATTCATCATCATAAACAGCTTAATCCTGAGCATGGTTGCGGTGGTCTCAATCCTTTTTTGGAGTCATTGGGCGCTAGACTATGAAACTATCCCAAAATGGGATGGCAGTCCATAGTAAGGTGGCCACGAACGCTCGCATTCACACTATAAGGGCAATTTAGAGTGTGAAATTAACCTGAAACACACGTCTTTGTGGAAGGAAAACAAGAGCCCCCAGAGGAAACTCATTCTGACTTGGGCAGGCAGTTCCCAACCAGTCTGTCTGTATGAGGACAATCAGGCCACTTTCAGACACATGTGCTGGAGCACGGAGCAGGACAGGTGACAGATAGGGCTAAGAAATTATACGACACACTTATACATGACATTCAAATGGCACTGTACCTTAATACCCTCACTAAGATAACGGTAATGAAGTTTTATGACATATATCTACTATGACCTGAGCATCACTCTTCATGGTACGTGCTTGTTTGAAAACACTAAAATACTTATGTACCTAGTGCAGCCAGTTTGGTGACGTACAGCATAATGTGTTACCACTATTTATCTTTCCACTTTCTGACCCGGGCAGCGCTGGGTAACTCAGGTAGTGCACCTAATAAAATTAAGTCAGTGCTTTAACTGAAAAATACTTTTTGGCTAGAGGCTAGTTTGGCGACTTAATGGAGCAAGTCAGATAAGCTACAGCTTTTACTGGAGTAAATACGCAGTCCATATGTAGACATTTGGGTGATGAACTTGGTAATAATTTGTGGGTCCTCTGGCCTCAAAGTTCAGGGCAACAACTTTTAGTTGAACTTTTATTAAACATCCTTGTTTCTTCTGTTCTCTGTAGCGGAAGGAGCCTGTGGAGGCACTTTGAGAGGGACAACTGGGACCATCACAAGTCCCCACTTCCCTTCTGAGTACGAGAACAACGCAGACTGCACGTGGAGCATCCTTGCAGAGCCGGGGGACACCATAGCACTGGTGTTTGCTGACTTCCAGCTAGAAGACAGATACGACTTCCTGGAGATCAGTGGTACTGAAGCACCTTCAATATGGTGAGCAAATCCTTCGCTCTGATAGCTCTGTATATCCATGCGTTTAACTTGCACGCTGAAAATCGAAGAACTAAAATTAATTCTTAATTCTTCTGTCCCTAGTCCTGGAACCCTGATAAAAAGGGTTACATTCTACACTCATCTACAGTTTAAACAGCATCTTAAATAGAATCCTAAAATAGTGTCCTTTACTGATTTTTGTGAATCAGTTTTGTATACAGTTTAAACTGTAGAGTATTTATTCATGCTATAATAGAAAAGTAATCCCTTGGTATCCAAATCTAATTCATCCCTGAAAACAATACTAAATTTTTTGGGTACTGAGAGCCTATTTTCCATTATTCAAAATGGAAAAAAAGATAATCTGCTGCCAGTTACTTCAAAAACACTGATATAATTGTCAACCCATGACTTCATCACGATAAAACCCTTAATGTTGCCATTAATTTGCATTTTTATAATGTGTGGTACAGTATGTACAGTACAGGACATTTTTCTGGTTGGTGCTGTCACCGGCAATTATATGTTTATTCTTAAAAATGAAACTGAATTAGAAACATTGCAGAAGACAATTTAAATAAGCAAGATTAGCAGCTTTTAGTGAGCATCATGTAAAAAAGTGAAGAAGAGGGGCTTTGTGAAGTTTGGGGTGTGGAGGGAGGTGGTCGTGTCAGTTTTCTCCATCATGGCAGGTTGAAAAAAAAGTCAATATGAAAGTTTGCCTTCAAGCATCTTTTTGCACGTAAATCTTGTAACCTGCCACAACATCTTCAGCTGTGTTGTTGAAAGCAAGACTTCTGCTCGTGTCGCTATCGTGCTCCATAGTTAGTGAGATTGTGGCGTTTGCATGCTCTAAAACACCTTTTAAAGTTCTCTTGTCCAGCAAGGGAAGGGTTTTAGGTTGCTCAAAAAGCTTCCTCCTCCTCCACCTCATCCTCTTCTTCTGAGAACCAACAGCCATACAGCTGAATTATCTTAAATCTCAGTAAATGCAGTGATGCAGCTCAAATGCAGTCACATTGAAACTACCGGAAACAGCTGAAGGCTCACCTGTATTGAGTTGCCGTTTGGAAAAAGTTGTAGCAATACGGTTCAGTTTATTAAAGTTTTTACTACAGCACATGTGTTTGTTGAATTTTTAATGTATTTAGATTTTTATTCGCATTTCAATTTTTATTATGTTTAATCTTCGGATAAACACTTGTTATAGCAAAAGTTTCACTTTTGATACCAATATATCGCTACTAATTTTCAAGAAATTCAGATAGAGAGAATTTGAATGCTGAGGTATTGCTGTATTTATATATTTCCACTTTCCACATACACACACACACACACACACTAGCAGAGTTACACTGTGCAGCCCTGTTGAAAATGGTGTAGCAGTGGAAAGATAAAAAGTAATAACATATTACATAACCAGAAACTGTTTTACTGTTAAAATGGTTGCATTTAGTACATAAGTACTGTTAGTACTGCTGGGCAGGTGGATGCCAAAGAAAGCAACAGCAGTGGAGACAATTGCGTGGGTCTTTTTTGAGACACAGTAACAAAATTATTTAAACTCATTATTTTATCCATCAATTAAGTTATTTTTCCAAAAAAGCTAAAAAAATTGTTAAATATTTATACTCTCATATATTATGATTAGAATATTTTTCATCAATATTTGATTTTTTTCCTGCAAGATTTTAGCAACGATCTGTAAAATCTGAAAACATAAACATGCAACCTGCCGTGTGTGTGTGTGTCTGTGTGTGTCTGTGTGTGTGTGTATACACACACACACAGACAGACACACACACACACATACACACACACACACACACATATATATATATATATATATATATAAATCTTAAAATATTCTTAAAGACTATTTAAAATGGGGACACAGGATGAATAAAAACAAATTATGACAGCTGACTACTCTTCATGTTTGAAGTGGGAATTAAAAGCATATGGGTAAATTAAAACAAAATACAAAGCATACTCACTGCTTGCTGTTAGTGAAATGCTATATATGTATTAAAATTTCTGATTTGTTAGGATATGTATCATGTGTCCTAGGGTTCATGAAGTTCTCCACACTAAACCAGCTTAAATATGTTTCTTCAGCCCCCTGAATGTTCACTTCTTTTTCTTAACCATCATCACTCAGGTCAGTTCAATCCAAACTAAATTACTGTACAGAACTGATATATTACATTAAATGGAAAGATTTCACTGGGAAGATGGAGAATTGCAAATGCAACACTAAATCAGAACCGTTGTGAATGGAATCTGGCATCCATGCCAGACATTGACGCTCTGCCTTTCAGATACCTTGAAATACATTTCTCTCTTTTAGTCAAAAGCTTGAGTGTACCTGTGCAGCCTGCACTTGTAGGTACAAAATGAACAAAGGAGTGAAAGCAAAGCAACACACAAATGCCCTACATTAATGGGAGCTGCTACTGGACAAAATTTTGATTGATCCTGTAAATAATAAGGACTATGAATGGAAAGCATGAATCTGAAATGAAAAGAGAAGTTGAAGAGTTGGCCTATGACCCACATGGGGTCCTGAAGCTGGATTATGACACCCACCATCCACTAATGCTGTGATTTTTGGACACTCAGATGTGAGAAGGTACCAAAGTACAGTCATGTCCTCCATAACCTCAGAACAGCTTGGCCTAGACATCAGTATAGGTTTTTTTTTCACATTCACAGTGCTGTCTTCTCAAAGTTGTTGTTTGTACACTGTTGCAGTGGATGTATTCATACACTAACACACACACACCACCATTTCTGAACTTCCAGTCTTAGACATTCTCAACTCTGAAGCGAACCATTAAAGAAACATGGGCTCTGCAACAGATCAGACATTTAAAGCACTTTGTCACTAATCCATGGTAACAGAGATGCATGAAATACAACTGAAAATGAATCTGTTGTAGAGAGCACTTTATGGTTTGCCTGAGCACAATACTTTACATAAATAAAGACACAGCAGATGATTTACATGGAGAAAAGGGACGATCGTGCAAAACAAACAAAATGTACTGAAATACACAGTAACACGGCTTACTCTTGTGCAGCTATGCATCACACACAATGGCATGACATTTTTGCATCTATTCATCAAATGAAGGGTTGCTTTGCATAAGCTCGACTTCATTTCCAAAGAATTTAAATTCCTTGATTCGTCCGGCATGGAAAGTAAAATGAGGTTGCAGGTTTTAAGAGACATTAAGCAGGTGTTTGCATAAAAAAGAATTTATATTGTGTGTCAAAATGACAGTTATATTAGCATATTTAAAGTAGTTGATCCACTAAGTTTAAGATGTTAAGTTGCATTTATTTTGAGTGAAGTGAGTAAGCATTTTTTTTTAGTTACACAGTACATTTTAGTGATTTTTATTGAGCTATTAGTCCTGCAGTGAAGTTTCTGTATTTTTCACCAAGTAAAATTAATTTAACTGATTCTGTTACTTGTTCAGTACGCTGACAATTTTCTACAAAGCAGCTTACTATACTAGGCTTGGATACCTATCTACTTACAATTATTTACCAATTTGTATTCCTGTTTTTTACTTAAGAAATTCTGGGCAAGTACTTTTAAGACAGGCATTAGAGGGCTTTCAGACTGCAAGGTGAGAAGTTTAACCTCTACACCAGCATTAAGCACCTACAGCACCTAACCACTGTGGTATATATAAGTAGCTAGGTAGTATAAGGGCTGTTATAGCTGTTGTAGCCGATTATTCATGCCGCTACATCTGCAAACAATGTCAATTTCTGCACCCAGTTTTGGTTACAAACCTAATACTCTCCTACATATGAGGTTAAATATGATTCCATAAAAATAATATTTTTGGTAAATCTTCTCTCTGTGTTGGTTTCAAGCAGATAAAAGCCATTTTGAGTCTTTTAGTATTCTAAAACAACAGTAAGATAAATAACGAATGATAAAATGCCGAACGATCGGGGCCCGCTGAGAGTTTAGTGAAATTTGGCCGAAGTGAGACATTTAAGAAACTACACAGCTGGAAAAGACATTGTGGTGGTAATGTGTGGAGGTGAGATAATCTGTCTAACCTATTAAATGCAAATGAAGATTACAGTGGAATGACCTTCCGTTCAATGAGTGCGTCCATAAACCCTGCCGGTCCCTCACCGCGATCCACTGATGGGTGTTCTCCTGCCCTGCTTGAGTTGTTCTGCGCTTACAGACATTAGGCTGAAATCAATTTAATAATCAATTTGTGAAGGTAGCGACAGTGTGCCCTTACTGACCGTTGTAAAAGCCCTGGTAAATTTGCCTTTGTGAGATTATTAATCCCTAAAATCCAATGACTGCTCTTCTAGGTCTGTCATTCAGTTAACTGGATCTCTGTTGTTGCTTAAAATGGTATAACAAACTGTTAGATATAGTGAGGAAGAATACTTCCAGGTATCTGAGCTGAACATCTACAGAATCATCTATCTATCTATCTATGTGCGGTTTGTTTATTTATGTTTATATGCTGTATTTAAGTACAGTTTTGACAGCCTGTGGCTTCCTTTTGTCCGGTACAGCACATCATGGTAGTGAGGTGTAAGTCACGGCAGGCTCTGGAACCAGTTGGTACCTCCATTTCCTTTCAGAGATGAGCACTGTCATGGATCAGCGGCTGTAGGTAGCGGCACTCAGTAGAACAAGGGGAATGATACGATAAGGGAGGGCGGTGGGGATGGGGGGAAGGGGGTCGCATCTGCCGCTGCGGTGCACAAACCTCCTCTGGTAAAACACAGCAGCATGGGGCCTCTGTATTACTGCGTCATTCATTTTAATCCTACCTCAGAGGGCTACAAATCCCTGCTTGCATCTGCACCAGCCGTGTCTGCCTTCTTAAACTGTACTAACTGCTTCTTGTCAATCCCGTCGAGTTCAACATCATTCCTTGCGCTATTTAGATGCCCTGAAGCAATTCCAGGATGTCTTTGTGGTCCAACACACTGAAGTGATGAACAGAAGTGAGAATTATCCATTTCAAATGCAAAACTAAATGAGGTATAGAGGAAAATAAACTTTCTATAAGTTTTAATATCTTCATTTAAGCACGATATGCATTGCAACCACATTAAATGCCCACTGTGAAGATACGCGTCTTAAAAAGAGGATTCGGTGACATAAAATGACTCCGAGAAAATGCCTTATAATCCCTGGTTGTTTATGATGTGCTTTGAGAATAATAAAGCTTAAGCAGCTGACCTTAAAAGATAAAAATAAAAGATGGCTGGAAAACAAAGCCATTTTGTGGTGGATAACTTGATGAACAGTTTTCAGTTTGATTTATAGATTTAGCTTAACTGAGCTTAAGTAACAATTCAGTGATCCAGTATGTATCAGTTCTAGTTGATGGGGTTGGCCATTTAGCTTTTGGCTGTCTTAACACCGGTCGTTTGTCTTTTGAAGAGGCTTACGTATCCGTTTATGGCGCATCGAGGGAGAAAGTTTCTTTACTTGCCTATAAAGTCACATACCAAAACTGAATAAAACCTGCACAGAAAGTTGTCCACCCTTATTTTTTTATATTTCATTTAAAAATGTGTGTGTGTGTGTGTGTATATATATATATTTTTTTAAACATTTCAGTCTTTAGCCAGTTATATTTTCATTTTTCAAGGCTCTCTTTGTATTATTATTATAGTAGTAGTAGTAGTAGTAGTAGCAATAATAGTATCAATCCATCCTTCTATTGTAGTGTCAGAAAAGGGTGGGTGGGCGTGATTGTTCCTGTCTGAGATTTTGGAGCAGGTGTGTTCTTGTGCACTTTGAGTGCCAGTTTTAACATGGAGAAACGCAGCTACCGTTCATGTCCAAATAATAAGGCATCCCCAGATACTTTTGCGTGTTTGAATTCTCTGGACACCACTTATCGCATTATGGTGGGGATTTACTGAACTTAAAATGTGAACATGTTCTATACAAATTATTTCTAACTTTCACACCCAAACGTTGGTTTCCATAGAAAGAAACTGACTTGCTAATTTCTCACGCAGGCATTTATGAGCAACGTGCTTGCTTATCCGCAATAAAAAATAATGTGGCATTTACTACAGTTTAAAGAATTTGTCGCCAATAATATATTAGTCCTTAGTACCATTTTTTGGCTTACTGTCAATTGTTAAGAAAGCAGAGGGGAATAGTTGTAATGGTGGTGGTACATGGTCACGGCGC
Source organism: Arapaima gigas (assembly GCA_900497675.1). Classification (NCBI taxonomy): domain Eukaryota; kingdom Metazoa; phylum Chordata; class Actinopteri; order Osteoglossiformes; family Osteoglossidae; genus Arapaima; species Arapaima gigas. Next base: position 4,068 of record UFQX01000604.1, on the reverse strand, counting down.
GAGTAGCTGTGTGATGGATATTTTTTACAGCAGGAGCGTTTCTATAGCGCAGTGCAGGACAACAAGTGAATGGCGCGGAACACTGGGATTGTATTGAAAGGTGCGCTGTAGAACCTGATTATAAATGACATGGCTGGGAGTTCCGAGCTCCAGTCCAGGTGCTGTGAGCTCAGCTGGAAGCCAAGTCAGCTGCCGCCAGAGCAGCAGAAAAGCAGCACTTTTCTGCTAAAACCCTCGAAACGACGACACGGTGTCTCCGCAATTTATGAGTGATTTCATGGGCAGAACCAAAGCAAATAACTGCAAATAAATAGCTGTTGAATTTTATAGCAAGCATTATTAGCAGGTGTTTCTTTTTCTGTTTATGTCATTCACCTGATGTAAACAGTTCTGACAGTGTGTTAATAGAAGATGTACTGGTCATATTTTATTTGCTGACTATGACTTGCTAGTGTGCCACAGTAAGGATTTTCAAGTTTTTATATGAAAGCTGTGGAAAAAAGGAAATAATAACAATATTGAGCGATATTTCAAAGCTGTATGTGAGATTTGATTGATTTGGTGATGGTGGCCTTGCATTTTGTTAATGTGATGTGGCACTCAGTGTGTTATGAAGCCATTTCTCTTATGTTATGAGATACCAGACAGCGAACTGGGATGCCAGTTCTTTAGCACAACTTATTCTGAGTTTGCCGAATCCAAAATGTCACTTAATTGGAATATACATTTAAAGTACAATTTTCAAATGTCACAAGAACGACACCGTTTTCTCCCTCTTTTTCTTCTTCTACTCTGTATTTCTGTCTGTCTGTCAATATACTCATGCCATGGTCTAATATGAATATGCAATCTGTAAATGCACTCTCTATTATATATTTTAGTCAATCCAAGTCATTGGGTATCTCAGTCTTACATGTTATTAAATATTTTTCATCATGCACCTTCTCTAAGTATGACCTCTTTAAGGTTGGTTTCAGAAGAAAGAGCATTTATTGTTCTCTTCACCGAGTTAGACGTGTCAGGGTGGCTGAGTAACTAGTGAAGTACATTTATAATCTTACAAATATTTATGTTCTATTTATTATTTCATTATGTTTTATTTTTTTTTATTCTAAGGAGGTTCTGAATGGAAACATGCAATTACTGCAAATTTTTACTGTTCACAGATTTAAAGTGTTATATGTGACTGTAGTGAAACATGGTGAAATATGCAATAAAGAAATATCCTGGATATGATTTTTTTCAGATATACAGTCAATTTTACACAAAATTATAAAAAAGCGCGTCAGTAGACACAGCAAATAGTATCGTGTTAGAACAAAAATCATATTAGAACACCGAGTTAGAGTGGAATGGGGAAGTGAGTGCAGTAGATGTTTCTCATCACTGAGTAGAATAAGAACAAACTTTATTTTCTAGCCCTTTCATGTCTTTAGTTGTACTTGTTTTTCTACTCACATCGTCTTTCCAGTTCTTTTCAGGCGGACCACGAGGCCTGGGCTCTTGGTGGGTTTGCGAAAGTAACCATTCTGCTCGTATTCCATTAACTTTAACATTTGTAGTATCTGAATAAACACTTTTTTTTCTGTAAAACCTTTCTGTGGGCTTGCATCAGCAGTGAAGCAATCTTTATGGTTTCTGAGGGAAGATGAAATAGCCCCATGTAGCTTTTTTCTGGGTATTGTAATTAAATTTACTTTTTCGTCTTGCTGCAAGTACCAACGTAATGTGTCCAAAACTCGGAATCACTGCTTCACCAAAAAGAATAGGAAATAATATTGTTTGAAGGGGGTGAAAAGACGTCACTTTATATTGCCGAGAAGCCTTTACCTAGGGAAAGATGAGATTTATTCTAATTCATATGGTGTTCTGACAAAGTACAACACAAAGGATTAGGAAAAAACTAATAATCATGAGAGGTAGGTAGAGAAGAAGAAAATAAAAGAGGATGCAGGGCTACCGTTTGCCTTCGGAACCTCTTTGGACTCCTCAGGAAGTGTCTTACAAGTCCCAAACTTTGCACACTGGGATACCGAACGGTTCTTTTGATAGAAAAGCCTGCAGCTCTTTGCTCTGAACTATGAACGGCACAACTCCCGATAACAACTAAAAGAAGATGTAGTGACTTTGGAGGCCATAAGAAATGTTTAACCACTCTTGAATGTGTACAGTGCTGGTAGTAGTTTGGGAACAGTTTAGGTATAGCACAACTACATTACTGACTTAACCAGACTTTCAAAAAATAAGTATTCATTTGCTGCATGTTGGCTGCTCCTGAAGCAGTTTGTCTAGTCTCTGAGGAAAAATTGTTCTGAAAGCAAAGAGCCCTGGTTAGCATTGCATTCACTTCCAAAGAAGTTCATGAACTTCCCAACACACTGCCATGTTATGTCTGTGTAGGCCAGTTATCCCAGCTGAGGGCTCCTTAGAGATAACTCTGCACAATTATAGATCTTCCATCAAATCTAATTGTTGACAACAGACAGTTTGTTTTTAAGGCAACCACGGCTTTCTTCAAACATAAGCATTTCTGCCTAGAAGATTAAAAGTCAGCTCAAAAGACTATATTCCTATTTCCCACTGCTCGGGGTTCCAGGTTCTGTGCTCATTAATTCAGGGTCTGCATGTTTTGTCCTTTAACCTTGGATACAACCATAACACCAGCTTTGTGAAACTCGCTGTGTATCGTTTTTGGAGAGATGGGGTCGCGGAAAGTTTGACTCAATTCTATGGATGCTTATGTTTGGTTTTAACTATCCTGTCAAGTGTCTTTCTGTCCATTCCTACTTGAACTTACTGCTGTTCTTTCTTTTGCTTTGATTCTTCTTCTCGGATGTGCTGTTGCAATTTCTGACACCCCTCCTTGCATTTCTAGCCTTAACTATCTAGCCACTTTTAACCTCACGCTGCTCTAAAAACCAATGTATTTTGATTATCAGTCTTTCTTTTTATTGCCAACATGTACCGATAGCCTTTTTAAAATCATCTGTTACAGCTCAACTGTTGTGGCAACCTTTACAGTCGCGATCTTGCTTCGTAAAAGCTCCCGTAGTTTAGTGTTTCCACTGTTTTCCACTACGATTCTCTGTCAGATTGCTTATAAGTGAGACATGCAGTCACACTAAAGTATGATTTAATATTCTCTCATTTTCATAACTTTAGCCATTTTCATCTTTTTGATAACAGCAGCATTACTCAATAAAAACATGAAAGGAGCAGCATGAATGCAACTTACAGAGTCATAAAGTAATTGGATTGCGATAATGAGATGAAATTTAGCTTGGGGTCATAAAACTTGTAATACCAATAGAGTACCTGCAGTGTGTCCATACAAACATTTCATTATAATTGTGCGTACTGTTGCATGGTTTTCAAAAGAAACAAGCACCCAGCGAATGTGAAAAACTCCGAATTCTGCCGGCGGCTTACCTTCAATATAAGGTTAAAGAGCATTCCTCGTCGTACATTATGAAGTGGGTTTAATAATTCCTTCTCTTGGTGCGTTTCTTTGAAAAACTAACACACTGAATTGCTCATGCATCTAATCAGCATTGAGACATTATAAATCTCTGACATCAAAATAAAATAAAATGATTGAAAATGAGCTTTACCCGATCGTGTAGTCACAGGTGGCTGTTGTGGCCGTCCACAGCATCGTGGGATTATCAGTAATCAACACATTTGTTTTGCACAAATATTCGCAGTAAAAGGGAATAATTGAGTTTAGCCCTGCAACTCAGCAGAGAGCACAGGGGATGATGGATGTGTAAGCACTGTTGTCACATTCATTTGGAGCAAAACCTATGGCTGCTTCCGCGAATAAACCGAAACGACAGCCATGTCAGACAGCAAAATGCGGTGATGACTGAACTTCTGATGAATGCAGGACAAGTGACAGGAAAGTGGCTGTAAATTGTAATGCAAATGATTTCCAGCTTTACACTTCCATAGACAATGGTAAGGCTGACGTTTTGGCCTCTTACAAGAAAACTGTAGCTCTGCATGTACAGTATTGTGCAAAAGTCTTAGGCACCTGTGGGAAAAATGCTACAAAGCGAGGATGGTTCC
>UFQX01000603.1:437441-483636 GCA_900497675.1 Arapaima gigas | reverse complement strand
ATTATTTTTGGAACCATCCTCGCTTTATAGCATTTTTCCCACAGGTGCCTAAGACTTTTGCGCCGTACTGTACATCAGAGAGAAAAACATTTACTAAATGAATAAATGTAAACTACACAAAAGCTGGCTTGTCAATGATCACATTTTAATGCCACTGAAGATAAATCACAGCAATCGATACCAAGATTAAAATTCACATAAAAACAACCATTCTCAAAAGGAAGAGCAAAAATCACCTCTCCCCTTCTCAGGTTTTGTCTCTTGATGAAGTATTGGGGTGTTTAACTTGCTGCACCTATTTGTCCCTCAGCACAGGACAGGGGCTGTGACCTTGGCTACCACCTGTGGTGCAGCATTTCTGATTTAGAAAATTCGGTCTCATTTTGCTTTTGACCATCCTGGTCTCACAGAATTTGTCTGTCTGTCCAACAGAGGTGATCGAGATCATTATTGTAGCGTCAACCCATTACTTTTATCTTAAGTGATTGGAGGTGAACATATTGTTATATATTTTTTGCATAGAATTTCTGGTTCTGGATGCCAGAGTAGGACCATTCCAGCAAGATGCGCCCCTGACTTTCAAATTATAAATCTTTACCCTGTTGCTCCTGAAACATTGGCACACAGATCGGCACATGGAATCCTACCAAGCAGGGCCAAAGTGAGGAGCCCTAACCAAAGGGAGGATTTCTGGGCAAGAAGCAACAGAGAAAAAACAACTTGGGCAGATTGAAGTGGGCGGGGCTGCAATTGATATTGGCATATTGTAAATTGTATTCCTGGGGGGGTCATTTCCAGAAAGAATCCCTTGCTGTCCTCCACCAGAGATTCTACGTTACATCAAAACAACATGAATCACAAAACTGGGAGCGCCAGTGGTAGCGTGGCTAATTGTAATCAATCCGCTGAGGGGTCCGCGGAGCGCGGGCGAAGGCGAAGGCGCTCGCAGTCTATCAGATTGAAATTCATAACTTAATTGAGGTCAGAGCCTCTAGCTGGAAGAACAAAAGTCCCTGGCTGGGAGCAGGTAGATCAATAGTAATAAATATCTGCCCAGACTGCACTACTAGTTCATGGTGACAAATTCTGTGGGACAGAGGGTACATCAGCCCCAGTGAGGGACAACTGGGACCTTTCGGGTTTGTTTGTGTGTTTGGATGCGAGAGGACGCACGGTAGCGGCATAGTTTGGGGCTGTTGTTTTTGCGATATTTGATTGAAGAGAAAACACTGTTTGTAACTGGGAAGGACACACGTTTATTGTGATAGAGCCGGAACTGTAACCCAAACTGATTTACAGATGTATTAATTCACGCAGCTGAAAATGGCTTGAAATGAGCTCCTTGTTTTGAATTGTCCGGTTTATCTGTGTCGAGTTTGGGTTGAGCTGTTGAGTTAGCTTGTCTTGGCTTTTTCTTACGTGGCCGCTTACATGTCTACATTTTTAACGTGAATTTTGAGAAGCGGAGAGTCGCTGTTATTCCGGTTTTTTCGGCTGAACCTTGGCACACGTCCTCTTAAGTGAACTCTAGTCGGGGCAGGGTCAGTCTTGTAGTTTTTTCTAAGCATATCTTTATCCCATATGGTGAGTGTACGGATTTAATGTATCCGCATTCAGCTAATACAGCCACATTTGTGTACTGTTCACATTATGTTGTTGTAGCCGAAGTTCTTACCGGGAGGGAAATGTGTGCCAAGTGGCCGAAACGCGAAACTCAGTGTACAAGGACAAACCCCGAAGTAGACATGCTGTACAAAGGAGGCGTTGTGCTTTATATGAAAGGTTCAGCCAAAAGAATTACTCACAACAATGGCAGCGTTTGCTTGTCGTGAGCTGAATACTTTACCCTGGATCGACAAATCATGCCTTTTGAAGCCTCAAACACTGCTTTGAGCTTCATTACTTCTTAATTTGACAGAGGGATACTCCTGCAGAAATGCAGTTGAACCCAGGCCAAGGTTTGTTTGGGTTGCTTCTGAATTTCATTAATATGTTATTGACCGTGAGAATAAGTGGTGTTATTCCTCTAACTTAAATGGCTTTGCTGAAGACGTCGGTGAACTCTGAGATGAGTTATGATGTTGTAGTTTATTTTAAAAAGAGAGAGCAAAATCCTTCTTCAGCATTTCTTTTGAGAAGCGGAAGATGGTCTTCAGCTACTGATGACCACTAAAGGTAGGTTGTCAGAGCTTAAAGTCTGGTGTGTGATTGTTTATAAACGTGGCACAGGCTGTATATTTATATGTACTTGCTATTATATTTTGTACGTGTGCTTATAGTCACTATTTGAACAGAAACTGATTGAAATTCAATGATTGGAACGTTACAGTTTCTTTTCTGCCCCCCTCCTAATGCAAGGTTTTATAATAAATGGCCCAGTTGCCTCCATCATAACAAATATCTCACGGAATTTGTCATAGATCTGGGGGGAAAGTATTTCTGAGGGAAGTGAGATGGATGCCTGCTGTGGGTCTAAATCCAGCGTCAAAACACTGCAGCAGAACTCAGTACAGATATTTTAACTACTGAATCATTACGAGGTGGCGGCAACAAATGATGCATCATGTGGAACACACACATTTCAGGACACCTCTTTGCGTAGCCACTTGTATGAAGTGAATTTGTTAGCCTCTTGAAACTTCTGAGTTCAGACTCGAATGCAAGATGTTGACAAAATGACAAAATGTTGCATAATTAAATGATTTAAATAGTAGAGCTCTAACTGGTTGATACCTTCTACTTTTTTCCTGTCTTTCTTGGCACAAGCTGAAAGAGAATTTAAAAAAAGCATGCAGTATGTGTCCATATAAATTAGTGTACCAGTACATATGCTGAAATTAAACTGAATCTGACATCTTTTATATGTTTTATATGCTGTTTTGTTTTATGGTTTCATTGTGGTAAGGAAATACTGAATTATTGTCATAATCTAAAAGGAAAGTTTCTCTGCATAACCTCATCAAGAAAATTAGTGTTTAGGTCATAATTATGATCAACCCCCCCCAAAAAAAACACCAACCCTCCATATCTTGACAAGTTAAGTTAAGTTTAATTTCCCAGTACAATCCATATGAATCGCTCTCAGCATTAAATCTGTCCTCAGCTGACCAAGGATAGGAAGACGGGAAAGCAGCGACTCTTTTCACGAAGGGTCCTGGAGTGGCCACGGACCCCGTCATACGCGGTTCCTTCTAGAAGGCTTCAGTTCCGTTTGACCATTGATTTTCATGTTACACCGTGTGATATTTATTTTAGCGTACTTATTTCACTTTAAACATCGCTGATGAGATACATGGATGCAGGCATTCGGTTTTTTAAATTTTCGGCCACTTTAACCCCCCCGTTAAATTACTTAATGGATGCTGAGACATCCCAAGAGACAGGTGCAACTAGATAGACATGGAGGTGAGGGAATGAGGAAGCACAGGAGGAGCCATTTTCCCCTTCTTCATCACCCCTCTTGTTTAATCCCTGGCACGGTGCAGGAAATGATTCCAGTTTGCAGAAAGACACATGCAGACCCTGGAGACAAGGGGCAAATATGCACGTATGTGCCTGTGGGTTTATAAGAGCGCTGCATTACGACACACCACATATGCAGAGCCTGTGGTCGTGGCATTGACTCTGAAAAAATCAATCGCTGTCCTTAATCCTAATCAGTCCCATTGAGAACATTAAAAGAAACTTAAGAGCTGAATTCCTCCCCCACCTTTAATTTCTCAGAATACGCTGTTGGTTGGGTCCAGATCTCTCTGTGGATCTAATCCTCTCTCAGCATTATCTTGATTTGATATNCCTTTAATTTCTCAGAATACGCTGTTGGTTGGGTCCAGATCTCTCTGTGGATCTAATCCTCTCTCAGCATTATCTTGATTTGATATTCTCTGTGTATTCTTTGGTTGTTGTTGTTTAAAAAAAAAAAAAAAAAAGCTTTTGAAAGATTTTGTAGCCCTCAGTTGTGTCGTGGTACCTTTTTTGCTGCTTTCCCAGAAGCTAGGATAAGGAGGTGGTGAAAAGGTGGAGAAGGGCACCTGAAAGGGAAGGTGGCAACTATTGTCTAAGTCAAGGGCGTGAGGCTTCTCAAGGACAGTGTGGGAAGTGCAAATCTGCACTATAGTACCGGCCCTTACATGCTGATTGGCAAGGTTAACACTTATTGCACTGGAAGGTGGCTGAGATTCAATTAAGGCCACGCTTCTTTCCTGATCCTTTTAACACTGTATGCCTTCCCCCGATCCACCGCAGCACATGTTCGGTCTTTCCTGCCTCAGATGGGGAAATGCATTAAGAGGAGATGCCATAGGTCATTTAGGGAGGCCTGGTATCGTCCTTTTAGGTGGTTCACATCCCGTAGGATTATAGCAGACGCACTCTCCAAAAGCCTTTATTGCAAAACACTGTAGTAGACTAACTCCTTCTTTAAGCTCAGCCCTGGTTGTATTAGCAGTGGATGTTGGCAGATATAAAAGTCTGGCCAAAGTGTAAAATAAATCTTGTTTCAATCTTGGTCCAATTTCTCTTCTTTTTTTTTTTTTTTTTCATGGCACCTGCTCATCATAATGGTATCTGCATATGAATTGCATGGAATTCTGTCTGGTTCCCCTTTCACGGCTCCCCCTCCATTGTCATTATAATAGAGTCAGCTGCAGCTGCATGCATTGATCATAAATCATAATCGATTGTCTATTCCTGAGGACAGTCACGGGAGAGTAAATGACTGAGTGAGTGAGTGAGTGAGTGAGTGAGTGAGGGAAAAACTAGAGTGAGTGAGAGAGAGAGCTGTAGCTGCTTTACAGAAAGGTGTTAGAGGATGCCACAGTGCCTTCCGGGACACCTACCAAATGCCATGAGCAATCGGTGGACTGCTGCGCTTCCAAAACACTAAAGCCTGAAGTGGTTCTGCAACGGGACCGGCCATGTGGGCCCTTTCTGTCTCCTCATATGCTGATGAGAAATATCTATGCATGTGTGTATCTATGTATGCATGTGCGAGAGTGTGAGAATATGTGACTGGCTGTTGTAAACCTTGGCCCTACTCCTGTTGATGACCCAGAGCAGAACATGGTTTCCTGAGGTCTGGAGCTTCAAAGTCCTGATGGTTTTTGAGAATACATATTAATAGGCACCTGTCAGACACGGGAAACACGGCCGCGAGGGCGTAACATTGCATTTATTCACCTCAGTACAGTGGACTAGTGTGACGTTCCACCCCTGGACGAGAGATACCACAAGTGCACCAATCCCATCCTATTGCTTATAAAGTGTCCTGTGTGGATGAGTGTCTTGCTGGCCTCATACACTCGCACGCTTCTGACTGCAACCGCCACCTCTTGGGCTCTGACTGCAGTTTAGACTGCAATGTAAATATCTTAACAAAGAGGACATATTAATAGGCACTTGCACACTCATGGAAGCACATATATTTGGAGCTCTGTGTGTGTGTGTGTGTGTGTGTGTGTGTGTGTGTGTGTGTGTCAAGCCATCCATTTTTGCAGAATGGCAGGAAAACTTGACATTTCTCAAGATGTTCTGTTTTGTGAGGTTCCATAATCGGATGAATAGATACATGGAGAACATGAAAAGCTGCTGTTGGTGTCCCCCCCTCCCCTTTTGTCACAAAACCCAAAATGGGCCTCGGTGCAGTTTCCCCTGAGTTCGTCAGGCCTCTGGATGGAGGATGAGGTGCCAACTCTTCCCAACTGTCTGAGTCGCAGGAAAGACTGCCCTGCTGAACAACAATAGCGTTGGCCAACACCGGCTGGTGAATAAGTTGCCTACCTTCCACTGCTCTCTAGGTCCGAGTTACTGCTGCCCCAGTAACGCCCCAAACTGCCAGGTGTATACAGGAACCTCTCTCCTCAGGCCAGGCTAAAGGCACCTCATAAGTGATTGATTTGCATTGATTTGAGGTGGTCCTTCTCTTACCTTGTTTATCTAAGGGCTCCTGATAAAAATGACTTTCTCTGATGCCACACCAGTTCTGCAAAATATATACAATCGTCATATTTAATATATGTGCAGCAGTTCTACATGTTTATGTTCATTTACAATAAGTAGCGCAAGTATTTTTGTTGCATAGTCATGAAATTTGTATTTTAAACCAAAAATATACAACAAAACTAACTTTCTTCAGTGACCTTAAGCTTCTGCTTCTCACTGCATGTGGGTATTTAGATTTTTGTTTTGATTTTGTGCGTTTATAGTGTGCGTGTACAAAACTGAACGTTTATTCTTGAGCATTGTGAGGTATACGAATAAGTGTGTTGTTGTGTGTTGTCTTACTGCTGTATGTTACCCCCCCCCCCCTTTCCGGGCTCCCTCCGTACTTCACGTTCTCTGGTCAGAACAGAGCAGGATAGCCAGTCAGATTAAGGAAAGCAGATTACCGCCTCTAAACCCCTTACACTTTAATTATTCCTGTATGTATTTGTGTGCTGGAGAAACCCCACCCTTCCTGCCATCTCTGTAAACATCTGCCACTCTTTTGCAGTGCTGAAAAAACAGTCCTGAAGCAGCAGCCACTCCGTAGACACATTGCAGGCCAGAAAATTTCTTCATATTTACATATGTTTTGTAGATTGTAGACTAGTTTCAGGTATTACTGACAAACATGGATTTTTCAGTTTTCCCTATGGAAAGCATATTACGTACATGAGTACAAGTGTAACGTGAACAATGGACTGTGAATTAAACGGTTGCTTTACCGACCTTGCGGAGGTAGCTGCATCTCAGATATAATTCTGTGCTTTGGGCAAGTCTCGAATCAGATGTTCCATTTCAAGGTGCAAACAACGTGTCACAAGTCAACAACTGCGGTGTATTGTGTGCTTGGGACTGTTCTCCTTAACTTTGCAGACTGAACACGCTAGTTAAACAGCTGTGTAGAGCATGGCGATCGAGCGCTAGTGTGCCTTTGTAGAGATGGGGTCCGCCTGGCCTTTGAATCTGCCTGGTGGGAATTAAACACTAATCTAATCAGTTGGTTCCTGGAGAAGCGGATCCTGGGGGGGGCCTCTGGGTCCCCTGTGAGTGTCTGCTTAGGGGAGCCCTGTGTTCCAGGTACGGAGAAGCGTCCTTACCCAGCTGAATATAAGACAGGAGGCGCCGTCAACAACGCCACCATGATCACTGACATGTCAGTATGAATTATAGGCACGTATATTAGTGTTTTATTTGAGCCCAACACTGCAGCTTTTTTTTTCCAGCTGTTAGCTATGGAGAGATATTCTCTCAAACCTGAAATGTCTGTGGTTTACTTTCTGTTTTCAGGAAGATTGAGGACCACCTGGATCAGAATGCATTTGATTTCACTCTATGCATCTGACCAGCAAAGTGGTGATATTTTGGAAATAAGTGTTGTTTGTGGCATTGCCATTCGTCAATCGTCATTATGTGGGTGAAAACCGTGCTCAAGTGGTAAATTAAGAGATGATGTGGCTTTGATGAAGCATGTCACACACTGGGGGGGGACTGTAGGATTTACACCCCCTGTTAACCCCTGTCCTAAATATTGTCTCTCTTCATCACCCATCAGTGTCCACGCTGGTCCACTTCAATTTCTGACAAACTGTGTGTGTATGCATGCATACGTGTGTGTGGGAATGGGACTTGTCTTTTGTCTACAGCTATTGTATGGTGCAGAGACCCCCCCCGTGCTAATTCATTTTGCACGGTGCAGCCTTTAACAATGTAGAAATCCTCTTAGGCTCTTTTCCACCCAGCCCGTCTCACCTTTTGCTCCAGGCAGACACAGGGGCCTAATTCTCCGATTGGTCACGCTGCCGTAACCTGTGGTGCCAAACATAGCAGGGTCTCCTGGTTAATGTCACAGATTCCATGCTCTCAGGTTACTTTGAGGTCTCCTCCCAATTGAAAGGATTTGATAATTTCCTGCGATGGAAAAAAATCAATATTTAATCTTTTCACATAATTCCCCTGAAGTTTGAATTACGTCTCCTTTTTTGTCTGGGGATTTTATTTAACATTGTATGACTTAACCAGAATTTTGTTTTATACTTGTGCTAAATGGTTGTTTCTTTGTTTCAGGATGATGAAGGACAGACAGCGTTGCACTATGGTAAGACTGAACGGCCAGTTTGCGCAGTCACTGTTCAAGTGGTATGAAATGTCAATATAATATCCAATACTATAAAAGTCAGTGTAACATCTATGTGGCATTTATTAATGTCAAAATGAGGTTAAGCAGAGTCTTTCCGAAAGCTTTAAACAAACTATACTTTTTAAAGTAAAACGCTAACCTTCAATAAATGCCCCCTTTTTTTCCTAAATTGTACGTCGCTTTGGAAAAACCCATGTGCTAGATGTAATCTGAACCCAATTTAACCCAATTAATTGAAACTAAAACAAAATGTCCTATTTTACTCTTTTAGCAAATATTTTTCAAACCAGATGATTAACAAAAAGAAAAATGTTTTAAAGGATTCAATCTCGTGATTATGAAGTTGTGTTAATTTTATTATAAATTTGTGACATTGAATTTTCATGATTTAATTTGACTTAAAGAAAACTGCTTAAAAAAAGGTTAATTTAGAACCTGGAGTTTGTTTTCATATCCTGGAATAAACTTGTTGTGCTGGGCCAGGTATGAAGGTTCAGGATCAGTGAGACAGTCTGCTGCAGCTCCTCCTCCTCTCTTTGCCTCCATGTGTGGCTGGTTTCATTCATGAGCGTCGCTCCTGGCCAACCCACCTCCTGTGTGCCTGCTGAACAGAGGCTGCAGGGTTGAAGGAGTGAGATGTGCTTGTGGTGTTCAAAGTGGGGGGTGGGGGGTGGGGTGAGCCCTCATAACTCCCAGAGGAAATCAGCCCCTGTCCTCTATGGCGTCATGACACCAAACAAGGGTGGTCCCCAGCGTCCTCCAAGTCTGCAGGCCAGGAACGCCATCTGTCCTCAGGTTGGGGCACCCAAGCAGAATGTGTCCCTGCAGACCTGTCACTGCCAGGAAACGTCTCGGGGGGTAGCAGGTACCCGGTGTGGAAAAAAATTCCTAATAAACATAAGCAATGAACTCCAGCAGACAAATAGCGGAGAATAAAAATTCATTTCCCCCTCTCTTTGCACAGGGCCACTGCGGCTGGCAAGTGATTAATTGAAGGTTTACTGCACGCCATAAATTGTCCTCCTCCTCAACGGCTCCTCTGGGATTAGGGGTTTTTACAGCTCGATGCCCCCATTCTTGGAGGGCTGGAAAATAAAATACAATTAAAAAAAAATCAAGAACCCGCCATAACCAAATTTTTTCTTTCTTTCAAAGAATCCGGTGCGTTCCGGCAGCCGAGGAGTTATAAAGGGCCTCGTTTGTCATTTAGCGTTTTGTGCTGAGATCAGCCCACGAGGACGGAGGGAGGAGCCAGTTTTTAAGGAGAGCCACCGATTGACATGCAAGTGAAAAAAGCACTCAGAGTGAAGGAATCCTGGTGCATCAGCGCAGTCCCTCACTAACTCAGTTAAGGACACGTCTTGAATTTTGCACAGTTTTTGAGCCGTTTTAAGTAGGACAGAGATTGCTAGTTTGGCACAAATCTTTTCCTGTTTCTTTGACCTCCACAGCTCAGGATCAGCGTCAGCAGGTCCTCAGAGGACTTGATTTAATTTGAAATATAATTTTCCATGGACAAAGATTCCAAAATACCCTCATGGTTTACTCTTAAGTATCTAACTGTGTTTTTTTTTTAACAACTTTATCCACAAACAGAAGGGATGTTTTTAGATCTTGCGTTTTAATACAGTTTGTCATTTTTATATGTCTGTTATACACGACAACAGTAAATGAAAGATTAAGGCACAAGACGATACAGGAAGATGAGTCTGACACTAAAAGGTCTTTTTGGATGTATGTTGTTCTTGGCCAACCTGTTGCTAGAAGTGGCACAGTTGAGAAGTACTACAGTACCTCTTGAGAAGAACCACATATGTGCAAGATGACTCATTGCTAGTTCTTTGTCATGTTCCATATGAGAGGGCCGTCGCTAATGGGGAGAATGGTGGCAGTGCAGTTTTTTTTTTTTTTTTTAAAGAGGGTGGGGGTAGAGCGACATTCTCTCTGCAGGCTCAGAATTCCTAACTATGCCCCTGCAGTTGAGTGTGTCGGCATTGCATTATATTGCAGACGATGACCCTCCTTCTTTTTCGCGTCTTGCCCTCTATAGCTTCCGCCTGCGAGTTTGTCGACATCGTGGAGCTCCTACTCCAGGCTGGCGCAGACCCCTCCATCAAAGACCAGGAAGGCTCCCTTCCCGAAGAGGTCACAGAATCCAAGGACATCTCGTCTCTTCTCCGCCAGTATGCTGCTTCCAAAGGCTAGACTAGGTCAAGGGGGCTCGGAGCCGGGGGTCCAGCTCCCCACAGAGCGCAGCAGAGGAGTCAGAGAACAACCACCTGTCTCTTTAGCATCAAAGCCCTACCCCTCCCTCCCAGCAAGGTCATTGTTAGTTATCTCCACATCCATGTAATGTGTTAACTGTTGTTACTAAAACAGTGAAAACTAAACAGTATTGGCTTTTTGTTCATCAGCTCATCCTTATTTAGATTGGAATGCACATAGAAACGAATTGTTGCTTTTTTGAAGTTCGGTTTTGATTTTGATACCTCTTATTCCGCCGACTTTTATTCCTTCCATGAATGCCACGTATAATTTATTGTGGAGTTTTATAGCCCGTACATTGGCTATTTTTTAGTGTGATAAACACTATTCATCATGTTCTCTTAAAAACGGCTGAAATTTAAACGGATTGTCCGTTATGAAATTGGGTCCAATTCCAGCTTCTTGTTTGTGGAATAAAGCTAAAATGATTTTCTCCATGAAGGATCATTTAACAGTATTTTCCTCTTCATTTGTACGCATTCACATATCTGTGGTTCCAGGCCTGACAGAAAATACCAACAGGAAACAATCGCACATTGCAGTTTTTTGTGTTTGTATAAGTTTTTGCTTTTTGGGTTTTCACTGGCCTCCTTGGTGTTGCTTTTTTTGAACCGTTTTTGTGCTTTTTTTCAAGGTCTCTTGCACCACACCTAGTCGGGAAGCTTGTGCGGCAGCCACCGCAACGTTCTCAATAGCCAGAAATTTACATGCTACAAAGCGGTTGATTTTTGCGGTCGTGAAGGTGCACATGGAATCCTGGCTAAGGTGGACCATTTCTCCAGATCGTCCTCTTCTAATGCTACTTTCCCAGGATCACTCCACATACCCATCTCACCATATTATGTCATTTAAGGTATATTTGTATGCTCCTCAAATAGCCAACACATGGGGCTACCTCCAAATCTGTTTTGTTCCCTAAAGCTCTTCTGCTCAGCGCCGTCCACTTCCCCCCTTTAAGCCCCCCATCCCCAAATCTGGGCACCCATAGTAGATGGAAATCCAGATCTCCACTCCTAACTACTTATTTAAGAAGCTAATGCATATTTGCCCAAACAATGGGGACATACTGTAATCCCGCTCCTGCAAAATCCCCTTTAATATGAGGCATTAAATAATGTGTATGAAAAAAGACCTATCAGCGGCTTTTTGGTCCACTGCGGAGTCACTTGACGTTGCGGAAACGCCACTTAGTCCTGTCCTCCTTACACGGTCGCCACGCGTGGGCTCCTGTCTCGGGAAGAGCTGCGCTGTTATATTTTGTGGAGTTGTTTACCTCACTTTTTCAGGAGTGCCTTAAATCCCCGCTGGGAGAGGTGGGGGGTGGGGGTGGGCTCGCCCGTCAGTGAAGGCACGCTCCCGCCGCATGTCTGTACAACTGTGACACTAAGCCCATTATGTTTCCATTATGGGCCTCAATTTTCTCTGAGCTTTTCACTTCTGACACTCCCTCCTCTCAAATCACGTCCCATATTGCTCAGCCTTCTTTACTTAACGTTTATGCATTTTTACAAGTCGCCTCTCTCTGCTTCCCTAACACCATTAGAGACAGATGGCCGAGGTTTGTAAACGCGATGAGAATGGGCACTCTCTCCTCCCTGGCTCTCGCTGTGTCCCTCAGAGGATGAAGGCAGTGGCGTGTCATTGTACGGCGTGACGCTTAATGCTTTTCTTCCCCCACGTAGCACTGGTAGCAATTCGGGCGCAGGCAAAGTCTCCGCCGTAAGGTGTATAATTCTAATACTGCCATTAGACACTTTGTTCAGGTTTGAAGTGCACGTCTGCTCCTAGAGATTACAGTTTAGCTCCGAAGGACCTGGGAACCGGGGGGTGTCTGCCTGAATGATTTGTGGTGACCCTGCCATAGGCCGCACGAGGACGCAACAAGCAAGGACTAGGAGATGTTCCAAAAATCGTGGTTGTGTCTTCACACCAAACTTCTCAAAATCAGTGCCGAAGGTCAAGACCGGCGTCGTCGTCCTGCTTAAGTTTCGTCGTCGTGTCATAACTCCACCATCTGAGGAGCCAAAGTTTCTAATTTCACAAAGGGAAAAAAGGGATTTAACTCTTGGTCTATATATTAATTTACAGCCTCCCAAGCAGGCTGAGTACAGAACCCTTGCCCCCGGAAGTTTGTAATAAAAGCCTCGGATCGATGAAAATGGCCATTTTTGCTTGTGTTTGTCATCTTTGCAAAAGCAACAGTGCAGGAATTCCTCAGATTTATTTCTATACTAGTGCTGTAAGTGGCGTGTAAATTATCCTAACTGTCTTAGTCACTATTTGTCTTTGTTATGCCGCACTATTAATGGTTACCCATTTATGGCCATAGCTGGTCTAATCGGGGGCCAGGAAAGAACTGCCTTATTTCAAGTACTCTTTCGCAAAAGTGCACATTTGACTAATACGGTTTAATTCTGCAAAACAACAACACATTAATTTTAGAAATTCTTTGGCCGTTTGACAGGACTGCGTTGTTTTTTTTTTTTTTTTCTCTCCTATCTCTGGGAGGACATATTTTAAGGTGCTTTTCATTTGGGCCTAATTCCAGACGTGCTTTGTTGTATAAATATGGAATTTGATGACTCCGTCTACAAATGGGACAATATGAATGGCCCCGTTTTACTGGTGAACCTTCCTTTGTTGCTAATGTTCACCCGCTGATTGAATTTGCTCGGTGTTAGAACACAAATAAGCATGAAGCCTTTTGTCTACTCAGCATAGTTTGAGTGGACATACTTCACTCGTTCCCCATTCATTCCCACGCAGTGTATTTATCCACGTTTCAGCACTTTACAATTTAATAGCGATGGCTGTATTGCAGAAGTATTTGTGGAGGGCTACTGTCTGCTGTTGTCTGGTTCGGCCGGCCACCGTTTATAAATTTGGTGGAAGCCCCGTCGAGGTTTTTTTTTTTTTAAGTCTCGCACCGCGGATCATCCCGCTCAAGAAAACCAGAAAGGCAGCTTCAGTAAACCAAAGACAATTTGACTTTATTTCCTCGTATAGATTCTGCTGTACACAGGTCATGCCGTCCCACAGAAGGCATATGCAAATAGATTCAGTGCTTTCTTTTTAAATCCTTTTCTCAAAGACACATGGCAATAAATAGCGCTTACGGGACGAGACTCTCAACACCTTGGGAAACTGTACAAAATATACATCAGTTAAAACTCCAGTGTTCAGAGGCAACGACAGTTTGAACAGAAAGTGGTTTTAAATATATAATTTAGCATGATTATATATAGATTTTTTCTTGTTTTTTTTAATTGACAGGTGACGCTGTACCGCAGGTCATTCCAACAGTCCTCTATCATGTATCATCTGTGGTATCTGTGACTGGCACTGTAGGAAACGCTGAAATCGGTTTCTGACTGTTTCGGAGTGTTACGAGTCCACCTCGCAGCCTTTACCGTTGTTATGGATGTATTTTTAAGTACAGGTATGCTTAGAAGGTATGGCTATAGTTTGGTGATGGGAAGAAGAGTGTCAGAGACAAACTTGTTTATTACGCTTGTGAGAAGCTTGCGGAGGCCAAAAGTTTGCTGACTAAACCGGTTAAAAATGCCAGAATAGCATCACATTCATTATGTCAACTGCTATAGTATTGCCAGTATTGTCTAATGCTGTTTATGCTTGTGTTCCTTTCACGAATATTTTGCGTGTTGTGAATATGGATTGACGTTATGGTACGTTGGAAGGCAAGTGACACTGTTTTCCTCTTACACTGGTTGACTGTTGCAGTCTAGTCACATTCAAGATGTTTTCTGATCTACAGTGTCATATACATACATAAGTACATCTGCCGCGACCGCCGCAGTCTGATATGATGGCAATCCCGTGTTAAACACTTAATGGGTATTATTCATTTTATTTTGTTTTAGCCGTCACAGTGGTCGGAGTAGCACGGGCCCTTCGTAGACAGGCCCGTGTTTCGGCACAGCTGATGGTGACGGTGCTTGAAATGAACAGACGATCTTCATACGGAGGGGGTAACAAGAGACGCCCTCTCCGCCCTCTGTTGAAATTGTGCGTTTCAGCAGAGAACAGAGCCCGGTCCAGAGTGTCGCGGCCCTCGGCAGTTTTGACCTCGATCGGTCACCTCCAAGAATAAGGCTCCATCTTGACACCTCGCAAAGGTCCACAGGGTTTAACCGCTGTCCAAACGCAAGACTCATCTGCACGGCGAGCGCAAGCCGACTGTACGAGACATCTCGGGCTTTTGTGGGATTCATTGACCGGTTCAAGACTCAAAAGCCGGGCTTATGGGCACCATGTTTTTAACTTCATACTCTAAAGTCTTGGAATGAAATATGGGACTTCTGTAGGCTGCATTGCACACTCATTCCTCTTGTGTCATTTTCTGTGCCTGTGCAAAATAGTGTAAAGTGCATTGCTGGTGGAAAGGCTCAAACTATGATATTCCTACCCTCGGAAGCATGCAGAAAATCGTTTTAAGTAAGTATTCCTTGTGTCTCAGTGGTGCCAAGGCATGGTTTGACTCGCCCTTGATTTGAAAACTACCCTAAATCCCCATGGTAACCCATGCTGGAATGTTTAAATATAGACATGGCAAAAACAGAACAAATAAACTGATTAAAATTTGCAACAGGGTGAACACTGACATCGTTCCCTGTCTCGTGACGGACCTCAGGTAGTCTCGGAGTCTTGGGAAGCTCTCTGACTGTGTGTTCACCTCCTAGTCTCTAGCAGTTCCAGTTTGACTGACCTCTGGGTCAGGGGTGGAGTGGTGGCTTTTTGTATCTCCTTTCAAGAGGCGGCATAGCATAGCTGAGGAATAGTCTCCAATACCCTGCTACTCCTTGACCCTTACTAGAAAACCAAAAAAATCAGGTCCGAAAGATAGACGTGTAAAAAGCTTGCTTCGTGTTTTTTTTTTTCCCCTCTCCTCCTCATCTCCCCTCTGTTTGCTGTGTATATCAAGTGGCTACTAGGCCTTGGCTTTCAAAACTGGGAGTGGTCCATCTCATCCAGCCAGGATGCAGGGCTGGTAGGGAAGTCTGGGTAGCCCGTGCTGCTCTCTGTGGAGAGGTCGGAGGTGGGCCCTCCCTGCATGGTGCGCATAGCTAGGCCCGCACCGCCCTGAGGACCTTGCGCCCCCAGACTGTCCATAGGAAAGGCCAAGCTGCCCAGAAGCGGGGTGTGACTGGGCAGGGAGGCGATGGAGGAGGGCGACTGAGGGAGGCCATAGGGGCTGCCTGCCCGTAGCTCGTGGTAGGGCTGTCCGGTGCTTTCCAGGGGGAAGCCGCCATTCAACAGGTTTCCATTCCCTACGTCACCCATGCTCCCGTACAGCGCGTTGGTGTGGCCCAGGTCTGACAGGATCTGCTCTTCTGCACAGTGGGAGGAGGACCGTTAGATCAGTGACAGAATACGACAGCAAAGTGGACATACAGCTGATTTTGCTACTGTTTAAGCGGCTATAGACAATTCAGCAGCGATACAATGGAAGACAAGCATGATAGAAACACCGCTAACTATAGCCCACGAACGGCCTCCCGCAGACATTGCCCCGCGCTTGGTGAGCGGCCGAAGGAGCTGCTGTGATTTATAAGCAAGGCGCACATCGCAGCCCCCACAGGAGGCGCAAAGCGCTTCCTCTCAGTCCCTCAAGTGCTGTTCCGGCAACAACAGCGCCCCAGAGCACTTTCCTGCTAATTGACTAAAAGCCTCACCTACTTTATAGAGTTTCTGTGACCGCCTTTTCGTTTCTCATAAAAAACGGTCTCCCTTTAAAGGAGGCTTAGGGGAAAACTTTACAAGCCCCCAAAATGTGAGACAAAAAAAAAATCCACTGGCTACAGCCACATTTGCTTACTTGTGGCCCCGCTCCCTACGCAGAGGGTCTGAAAGGAGCCGTGCAAAACAGTGAGAGCGAGTGAAGCAGCCGAAGCTGAATCTTATACAGGTTCTGACCTCTGAAGCTGAGCTCACTGTCGCTCAGACCCCCATCCTCAGCTGAGCTCTCCCTCTCTGCTTTGCCCCCGCTGCGGTTGCGCTTCACACTCTTGTAGAACTGGCCCCAGCGGTGCCGGCCTGCATCCTTCTTCAGCCGCTTCTCCTTGGCGCGCCGATTCTGGAACCACACCTGAATGTGTGTGTGTGTGTGTGTGTGTGTGTGTGTGTGTGTGTGTGTGTGTGTGTGTGTGTGTGTGAGTGTGTGTGTGGGGGGGGGTTGGACATTAGCAGAAATAAAGTGTGGCCTCCAGCCAGCCATACAGGTGAATGTTTGCTTCAGATGGAGAAAACATCGAAACCTCGGTACAAACTGCACAGTGGCGAAGGACATAGACTTAAGTAAGTAGCTGTTTCAAGTCCCCGAAGGGTCCTTCCTTGCTCATTGTACCCTTGAGAAATATACAGTACTAAGCTGCTTCAGTAAATATTGATCTTTATAAATGGGCAGTGTTTTGAAAGCTGCACAACCCTCTTTTTATAAAACCAAACTGCTGTAAGTCAAATTCCAGTTGTACAGATACAACAGGTGTGTGTGTGATTTGAACTTGAGCCTCAGTGGCGCAGTAGGCAGCACTGGCACGTTGCATTTTTTGGGCTCTGGATTTGTTTGTGGGTTCAAATCCAGCTCAGACTTTGTGGTGTTTGCATGTTTTCACCGGATCAGATTCTTCTGGGTGTCGTGGTTTGATCACACGTTACAGAGGCGCATAGCCCAGGTGAACTGGGGGCCCTCGGTTTTCCACTGTGTGTTTGGGTCGGAGTGGATCGTACGCGGAGCTTTCGCAAAGCTCTACCAGAGCAGCTTGGAGAAAGGAAAGAGCTACATTTTAAATGAAGACCTGCGTGGCGCCCATACCTGAACCACTCTCATGTCCAAGCCCGTCTCTGAGGAAAGCTGTTCCCGCACGTGGCGGGCTGGTTTCGGGGAGTTCTTGTAGGCGCTCTTCAGAGTCTCCAGCTGCTTGGCGGTAATAGTGGTCCGCGGTCGCTTGGCACCAGCTTCTGAGTCATCTTTGAGAGAACAGACAGGCTCTTTCAAAAAGTGAAACTGTAAAAACCGAAAAGAAAACCGTGACTGCGTCACCCGGGTAAACGACAAGTTCGGGACGGTTCCCTCGAGGACAGATTTGTTTCTTTGCAATAAACCCGGGGACGAGTCTTACTCTGGGATGACGTTCCTTAAGAATGTAAAAAGCGGGCTGCGCAAATGTTAAAAATCATTTCTTTAAGATTCTTTTAAGAAATAGAGGGGAGATGCCACCAGCACAGTTTGACAGGGCTGTTGGAAGGAGATAAAGGGTTCGACCCCTTTGAGATGCTCAGTCAGTACAGCTCAGGCTGTAGGGGACATAAATCTCCCCGAGGGATGCAGGGAATGGGGAGTTATTGAGGCCCCTCCATAAATGTGCATTACATCACTTAGCATAATCAATGAGCATCGCATGGAAATCTCCATAAACACGAAGCCAAGGCTTTCAGCATCAGATACATAAAAGGTCACGTCAACCGAAGATTTAATAACCAGGATGCTGAGACCCTGAGATATTTTTATTAAGATTTGGTTTCTTCACTATCCGCCCTGCCTCATATCATCTCCCAGACTGTGTTATTGTCTGCAACAGGGTTCGGGTTCCTTTTTTGCTGCAGAACCAGAAGGCGCTTCTACCAGGGCTGCGACGCCCAGCCCTCGACGAGCAAGACAGCTCAGCAGGGAAGAACAAAAAACGGCAACCATCGGGTTTTTACTGCTCCGCTTGTTGGAAATAATGTCACGGTATCTACGGCTGAGCGTAACCGCTGCAGCACAACCCAACACTAACAGCACGCCACGTATTGTGGCGTATTATGTTTTTGAAACAACCGGTTGTTTAATAGATAGCAGCTCCCAGGCTTGACAAGACAAAGTGCAGTAGAGTATGTTGAACTATCCAACTAAAATAGGTGTTTGAATCAGGTTTTAGTATTGTTCACCTTGCTTACCTTCAGTATCGTATCAAGTCTAGCTAGTAGTCAGTGTCCAGTGTTGGGAAGGTCTGTTCAGGGTCTAATGTGAACTGAGATGCAGAGTTCTGCAACAGGCCGGGAGAACATGACGGGGAACAGTACCGTTCTGCTTGGCGGTCTCATAGTCCTCTTTGCAGACCAGCCTGCCGTCCTCCATGAGGTAGAACTCATCCCCAGTGGCCAGCTGGCGGCTGCACATGACGCAGGCGAAGCAGTGCAGGTGGTACACAAAATCCTGGGCCTTTCGGACCACCTGCGACGGGGGGATCCCCTGTTGACACGACGCACACTTCGTCCCGAAACGCCTACGAGCACAGAGACAAGTCCGCACGCGGCAGCTCAAATGCGGCTCGGCTCGCGCCCGCTTTCGGTCGAACGGCAGCGTTCGAGTTTCCGCTAAACACGGACCCTTATTATCGCTGCGCAAGTGTCACGCTGGGGGGGGCACCTCGGAGCAAGCTTTGGTATTTGTTAATTCACGGCTCTGAATCAGGGGCCCACACAGCCAGACACGGTAAACGCACAGAAGGCTGTAAATAAGGCATCATAAAGGGCAAAATAAAGCCCTCCTCCCATCCAAGGTGAAGCTTCTTTGGCTGTGCTGGGAAATTGTACCCAAGTTGTCCACTTCCTCCTTCTGTCCACCAGAAGACCCTCCTGCACATGGTGGCAGTTTTAACATTAAAAGCCGCCCTCCCCCCGCAGTCCCCTGGGCCAACTAACAAAGTTAGCTTCCACTCCCTGACTCCTGAGCTTTTTAGGCCCCATTGAAGCCTTTGACATTAAAACCCCTCAAACGTGATTTAGTAAAAGCCAGTACTGATCCTGTTTTGGATAAAAGTCAAACCTAATTTTCTTCTTTAATGCCTCTGAAATTAAATCGTAAAAAAAGGGGGAAGAGGAAGGAAAAGGAAAGAAGGAGAGAGGTAAGAAATGCAAAGTTGCCGTTGGCAGTGCCCGTCTGGGGCTGGTTTTAGCGTCGCTGCAGAGCAGGAGCAGACACTGGGACCCGGAGTGTCCGCTTCACTGAGGGTCACCTGAGGGTCCCGTAACAAACTCACAAGGGTCGCGGACTTGTCTCTCAGGGCTTAGCTCGACTCCACCACGACGTCTTGACATCCACCAAGCGAGAACTTGCAGCTACTGACTCGCTCACGACCATCTCCACGTTATGTGGAAACAACTGTTAAGTTTTACACGCCGCGCAGCTGGAATTTGCCAACCAGATGTTGTAAAAACTACACCGAGGCTGGGTGATGCCGGAAGGAGGACACCGAGACACAGCCACACGGGCCGCTGTAAGTAGACCGGGATGGGTCAAGGATCGAGGGCAGGTCTTTAGGTGAGATCTCGGACTAACAGCACAGAACTCTAAAACCTGCTTTAAGAAGCCGTCCCCCTGGGTTCAAAGCCAACTGCAAAACACAGTGCAAGCAGCGACACAGGTGAACACAGGTTATTTTCCCAAGACAGCGATGAATAACCTACCACCTCACCAACCAACACAGACACTCTTCATACTCCTGGTCTGCATGACCGTCTTCATATAACAATCTTATTTATTATCTCTCGTTTGGGTTGTACACATTTACATAAAAGATTTAATTTTTATTGTACCCCAGGTGAAGTCAGTTAGTCGCTGACCAAAGTAACTAAGCACCAAATGGAGGGATTCTCACCCAACGTCGTATTTACTGTGCAAGCTGCTCTGACCCAGTCGTCTGAAGGAGTCACTGCGGGACTTGACCCCTGTGTCAAACTGCCGCAGATGGACGTTACACTGGGTCAAAATCAGCGTTGTTTGGTCCCATCGCACGTCTGGGGGTGTGTTGGGTGGCTGTGCTTCCAAAAGTCTAACTCACGTGGC
The DNA here is from genome assembly GCA_900497675.1 of Arapaima gigas. Taxonomy (NCBI): domain Eukaryota; kingdom Metazoa; phylum Chordata; class Actinopteri; order Osteoglossiformes; family Osteoglossidae; genus Arapaima; species Arapaima gigas. The sequence continues at coordinate 463,405 of UFQX01000603.1, read as the reverse complement.
AAAGTGAGCAAGAACTCAGCCCACATTGTGTCCGGTTAAAAAAGCTTTTCCCATTTCCTAAAAACTACTGTTGCAAAGCAATTTTTTAAAAAAAAATTCTGAATATTTCCACTTTTAATGCCTGCTCTTTAAGTAAACGTTCACGAGCTCGTCTGTTTCATGCCGGTGGTCCGGGCTGCCGGATTGTCTTAACTGCCTGGGGTGTGGAAATGTCACGGTTATTGGGGAATACGATGTCACACAGTTGGCATAAAACTACAGCGGTTTAACCGCCGTCGTTTTGCGCAGGAACCCCCGTGGGTCTCTCAGTTACTGAAATGAGTCGCAGGCCGCAGTCAGACATATTCTGTTCCACTGCGGGAAGGGAGACGGGAACTTAAAAAAGCAAGGAAAACGGGATGACAAGGTGACCTTAAAGCTACTGTCAGTTTTGGTGTTTGTCCTTCACGTGCCTAAATTATGCTAGTTTAACTTTCCATTCCTGACCCACCAGGAGGCCATCGACGGTCTCCCAAAAGTGACCATATAATTCAGCCAGACGGATAAAAGGCACCGACCAGGGAGTTAGAAAAATACCAAAAGGGAACGGTGTAAAAAGCAAGGCTCACACTTACTTGAAGAAGTCATCTTTGCAGTAGACATTTCCCGCCCGGGAGAAGCATTTGTCAGCCAGGGGAGCCTGGCAGTCGGCGCACTTGAGGCACTTGGAGTGCCAGTGACGGTCCAGCACCTTCAGGATGAACTTGTCCAGGATGTGCTGACTGCAGCCTGCACACTGGGGGACTTCTGTCGGAGCAAACAGAGCACAGGGGTCGCAAGACCTTCTAAGAAGTCACGCTTATTTAACCGACAGTATTGTCAGAAGGAACTTACACTGCTAGGTAGTCAGCTACACAGCAGGATTATTCTGACCATATCAGTGCAGGGAAAACACCCCCCACCAGGGGTGCTACAAGAGGAGTGGGATTCGACCTCACATCCTTCAGGTTAGGAAGGGGGCGGTTCTCTGTGGTTTAGTCTCGTAGTCTGACCTGCGAACGCGGCGTGTTGAATACGAATAATTCCTAACGTGGCAGAAGGAGCGAAACGAAGTGAAGGATTTGGCTTAAGAATGAAACGGATGCGGGTTCGTTGCGGAGCAACGCGGAGAACAAGAGGATCGGAATCCGGCGCTTGTGAATAAACGACAAATAATCGGGCTGAACATCCAGTAGATGCTGCCATTGCAGTGAGAAGCAGCGGAGGACAATAAGGGGGAACTTAATAAAAAAAAAAGGGTAAATAATTGTACCGATGAAGACGATATAAAAAATAAACTGGGGCCAGCAGTATAAACCGATCATGCTGAGCGAAACAGACGGTGAAAGACAAATGGATCGCGACTTAAATTTATTATACAGTCATTAGAGTTATTATTATTATTATTAGTTTACATGTACAGTAGTTTTACGAATTTTGTCGTTAATTTATTATATACGTGGTTGTTGTCTGCAGTTATTCTGAATATGGTCACATAATTATTTTGTGTAGTTATTCTACGTAACGATTTTCGTTCGACTTCGTTTGAAACAAGCTGGAAGTGACGCAAAAAGACGATCCAGTTGATCGCAGGTCTGTTCGGAAGCGCGTGCTTTGAACGCGGCCGCGCGACTGGATGAAATCTGTGCAAAATGAATTATCATTTTAAAACGTGTCAGACGTTATTCAACGAGGAGGAAGTCGGGAAGGGTTTATTTTTGCCGTGTATTTGGCGCTCGTCGGGGCTGCAGCTGGAAATCGTACGTCATCATCTTTTGCGGCTTAGTATAAAGAAATATTACCGAGTAGAAGTAGGTAAATGTATTAACGCTGCGCTCATTAATTTACATCATTTCGATAATATGCCACAGTATTGAATTTATCGTGAATTAATGCCTGAATGAAGCGGTCCTTATGGTCATTATATTTTATTTAGAGCGCACTTACTAAATAAGCAGCAGTTTAATGTGATGCGCGAAGTTTCATTTGCCAGTGATAATATGTTATAGGTAACAGTCTGCATAACGACAGTAATTTAACCCTGTTTTACTTTTACCTCGAGTAAAATTGTCTTTTTTCCACTGACGGGCTCGTCGTGTTTCTGGCGAGAAAACATGACCTGAAACCATCTTTGTCTGTTCTGACACTGATTTTTTTTTTTTTTTTTAACCGGGGATCTCGTCATTCAGCTGGACGGTGGGTGGGCGCGCAAATTGTATTTTTTATTTTTTTTTTTATTATGTGAAATAATCGACATTGATACGAAGGTGCTGAGAAGATGGCTGAGAAAAGCGGGCGCCTTGTTGCTTCTTCAGTTCCAGCATCCAGGTCAGGAGGAGGTTCCGGCTTCAGTTGTCAGTTGCAGCCTGACCGTAACACCAGAGCCTGATGGACACACACACACACACACACACACACACACACACGATGGCCACATTCCTTCAGTGATTCACAATCTGGCTGAGATGCCCTTTTTTAACACGTTTTTTGTATTTACAATAACTTCATATTAATAGTCAGTAATAAGCCCCTCAAAGACGTTTAAATCTTCGTCCCGCATCTCCGCTATAAATGGCTGTTATTAATCTGTTCTCTTCAAATAAGAATATTAAAAGAATCAATCAAAACAACGCGAGGCACCGTAATGTCTATAAGGTTATCCGCAGACTAATGTTTTATTCACAAATATCACCTCAGCAAACTACACAGACCGTGTATCAGTTTCACTAGCAACCGAGTGTCAGTCAGTAATATTTTATTAAATGTGTTGATTTGGGCGAAGATTGAACGCTGCTGCTTAAAAAGCTTTCAGGCCTGGCAGGGGGGCGCGGGGCCGCTCCCGGCGGCCACTTTGGCACCGCCTCACCCAGTAAGTGCTGCCACAGTTTGGGGGGATAAATTAAGTGAGCGGGGATATAAATAGGGTCCAGTGTCGGTGTACATGTTGCTGATGGCTCTGGTGAAGCCATTAACGGGCAGCTGTGCGAGCGAGTGAATGAGTGACTGAGTGACAGTGAACGAATGAGTGAGTGACCGTGGGAGAGTGACGGTGAGTGACTGACTGAGTGAGCGAGCGAGCGGGAGACAGTCAGTGAGTGACTGAGTGAGAGAGTGAATGAATGAGTGAGTGAGTGAGTGACAGTGAGTGACAGGGAGTGAGTGACAATGAGCGAGTGAGCGGGTGAGAGAGTGAGCGAGAACAGGGCTGTGTGTAGCGAAGGTGAAATGAGGTGCTGAAGGGACAGCGCTTGGTCAGACCATCGGGCCTCTCTGTTCCGCAGCCGCAGCATTTCCCGCTCAGTGGAACCGAGCAGCCGCGTGTGTTGCTCCCATTTACCCCCCACCTACTCCCCTTTTCCCTTTCCAAATCTTCAAAATTCAGCGCTTCTCCTCTGTTGTCGTCATTATTGTTATTATTATTATTATTATTATTATTATTATTATTTAACTGAATCTTTAGTCCAAGGCAGTTTGCAGTGAGCAAACGATTTAAAGAGCGGGTTATTCTTACTGTGTCAGTCCAGGATAGGACTGCAGACCTTCACATTGCATATTTATACTACCGCCAGTTTTAAATATTAAACTGCTAAAAGGCACAAGGATCTGTTTTTTTTTTTAGAACTCGACGAAGTTATTGTTATTTAAACAAATATTCATCGACGACTACCTTTCATTATGGATTCTGACACGGTTCCCTGCCTGTCCTATTATTTTAAGTTCACACTAAAAGACAAAAAGACTGATTTGGGATCTAGAACAGAATTTTCCAAAATGTAGGGAAAAACCGAAAAATAATAATAATAATAATAATAATAGTAGTAGTAGTAATACCGACACATGTGTTTCATGTACCACACGTCTGTGGATGACCAGCGCCGGGTCAAACCGGGACAGACTTAACAGATTAAGTGTACAGCGCTATTTAAAACAGAACCCAAAATATTTTCTGATACCTTGCTGTATCTGCTGTACAATAATAATAATAATAATAATAATAATAATATTACACCGTAAACTAATTGGCTCAAACATTAATATTTAGGTATTTTAAATGAGTGAATTACTCTAACAGGAATGTTATGAAATGTTAGTTTTACACATAATCCTTATGGTAATTTAGCACAGGCGCCTCGTCTTATTTGTCTCGGTCTATGGAGGAAAATGCGACATGTAACAAATGAACCACATGTCTACATTCCAGTAGCTTAGATATGAATAATTAGGTCAGGAATTCATCCCGATGCTTTTCTGATTCTACGACCAGATTATATGGGCCTAGCAGAGATTAACATGCTGGAGATGAAGAGCAGATGCGAAAATAATAGGTAATTTTTAACTGTGAAGTTGATAACTCCAGACATCTCATACGAATTAACAATCTTCCAAAATATGTAGCCTGCATAAACACACAAAACACACAAAAAAAACAAAAAACAAAAACAAAAAATTAAATTAAAAAGCTGTTTGATATTGATTCACTAGTTAATTCTATTTTATTTAATTAAAACAATTCATTTCATAAAAGCACTTTCAGAGCAATTCGTGTTGATTTCAAATCAAATAAGGTTTTTGAACAAGAACTTCAATTTAAATTTAAATCGGACTCGGCCAGAAACTGCGCAGGTTTGTGTGACCGAGACCTGAAATGTGTGTGAAGGACCAGTGTGGTCCAAGACACACCACATGCACTGAGAACGAATCCTGAGCCCTCTTCCCTGACATAACACACACACACACACACACACACACACACACACACACACACACACACACACACACACCACGTCCACGGCTTCCGAAGGCGCATCACTGGACTCTTGAATACAAAGACCAAACTTTCGTGTAGGACGGCACGAGAGGAAAATGTGTGTGCGTGTTTGTGGTGTCAGTGTCGCAGTGAAGAGAGAAGAAGTGACAGAGGAGATACTGCCCGAACATGACAGTCCTGTGAAAAACACAGGTGACACACAGTCAAATCGGCGTTTTTCACCTTTGCGGGGTAAAGTTTGATGTGGGGTCTAACGGTACACAAGACATCATACCTTTCGATATAGGTGCTGATATTAAACACACACACACACAGTCTGACAAAACACACACTGCCTCTCGTGCCCATTTCCCTGCCAGTGAAGTCAATCGTCACATATTAGCGCAGAACTGCAGGATTCCAGCAAATGCAGTGGAATTAGTTGAGGAAATAATCGATAAAAAGGGAGAAAAAGGCCTTACGTTGCATTGGCACTCCGAGTATGTCTGGGAGACTCTTCGCCGGGCTCTCTGTCGGGATGACAGCCGCACTTTGCATCATTGTGGTCCGACAATGTGAAAATTCACACACATGCACGCTCACAGAGGAAGCGGTCCCCCTTTCTACCTTATGAAAAAATAAAATTAAAAAAAATTTATATATATAAAAAGGGTGAGCCCTTTTTTTTTTCTCGCTCTCGCCTTCTGCTGTTTTATTTATCCCGGACAGCGGCGGGAGGCTCTGCGGGTTCTGGCCGCGCCGTTTTGGTGTGGATCGAACAGGCTGCTTGATTCATTCACACTGCAGGGGTAGCCATGACGTCAGCAGGCGCCGAAACCCCGCCCAGAGGCCGGCGGAGAGCCGCCATTGGACCAGGGCGGGCGGAAGTGTTCCGCTCGCGGGCGCCAGGTGAAGGCGGGCTGTGGAGCGGAGGGGCGGGAGGCGGTGGGGACCCCAGATGACGGCCATAAATATGAACAGCACTCAAAAGGTTTGTCTAACAAGAGCCGCCTTTGTTTGAACGCATTAAATAGAATTAACCTGACGAGAAATTGTGCATTTCAAGCTCGCATTTTGCGAATTTGAGGCTGTCAAGCGCGTCCCCGCAGAGCTGCAGCAGCAGGATTATCGCCTCCTTTTTGCGTTCAGTCTTTTCTTAATCCACGCAAGAAAGGCGCGCGGTCCCTCCCGCTGTTCCCCGCGCGGCTTTCTGACAAGAATGTGGCAGAAAGTGAGCATAATTGGAGTCTGTAGGCAGCGCACTGGTGGTCCCGACAGGGCGGCTCGGGCCACGATTCCTGACAGGGTCGATTTGAGCGCGGAGGCGGACGACGGTCCCTCCGGAGGGTCGCCGCTTCGGCCGCATGAACTCCGCGTTCACGTCCAATTCTCCTCAAGGACAAGTGTGCGGGACCCCTCAGTTACTGTAGAAGACACCTGCTAGTTTGGAGCCACGAAATGAGACCGGTAATAATAATAATAATAATAATAATAATAATAATAATAATACAGACATTTTCAAACACAATTGATAAACAACAACCGGCTGAAATTCGTTCGTTATTATCATGATTCTTATTTAACGTGTAGCCGAAGTGTTCAGTAAAAATTTAAATAAAGAGGTAAACTGTAAACACCGTGGTAACTGCCACGTCCAGATGTGCAGAATGGTCGTTAGCTGTGCGCGTTACCTGACGGTCACACGCGGGAGGAAGAGCCCCCCGCACTGACTGCACGCGCTGCTCACTTTATTGCTCGCAGAACGTCCTCACTGAATACACGACTTTGTTTAAAATCCTTTTCTTAACGGATACACGTATTTCTGCGCCTGTGAAGGCGTGCAGCTGACTCTAGAATTTAGTTTTTTTTTAAATAGGGAGCCACATCATGCAAACAATAACGCAACCGACGCAAAATCAACCAAATGCGTTTTAAAGCAAAATTCTAACAAACGTTAAATCAGTGTCCTGCATTTATACAAACACTTCGTGCCGGGTCATTCGCTGCTGCTGTAGATTCATCGTTTCACCACTAAAATGTATGTGGAAATGTCAGAAAACCACGACTGTACCTTGGTTTGTTTTTACCACATTTCACCTGAACACTCATGTTTATGTGACGCCCCCTTGTCCCACCGATCAGCGCTGAATCCCTAATAATGTTTGGCTCTTCATCCATGGGTTTAATGTGTCCAAGATGTCTATTCTCGATTTACTTAGTATTAAATAGTAATACATGTCCGGTGTTTGTAGTAAATGTGCCGCCGATGTGTTATATGATCGCACCATAATACGGCCCCTCAACGTCGACCCTCTCGACAAACCCTTGAATATTTCTCTAGTTATACATAATTCGCATATATGTTAAACACCTGTCAGACCAACAAAATTCATCCATCCCTTACGAAATGAAAATATTTAAACATTAAAAAGTTTCACATAAATACGCAAATTAAGATACCATAAAATTATTTCGACTATTATTTTGAAATTATTTACATACAGATAAATAATAATGAGTAAATGTATTAGTACCCTGCAGAAATTTTTTATTTTCCTCTTCCCTTAAAATAACTAAGCTTCTTAAATGGCGTCTTTATTCTTTTTATATTTATACGTGTTCTCCCCCATGTTTGGAGTCGGATAAAAATGCGTGTAACTGTATCTTTCATAAAATGATGAAAACGGTGTATCAGCCACGCGCTCCACAGAAATAACGTTCTGTTTTTATAACCGTTACTGTACTGGTCCAGTAGATGAAGTCCGGCCCTGTGTTCCGTCTCTTATAAACCTCGAAAATACCTCTGAAAAAAGCAGCAAAAAATTAATAAATATACAAAATAAATCTACCACATGCATATATTATATATACACACATTATTTATATATGTATGTGGTAGATTGTTTTTTTTTCCCCCCACTTGTCTCAGATGGGCAACATTTATTTATGACACAGAATCTTTTTCTAATTGAACCTAAACTATGCGCGTGGTTGTGTTTAAATCTGTGGAGTCCACTGCTTTAGACAGCTTCGTTAAGACCCGAAACCTCATTTTGTTTATTTCAAAAGTATTTATTTTTTGCTAATGTAATTTGGTGAGAAAAACCTCTCAAGCTGATTAACTCTGAGCGGCTGCACTGCGGTCCCACATGAACCCTTTACACCACATGTATCTCCAGAGCTGCACTGGAGTCGCACACATTCATCTTCATTTACATTATATTATTTGCCATCATATTCCCCCACTAAGATCGTTCAATTATAATGATTGAAAATATATATCTGGCTTTTAAAATGCGCTGAGAAGTAAATGACCTTAAAGTATTAACGCGTCCACATGCACATATATTGACGTGGAAAGACCAGAAACGCAAACTGCAAATAAAACAATTAAATAGTGGATGTCCGGTTACTAACAGTTATATTTGGACGAGAAATAAGGTCTCAGTACCTGCTTGTGAAATGTCACAGGATGATTGCGGGTGGAGCTGCGATGCCCTTTAATAAGAGCAGATATCCATCTGTACAGAGAAGCTATAATTCAAAGCAAGGGCGACTTCTGGGCATCGGGTCTCGACCCTGTCACCTCTCATTAGATATCATATTTCATGCGCTCCGGCGCCTTGACGTCGAGAGTCACATTAACAGGTTCGTCCTGGACGGGGCAGGTGTGTGTTTTCCTCTGCTCACAAGGTGTGTGCGCCGTACCAAATGTCCTGGACGCTCAGCAGGCTATGGTGATGTTTCGGGTAGTAGGTGTTCAGGTTCGAATCCCCCCCCCCATGATCAAGGCGCTGTATTTACCTGGACTGGACACTCACTCTGCAGTGTAAACGTACATTTGTGTAAAGCTGACTGTTTAGCAGACTAAGTCACCTTGAATACAGGTGTCAGGTAAACCCGGCAGGGCAACAGTTAAAACACCGCGAATCTGCGTATCAGGTGCAGTCGGCGACCACGAAGGGTGCAAAACCCGTTTAAATATTTTTTTAGAAAAAAGGGGAAATTATACGAACGAACACAAGTTGACCAGTTGGATGGGGAAAAAAAAGCGCAATGTGCGTTTCCACGCTCAGTCCGCACGAACCGTGTGAACCGCAACCGGCACCGCAGTGAATGTACCGCGTTCGTGTCCGTCTCTGTCCAGAGAGCAGCGCCGTGCCAACAAGTGACCCCCCGCGAGGGCTCGCAGCCGAGCGCTGTGCGACCCCCCACGGCCCCGCGCTCCCCGCACGCCAGCTCGCGTCTGGGTCACTTGAGCAGTAAATGTCGCCCTTGATATACAATTTTGCACGTTTTTTAAACAAGAATCTTCCCTTAAAACATCTGACTGACGTTCTTCTTGGTGATCGACCGTCTAGAAGCGGCGTTTTTCTGTTCAAAAGAACCTTTACAGCCGTGAGATGTTAAAGACTACGAGAGGTGAAATACCTGTAGCGACGAGTCTGAGAAATGTCTTCGATTCTTACAAAATGGATTCCTCGTGAAAAATGTCTTTTAAAAAAAGTTTCATTCTACTTTTTTTTTTTTAACCTTTTCGCTATAATTTACGCAGCTGCTTTTTCCAGACGTTTTAGCGACCAGAAGAACAAAAGTGATTTTGTTGATTCTGCAGCGGTTATGTTGTTATAAAGGGGAAAATAAAAAATAAAAAAACATTAGGGTGGGTCAGGAGCGAAGACGCAGCACGGGGGGGGAGGGTGTTGTGTCTAATGCCCCCCAGTATTTATTATTATCTATTCAGATCGCGCGCCGTTATTGTATTTTATAGAACATCAGTGACACCGAAACTGAACATTTTTTTGCCAGTTTTAGTTAATTTAATCTCGACCTCGCTGGAGAAATGCTGCACACGCGAAACATTTTCTAAGAGGATGACGTGAACACAGGCGGCCGGCTCGCGCCACAGGTGTGCACACTTACCTGCTCCGTGACGTCGGCGAGCTCGCGTGAGGGGCGACGAAGGAGCTCACGGAGAGGGACTGCGCGGGCGACGCCGTCTCGTTTTCATTCACCAAGGCGTCTGAAAGCGACTAAAAGAAACCGCCGGAGGCCGACGCATCTAAGGCGGAACTCTGCTGGTGGCTCCCCGCGAGGAGCGCGCGGAAATGGAGACGGGACCTCAGCAGAGGGCAGGCAGAAAATTAAATTGCACTTGGGGGCAAATTGTATTAGGGAATAGTTATTGTCTCCTGACAGCTCCTGTCCATTTACCCAATTGGTCCGAGGACGAGATCGCGGGTTGTTAGAATGAACAAAACGAGACATTTTCCAGGGCGCAACTGCTCTCGTTCGGTTTAGAAGATATTTTGCACATATGTCCATACGGTGTGTTTGATGCCGCCAGGGGATTTAACCCCTGCTGCTTGGTGGACCACCTGCATTCTGATCACGCATTTTTTAAGGGAGTGGAAATCGCAGGAATCGGTGGGGTGGGAGATAAGATGTAGGCTGTACGTGGTTTTGGTGAAGGAGGTGCGCAGTACTTACACCCCTTTTGCGCAGATGATTTGGTGTAACTTTGAAAATACGACTAGATGCAGCTCAGCAGTGAGCGCACTTTTTGTTTCGTGTTGTCAGGTGTGAGCTTTGCGGTATATTATCATGTACAATAGATTGGGTGGTAAAAGCATCCGTTTGCCCTCATGCTGTTTCTTTGTTGCCTAAATGAACTGGACTTTTAGTTATATATTTAGTAATAGTCAATAATTAACAGATCCACTGCAATAGAACGTTGTGCCCAGGAGGGGCAGGGAGCCACTGGTAGCTGGACCCTCAGATTTATTTGTCTCTCGTTTCTCTGGGAGTCTTTTGTTTTCCTTTCCTCGGCTGCCGGTTGAATTACTTCTGAAGCGATGGCTAGCAGTTCGTTCTCTGTGTTTTTTTCTTGTCACTGTGTCATCCCTTCAGAACCCAGCCTTACTGTTTTTTTTTTTTTTTTTTTTTTTTTTTTTTTTTTTAAAAACAAAAGGAAGTGAACAGTCACCTGTTGGGTCAAGGTCCCGATTAAACGGGCGTGGCGAAATCGAACCGGGTGACAAACATTACCCGGCACAGCTTAAATTCGTAACAGATCTCCTCCACACTTACAAGTTGAAGGACGAGATGCTGCTTTTGAGGCCATTATAGGCTGGTCCTTTGCAATGTCCAATGGTTGACCTCAGAAAGGCGCAGTTTTGCTGTAATAACCAAGCTTTATACCTGTGATAATAGCCCAAAGAAAAGGCTGCGTGGACAGGAAAATGGACGTGCAATAACAAGCTGCCACACTGAGGACAAAATATCGTGACGTCAAACACATTTAGAAAAGAGCTGCTAAACCGGAACCGGATGAGTTGGAGACAGAAGACATGCGGGGCATTTTGGTCCAGCCTGGGAACCATAACAACCAGGCTTATATGTTTTGCCATTGTGTGCTGTGTCCCAGTCAGTCATAGTTAGCTTATGCAAATCACTGCAGTATTTTCATTTTTATGATCCAGTGTGTTGGTGAAGGATGTAACCAGTCATGCTGGCCCTTCTCTACAGTCCTGTAAGTTTGATCGGTTTTTATGTTCATTTGAGTTCATTTTTAGTCCTTCCTCAAATAAAATGTACATGAAACATACTGAACGCACATTTAGGTAATAGTGCTCTATTTCATCCACTTAGTACTGTTTGTTACAGTTTGTATAAATACCAGTCATTTTAAATGCTGAATTTCATACTTAAAACGAACGAATACTGAACTGAATTGTAATGTAAGAATTACCATGTTAAAAGTAAGTCAGATCTGTGCCAGTTCTGGACATAGAAAAATGGGATATTTCGAGTCCAGCTCACTAGTTTTCAGCCCATTATCATTAAGTGTTTGACATTTATATGCCAGCTCATTTATTTGTGCTGCTTTTTACGCAGCAGTTCACAGCTGGGTTGTGGAAATAGTATTTCCAATATTTGTGACATTTCCAATTTTCAGGAACATTGGTTGTCGTTGGTTATCGTTGTAAGATGTGCCGAATAGAAAAGTAATCGGTTGTTTTATTTAAACTTATCCAGCTGTTAGAATCGAATCTGTCAGCAGTTTCACACATGAAAAGCTGTTTAACGTTTTTGAAAACACTGAGGAATCTTTGCTGTCTTGTCGTATGTTAAAGGGACAGACCTGGGAAGTAATCCAGCTTCATACCGAGAAAGGAGTCGCCTGCGTGACAAAAACGTCAGGGTGATCTGGGCAGAAAGAGCTCAGCGACGGTGATATCGATGTGCTTTTGAAGTGTAACATCAGTATAAAAATATTAGCACCTGTCTCGCAGTGACTAATTTTGACTTGGTCCTGCAGCCTGTTTTTCAGGTCGTGGGTCTCATACCCCTCCTTTAAAATGGCCTTAAATTGAAAGATGTCTGCTTATTTTTTCAGTTTTTTTTTCTGATATATTGAGATTAGTTTGGGATACACGGGCAGCTCCCTGGGTTTTGAAAGAAGACTGGAGAGCTACCAGCTTCAAGTGTAATTGAATTGGGAAATGCATATGCAAGAAATGAGTTTGCGTGGTGACAAGGTTAGAAAGTGGAACTAAGTGGCGACTCCCCCCTTTTCTCATTACAAATGGACTCCTAGCAAAAGCCGCTTTTATTTTGCAACGGGCTCTGAGTTTACCTTTCGGCAGGAAGGAAAAAACACAACACAGGGCTGTCATAACCCAGCAGCTGAACTGATGTCTAGTACACAATCCTGCATCACCTTATCCAGCACAGATATTATCCCATACAAGTATACAAATCGCCTAAAACAGCAAGTTTATTGCCTCATTTAGAACCCATGACGCCTAACACAGTGCACATGTCACCTGCAGGGCAAAATACACAACCTATCTAAAATAGCTGCATCCGTGTGAACCGTTTTTCTCAGTCTTCAATAGGAAGAATAGATATTTTATATTTTATTCGGTTTCAGTCATGAGTCTCATTGGACGGCGTGTCCTTATGACATACCCCTCCGGCACTGAATGAGAATTCATCTACCTTGTCCTTGTGATGGAAATCTAACTTTAAATAAGAGAGATTAAAACCTTAGCCCAGCGGCCTAATCCATTCAGCACAGCTTCTTTTTCTGACTTATGGGCCATACATTAAACAGATCGAGTCGGGCTTATGAGACTCCAGAATCCTATTAGTGCGGCATGCAGAACACAGAAGAGTACTGGGTGTGTGAGGTGCTGGGGGGGGGGGGCATNGGGGGGGGGGGGGGGGGGGGGGGGGGGGGGTGTAGTGCACAGGGGGTATAGCGTGAATGGGGGTGGTTTTCAGGGGTGGGATGTGTGATGAGGTGTGTGTGTGTGTGTGTGTGTGTGTGTGTGGAATGTCCACTTGAGGTGGGAATATGTGTGATATTTGGTGCTAAGACAAGGGGTCTAACTTACCTTGGTTTGCTCTCCTTGCCCCCTCAGGGTTCTATCAACAGGAAAACAGTTCAAGTTGCACAAAAATGAAAAAGTTGTGGCTCCTCTGGTTCTAATGCAGGGCAGCTTAATAGTTTTAGAGGAACTTGCAGAAGTTTGGACACCCTGTTCAAATTCATCACCTTTCACAGCACCTTTTAATACGACCTCTGCAGAGAACAAACTTAAACACAACGTATTTCTACAGATTTAATGAGTGATTTCTATTCATCTGCCAAATTTAATAAATTCAGCAGAAATCACCTCCTCCATATATTTCTTGCAAGTCTTTCTGCTCCGGCTTTAGGATCTTTTCCCTCTCGTCCTTGCAGACTGCTGCAGGTTCCGAAATATTCTGAAGTCATCTTGCATGCATTGCACTTGTGATCTACCCAGAGGTTTTCAGCAAGTTTGGAGACTGAAGGCCATCTCAAGGTAGTGATATCCAACCTCCTCAGTTTCAGTTTCTTCACTGGCTTTCTAGGATGTGTTGATACTTAGAAACGATTCTGCACAACATTTCCTGTGCCACAGGCTGCCACACAACACCAGAGCATAATACATCCTCCCCCATGCTTAACAGTTGGCAAGATGTCAAGTTCTTCAGATGGTTCTCCTCCAGATGTACCTCTGGTGAGTTCAATTTTTGCATCGTGAGACCACAGCACTTGGTTCCAAAATGCCTCTTGCTTTGCCGGTTGTGTTGGATTCTTAACACTGTGATGAGATCGCAGGTCCTGTTTCCAGTGCCTGAGAAGTTCTGTCAGGGATTTTTCTAGCTTTTCCAGATCTCATCCACGGTTCTCCGTAACTTGCTTCTCTTAATGACATTTCCACTGCGTGGAAATGCAAGTAGGAAGCTTTTAGTCATCTTTTTATAGTCCTCCCCTGTTTGGTAAGGGTCAGTCAGATCTATTTTCAGATCTTCAGGCCGCTGTTTAGAGGAGTCCGTGGCTGTCGACAACAGCACAACGCTGAAACGTCTGAAGGGTCTGAGAATTTGTTAAGCTCTGGAATTGTCTTCACCTAATCTGAATTGATGTGTAACAAAAACGTAACACTCAAGTGGACGGGTGCCCAAACTTTTGCACGCGCCACATTTTATGTTTTCCAATCTGTAAAACTAAACAAACATACAGTACCTGTGCATTAAAATGTGCTCAATGTGCCATGTTTGAGTGTTTTCCTGCACGGCTTCGTCCGCAACTTTTCACATCGAAAATGAACAAAATGTAATTTGACCAGAAGCTCAGACTTTTGTTTGTACAGCAGCATATTTCACAGGAGCAGCTCATAACCTCTCCAGGTACTTAAACCGTCCGTTTTCTTTAAATCCAGAGCCTCTCGGAATCACGGCGGCGAACGCAAGGAGACTCTGCTAATGGGACACACGTCTTTGGACTGTGGGTGGGAATCCACACAGACTCGGGTGAGGTTCGAACCTGCGCCCGAGCCGCCCGGTCACCGTGAGTCTTCGCTGTTAGCAGCACACGACCGGGTGTGAAGAGAAATGCAAAAGACTGCTTTGAGAGCTTAGCCCAGGTGACGAAAACAGCGTACAAGTTGTCAGTAGTCTTGTCTCTGAACAGTTGCTTCCATTTCTTCATGGAAGTAAAATAGCAAAAATACTGCTTCAAATTATATTTAGTACCTCGCATTCCTCATTTATGGTAAAAAGATGCTTTTTGTAAAGGGTTTTCTGTTTTCATTTCTGTTCGTTTTTACGTCTTAGTGAGTTTTCCTTTAATCATTTTACAGCTGGAATATATTCATTTTCTTTCACATTATTGTTTATTTAGTTACGAGAACCTAAAGGAATCAGGTTCCTCTCATTGCCACCAATTGTCCCCTTATGGCTGGTGGCTTCCCAAGTGCCATGAAACACTTTATCCAGGTGTGGAACCCTTCCTGGAATGAGTGAGTACTAGTTGCTAACTAGGTACTAGTTAGTAATGTAAAATCCTTGTGTTACATATTTAATGCCTATATATCAAAAATATTTAACCTGTTTTAAGACATTGTGACAAAATGGCATTAAGGTTTTGTCATAAATTTTATTTGCTCCAGATGCTTAGAATCTTTGCCAGTCAACAATATATCAACATCTACTTACAGTTTCATGACGTTTCAGGATAAAAAAATAGTCCACGGCTTATTTGGTTTGTATATTTGTGTTTTTTGTCTTCTATCGACAGACCTGCTGTTGACTTTGGTACGAGATTAAACACGGCCTAGTTTTTGCCTTCATTTTAAATGTTCAAAATGTATTACATTTACACTCCAGAGTCCTGATATGTAGGGGTAGGTGTGATAACTTAGGCCTTCTATCGTGCCTCCAGGTTCACGGCTATCACCTGGACTTCAGCCGTCGACTTGGTTTGGGAAACCTGAAAGACCTGAGAACCACAAGGCGGGAAAGGATCTTCAGGAAACCAGGATGACTTTACAAAAAGTGCACAAAACATGCAATTATTACAGAGAAGAAGAACTGATCACTGCTGGCTTCTGTACAACCCAGGAAGCTCCCCTTCCCCAGGTTCTGGATGAGAGGTTCCTGGTTCATCCATAGCTTCTGAAAAGCAGCTGTCACCGGACAGGATAGCCCCTTTCCTCCAGGGGTGGGACCCAGCACCAGTTTTAGAAGGGCTGGAAGATCCACCATTGGAAAGTTATTCACATTCCCAACCAGTGATCAAGGGGAAAGTCCTGCGTTAGGCTGAAAATCCAGGATTTCTCCTCAAGGCTGTAGGACAGGTACTGGATTCCTTTGTTTGAATAACAGGAATTACACAACCAACACACTGCGTACACAGGCCACCTTCAGAGGGTGCAAGAAGTATGTAGACAGGAGGCTGCAAGTAATGGTTTCAAAAGGGGACAAAATATTGAATTGTTTTATCTGGGGCTGCATGAGCAGCTTAACTTGAGTTATCTTGTAGGGATCAAAGTCTAATTTCTGCTGTGCCAGTTTGAAAATCAAATCTTGGGGACCATCCAACTCGATCTTTGGTGGAGGAGACAAGTTGCTGCTTTTGTTTCTTTATGTGGAAGAATGAGGTAATTGGTGAGGAATCCCACCCACCTTAACTGATGGGGGGTGTGGTGTCTCCCACCTGCTCCCTCTTTAGCATAATTGAGAATGGTCCTTGATTTCCCAGCATTCCTTGCAGGTGCTGATGTTCCCTCTATGGTGGGCAGGAATCTTCTCAGATGGGAGTTGTTTTGGGTTTTAATTCATATTGTCAGTTGTCGATTTTGATATTTGCACGCTGTCGGCAGGTGTTCCTTCTCTTTTTTCCAACCCGGAGTTTAGTACCAGACAGTGTGTCTTGTCCATGTTCTACTGGGTGTGGCTCCAGCCAGACTCCTGGTATCACCGCCTGCCAGTTCAGAGGCTCGATGCCAGTCCCAGGGGGCACTGTGGGGGCAACGTGGTACCACGCTGTTCAAGTGGACTGTCCTCTTGGTCCTTGTTTTGAGGTTTATTTTGAGACATCAATGCTGGCTGCGTTTGTCGTTCCTCTTACGTGCCGCTGTGTGTGTCGGGGTAGCGGCAGCACGAGGGGCTGCTCTGGCTGAGGTGTTTTCGTGTGGGGAAACTGTCATAACGTGTGCTGGAAGTTGTTTGCTGTGATTTCTGCACCATTTGCTGTGCACTGGAGTCTTGGGGGGGGGTGGTAACTGCATGCAGCAGCAGCAGAGGAGATCCTCCGCCTAGGTAGCCTTTTCTCTGTTTCCAGTATTGCTGACTCCAGTGACCCTGGATGGTTAAGCATTGTTTTAAGAACTAGTGTTTAAACTTGCTTGGTTCTCTTGTAATATTTATTGTAATAATGTTGGTTTTGACTGGTAACCACATGTGACTCTATATAAGCACTGCCGTGATCCATTCGTTGCGGCTGCTGTGTGCTTTGCCCGGGTCTTTGTTTCCTGGGGTGTAATTCCCAGGGTGGAGTAGTTGATGGAGTCCTTAAAACATCTGTTGTACCCTTGACTGGGGTTTGATCCCCTCGGCACTGTTGCCAACCCTTGCGGCCACCTGTTGCACCACATTCAGCCGAAGCCCACAGGATAGACCTATAAACAATATCGCTGCTCTGGTGGTGGTCCTCGGAGGGCTACAGAAGGGGGGAAACTGGCTTCACTCTTCCTGACTAGAGGATGTCACCCTAGAGAGACATGTCATCCCCTTAGATAAACCTTCAGCACAACAGAAGGCTTCCCAGACTCTAGAAATGAACCTCGATCATATAGAACCCGTGGTAATGTCACGTAGCCTCATTCTGTGCAGAATTAAAAATGATCAGCCGGCTCCTTGGCAGCAGGTAGAGTCACGGGGGAATGAGATGGCAAAATTCAGAAAAAATGTTCAGATGGACAGAAAGGGAGTGTACTGGTTTTAAACCGGTAGATGTGATATAAGACGAGTCTGGGGGACCGGAGGGGGTCGCAGATCATGTGACACCTTCCTATGAACTCAACCAACATGTTGATGCTCATGAACTTGCAGCTCTGCAGACAGTAGGCTGTAAAAACCCTCCTCCAGAAATCCCTGTATTCATGCACTGGTGGATGGTTAATGAAACGAAAGGCACGATCCCACTACCTGACCTGTGGTGGAAAAAACACACAGCCTACTGGACAAACTCCAGGCTCTGGAAGTGTCCTCAGCACTTCTACCAGCAGACCGCTGCCAAAAACCACGAGGAGGCCACAATGGAAGTGCAGTAATCCCTCAATATCCAAATGTAATTCGTCCCTGAAAATGCGTCGGACACCGAGGGCCTGTTTCCCATTATTGTAGACGGGGAGATAAATGTGTTTCCCGATGGGCTGTAAGCACCTACATGACTATTAACTTGTGATTTTTAGCCTGGTAAACACCAGTTACCTAGTTAGACACTTAATGTCTTCAATTTGCATGTTCATATCAGGTGGGGCAGTGTGTACAGTACAGGGCATTTTTGAGTGTTTTGGCACCACCAACATTTAAATACATTTATTTATCTGCAATGTTTTTAAATCTAAGGATTTTTACCAGGAACTTGTGGAATTAAGTGAAGAAGGGAGGCTTGTGAGATTTGCTGTGTGAATTATCCACAGTAAATGCGGTGATGCTGCGCAAACGTAACAGTGAGTTACGAGACTGAAAACTAGTGGAAGGAGCGAAGACTCCAGTGCATCTGTGGCTGCGTTTACAACTCCATGTGGACTCGCGCACGCGTGCGTTGTGTGTGTGTGTGTGTGTGTGTGTGGTAGTTTAGTGTAAAGTCTTTTTTTATTACACGGTATGGTAATTTATGCTATTTGTTACATTTTTATTTGCATTTTGGTTTAAAATTTTTTTTCTATATTTTGGAATATCTTGTTACAGCAAAGTTGATATGGATACCATTTTTTTTAATCTATCACGGGCTGTTATCGTGGCGATTCTGATGTCAGGTAGAGTTCAGGTGGTGAAGGTGTGTGTGTGAGTTCATCTTGAGTGGCTGTGTGTGTGTGTGTGTGTGTGTGTGTGTGTGTGTGTGTGTGTGTGTGTGTGTGTGTAAAGCATCTGCCATGGTGTTACTAGACCCCAGTTGATGGTACGATGATAATTTTTGTCCAGGTGAAATGAGTCCACCTTACCTGCGGGGAACTAAGATGTTTTGCAGATTGGAGACCAGATCCTTGTGGTCTGTCCACACTACTGAGTTTCATCCAGCCAGAGGAACCGTTTCTCTAAAGCCAGCTTCACAGCTGGTGCCCACGTTATAATTTCTCAGGAGAAGTCAGCTGGCAGTAAAGGATGTGCCGGGTGGAACGTAGGGCGACTCCCAGGCTGTTGCGGTTCGATGCATCAACTTGCACAGCAAATTGAATCCCTGGGTCAGAATGGCACAGAATAAGAGCTGTAGTGAACCCGCTTCTCGGTTCGATGATGGCCTCCTGCGCACGGGGGGGGTTTGTGTGATTCATCTTGATGCACCCCAAGTGGTGACTGATACTGTCCTGGTGCTCGGGTTTCATATGAATGTAGGCGCTGTGGAGACCCTGTGCTCAACTTGTTCTACATTAGGAGGAATGAGAAGCAGGGAATTTTTTTTTTCCTGAAAAGCGTTGAGCCAACAGTAATCAATAGAAGGTCACATTCTCCCCCCTGCAGGGACCCAACCCGCACATAAAATATGTCTGGAAGCGAGAGTCTGACCTGAGGCTGCGATGTGGGGTGTTTGGTTGAAGTGGCTCTAGTGGGATGTCTTGCTGTCAGACCAGCTGAATGTCAGTGAAATTATTTGCATAGCAAAGCAAAAAAGGGCGGTTGTGTTAGGGCAGCATACTGTGGTGCCACTTGGGACCCCTCAGACTTCAACAAATGTCTGGCTTTGTTTGGCTTGGATGGCCAGGTGCCTCCCCAAAACCACCACAGTCAAAATCTGGGTGTGTGATACCCTGCCTGTAGCGGCAGTCCCTCAGTGCCGACTTCCACCAGGACTTAGGGATGGCAAAGCTGTGAAGATCCACAAAGCAAAGAACCAGGAGATAAAAATATGTACATTTCCAGTAGCAATTCAGAATTAAAAAGGGACTTGATCAAGGCCAGGAGTTTAAAACAAATAAATGGCGTGGATTTTCAGGAAACTGTGATGACTTGAGCGCAAGGCTTACAGTTGACGTGAAGAAGGCTCCAGAAATGAGAACCAGACTTATGTCCACAGGCTTTTATACAGTTAAAAACTCTACACACACTTCCTGGACGTGGTGTTAGAGGAGCTTCCTGGATTGTCTGTGGTTCCTGACCGTGGCCTTACCCCGTGGCAGAAAGGAAACACCCAGAAGGAAATATATCACTATTGGACCCAACTGACACCTTTTGGTGAAAGAGGGACAAAAAGTATGTTTGGAAATGATTTACTGTAGAAATGATACAACTTCACGGTATTTAGTCAGCAGGATCTGAGCCCAACTGCACACACGATGCCTGTGGTCTCCTGATGCTCCTAACTGCTGATGACCTGTAAGAGGATCAAAGACCTCAAATTCAATTATGAAGAGATGCTTATTGATCGACTGTTTTCTAGCAGAGGGGGGCCGGAGGCTGGACTAAACTGCAGGCAGTGCTGCTCAGAAGTCGGGACGGACGGTCGGAGGACAGAGCTGGCGGCCCGGGCAGGTGCAGCAAGACAGGTGTTAACCTGCTTCCCAAACGTACAGGTCAGTAGTGATACTCATACAAACACCAGGAATTAATTTAAGATGTAAACAGCTGTGGGTTTGCATGTGGCCCAGATGTCGTCTTTGGTTGTGTTGACTGTCAACTGGGGGCTCTGGTTTCCCTCCAGGCCCCAAAGAGGTGGCGAGTTGACTCAGAACTGACCGCGCGCGCGCGCGTGTGTGTGTGTGTGTGTGTGTGAGGGGACCTGGTTTGTGAATATGAACGGATGGACAAATAGTGCTGCTTATGTTTCTGTTGCCTTGTCACGTATCCCTGTCTTATGTTACTCATTTGAAAAGTTGAGGAGAAGGTTGATTTTATACCATACAGTTCTGCCGGTTTCGTCTTGGACAGTCTGTGTAAATGTCCTGTTTTACGAACGAGTGGATCAGAATGAAGTTGGGGGTTAGTGAAAATGCTGCCTGTGACAATTAACACCCATTTTAAAATTGCCACCAGTTGATGTTTCTCACCCTTTGTTAACTTTAATTAACCTCTTGGTTGCCGTAATTAAAACGGCGACACAATTTTCACCGCAAGATAATGGTTTGATCCCGAGGACGGGTTTTGTTGTTACGTTTTTGACAGTCTGCACGTGAGCTTATTAAGGAGCGACGCGGGTGCTGCTCAAACACGGCGGTGGTGAACGGCCTAGGACGCGACACCCAACGCAGGGGGTGGTGGGGACAGGGGCACAGCCGTGACAATCGAGACTAAAATTAACTTGACCCCATTTGCCTCACGTTTCAGGAGTAGAATCCGGAGGTCAGGAGGAAGAGGCAAGATGAGTATCATATCTAAGCCCCCCACCCCCTTTTAATTTATTCAGTTTGATTCTGCACACCGTGCCTCTATGGGAAAGCTTTATAGTATTATTAAAGTCAAGGAGAGATGACAGAAAATGTATCAAACCTGTCCAGCATTTTAATACGAACACAAGACGGGTCATAAACAGAGAGACGGCAAATACAGAGGAACCCGCCAATAAAACTGAACATTGTCAAATTTATAGAAGACAACACAAGACTCACAAGGTGATTTTTTAAAACTTTATTTATTTATTTTTTTAAATACCCTTGATCTGACCTTCAGGACACAAACATTTTCCTTATGATCATGTGCAACAAAATTCTCTACGTGTGGTCAATGCTACACAACCCATTCAGAAGCATCTTATTTAGTCGATTTTGGGTTTCAGCCGGTTTTACATTAATGCTGCGATTTGTATGTAGTGACAAGTTTGTCTCCAGAGGTAAATTTTAAATCCCTTACAATAGTTTATAAAGTAGCGACGGCTGGCATATACAGTTTGTTTAGCTGATAGACCGTCTCCCAGGGGTTAAACGCTTATCTGCCCAAGTTGTTGAACGGCTGTGCGCTCGAGTCTGGATTACAGGGCTANGACGGCTGGCATATACAGTTTGTTTAGCTGATAGACCGTCTCCCAGGGGTTAAACGCTTATCTGCCCAAGTTGTTGTTGAACGGCTGTGCGCTCGAGTCTGGATTACAGGGCTGCAGCGGACCTGTGAAAGTGGGCAAACACTGTGGCTAAAACCAGGCTGCGGGTCGAGGGGCAGGTTTAGTGTTCTGCTGCTTGAACTGCTCCCCTTTGAAAGAGAAACTGCCGTCGTCCGGTGAACCGTCCCCAACGTGGTCACTATCGCCTGTTAGCGTTGTCCTCAAATAATGACAGCTTTCACAGCCGTTTTCAGGTGAGCACCCACGGGTCGAGAAGCCGCCGTAGTTCCCAAATTCATCCTTTTACCTTTCGCGGAGACTCGAGGGGTCCGAACCGCCGTAAAAACGGGAGAGAAAGCGGCCGACTGTTCAGGCTGTAACGGCCGTATTTTATACGAATTCTGTCCTGGCTGCAGGTGCCTCTGCTGTGTGGAAACTGAGGCTTGTTTTGCCTGTTCTTCCTTCAAGGTTTGATTTCACCAAAGCAGGGCCTGTCAGTTAGACAGTACGGTGCCTGAGCTGCAGTTAGACGTGCAGTTTGAGTTGAACGTGGGGGAAACGTGCGGAGTCCACCAAAAAAAAAAAACACCAGAACCCCCAGCTGTCGGCGTGAACTTGACTTCATGGTTCCGTAAACCACACGGAGGCGCTTCTGGGCTGCTGTTACTGGGGGGGGACTTAAATGGGGCAGAAAGTGGGCTCAAGACCCCCGATGACAACACTTCAGAAAACCCAGTAATCCGCCGCACCTGAAAGGCCCCATACCCCCCTGCCCGGCTCTGCCTCGGCCCCCCAAGTGCAGGAAGGAGGAAGCTGTGAAAGCCGATTGCGTTTTAATAAAGTTTATTATCGGGTAGAGGCTAATCCTCACGGTAATCTCCCGCGGCCCAAAGGAAAGCTGGATTACTCACTTGCTATAATCCATATGAAATTGTTAGGATTTAGTTACTCTAGTAGAGCAGATGGCAACAGCCTTGTTCTTAAACCTTCCACACCAACTCTTACCCAAACCGCCCCCAAAAACGTGCTCCCTGAGACACATCAATGATAAATTAGGAGACTTAGTGGAATATTTTAAGTGTTTTGTACAGCAGCAGGATTACTTGGCCCCCCGTGTCGTGCGGCGCTGCGAGTCGGAGGAAACGAACCTTGCTGTACAAGCGGTAACCGGTCGGTAACGTCTACAAGCACCCAGCTCTCACCCACGAGAAAACCAGCCTGCAAACAAACCCCGCGAGTCAACTTCTTAGCAAAAATATCTTTATTGGATTAGGGTGAACTGCTAAGATCGATGTAATAAAACTGATTAGAACTAAAAAGCTTTATTGAAACGAGTGACCCATCACTTCCTACCTGTTCCCACCTCGTGCCTCCGGGAAAAACGGTGTTCGCCGTCGTCCCCAGAAACGGACCCGGCTGAACACGTCCGCTTGACACGTGGTCAACAGCTTCAAGATTTAACCTGCGCCCATTCTCGCAAAGCAATTATTTTAATATTCAATCCTCGCCGCATAAGTAAAACAGTCCACAACGTGGCTATTAAAACTAAGCACAGTGTGTGAAATTAAAACTTCAGTTTGTACGTCAGTAACACGTATGGAAAGACAACGGCAGAGAAGTATTCTGTCCCAGTAGATGTACCCAACTAAATATCCTATAGTTGATTTGCACATCAAAATAAAAACCCCCCCAAAAATAAATAAAGTCCTTCATAATTAAAACTATGGAAATTACTTCACTTTTTCTACATTTTGGTTTATGAACTGCAGTTTGTGCTCAAGTGGTCAAGAAATATTCCAGCCCAACTTGACTTTGTTTACCCACACGTGCATCGGGGCTCTCGCGGGGGGCGTCGGCATCACCGCTGGACGTGGCTGTAGAGGGCGGCGACTCAGGGCAGCGCCACCTTCCCCCGGCGGTGCCACACACGCAGCTGGAAGAAACGGTACATGGCCAGGAGGCACAGCGAGGACAGCGTGTAGAGCAGCAGGCACAGGCTGATGTCCAGGCGGGAGAAGCCCAGGCTCAGGACAGACACCCAGGGCCCTCCGAGGGAGCCGGCGTCCAGGTCCAGCGCCTCTTCGTCCTCCTCCAGCCCCGTGTACTGCCCAGTTAGCGCTCGCTTCTGGAGCCGCTGCTTCGCTCCCCAGGCAAACTCGTCCGACTCCAGGGGCTGCAGGCCCAAGTCCCCGGCTCTTCCCTGCTCGTGCCCCCCGGGGACGGCCCTCCGGCGACGTCGCGAGATCAAGGCGGCACGGAGCACCTTGGCCTTGTAGTGCTGGTTGACGAAGGAATCCAGGTCCACAATCTCCTCCTGCGCTTCCCTGCGGTGCAGCCCCAGGATGCTGGGTCGCCGTGCTGCTGCCTCTGGCATCGCGTCGTTCTCTCCTCCCTCTCTGGCGCCTTCAGACTGGTCCGCATCCAGCTCCTGCTCATCCTCCGCTCCTTCCTGGTCCTTCTCCGCTGCTGGCTCCTCCCCGAGATCCTGGCGGATGTCCCTGGCTGCTCGGGCCGCGTGATCCCCCGTGTCCTGCTCGTTCTCCTCTAGGATGACCGGGGGCCCCAGCTGCCTCCTCAGCAGCTCAGCCTCGGGCTCCAGGTAGTCGAGAAAGATGCGGCTGGAGGAGAAGTGCTCCTCCAGGAACGTCAGCACCGCCGCGCTGTCCCACTGGTGCTCCCCAGTCAACTGCACACTGTGACATTTGGGACACAGCTCTGGGGGAGGCCACTGAACCTTGGGGAAGTGGGGGTCTTCACTCAGAGCACCTACATGACAAAACACAAAGGTAAAAATTGTTACTCTAAGGATGAAGGATGAATTTAACACCTATTGCACGTGTTAAATTGTGTTCAAACTCATACTTATGAAAATAGTTCTGTCTAACGTGACGCTTTTGTGTCCCTCTTACGTCTCAATATGAAACTTCACAGGATACATTTCTTATGCTCCGAGTTTCCAAAGCAATTCAACGCAATACTGTGGAGCCAAATGCTTTGTTTAAAAAAAATAAAATTTTCAGAAAGAGGTGGCGGCTGACATTCTGCCAACATCGTGCTCCTTTTTCTCCTGTTCAGCAAACAAAACATCTGTGAAAACGACTGACTGGGAGAGGAACAGTGGGATGTCCTAGAGGAGTACAGAGATAACAGATGAAGCAAGGTAACACCCCCATTCTCTCCACCCCCACCCCCCCCTCAGTCTCATGTCTCCACCCCCCCCCCTTTGAAGACAGCCCCATCTCCAAATTGAATATGAAAGCAGGACCTCCGGCGAAGGGCTCCTTTTAATGAATTAGAATTTTTCTGCTCCGCATGTTTTCCTCTGGGCCCCCGAATGGAGGCATCTGCTAATAAATTGCTTGTCGCTGCCGATGGTGGGGGGGGAACCTGTCACTTTACGACAGTGTCAATTTACATCCCCCCCCCCCAAATCTCTCTGCCAGATTACTGTCGTATGCACGCGTGTGTTGTGTACTCTGCATACAGCACTTTACATAAGAGATACATCAATTTTATTGAGCTCAGATGGAACTGGACGCTTTTCTACATTTCGCCACGACACCGTTCGCATCGGACCACTCGCACGACCACGCGCTTCCCGCTCTCTGTCGTCATCGTTTTCTTTCCGGACCACACGGACCAAAGATGTGTGCCACATGAAGTTGTTTAATGCGTGCAGTGCAGACCTATTCATCAAGTTCTCTCATTCTGCAGGGTAACTGTGTCCAGTGAAAGGCGGCCCCCCCGCACGCCCGGTTGTACTCAGCCTCAAACAAACACGGCCATGTGATCTGATCTCAGCAATAGGGAGCAACTTCCTCTCCTCCGCGAACTGGGAGAGTCGTTTATCCTGCAAAAACACGCGTCTCCAGCCACCTGCCTTGAGGGAGGCAGAGCTGCACGCCACCCGCACCCGTGCTAGCGGGGTCTCGGTGCCTCTCAAATTAATTGTCTCACTGCTTTACAAATAGGCCCCTTCATGCATCGTTGCACCACAAAGGAGGGGGATTTGGTAGAGACACACTTTTAGGATGAGGCTGCTCTCCCTGGGGAGCACAGCACTGAGGAGCTGAGGCAACAGAAGCGTGTGGGTAGCTATGTATTAGTTGGGGGGGGGGGGGGGGG
>UFQX01000603.1:383814-437385 GCA_900497675.1 Arapaima gigas | reverse complement strand
TTTTGGGGGGGGGGGGGGGGGGGGGGGATATTGCCACTCGTTGCCACCACATGACCCACCCCACCCACCAGCCCCATCCTCACAGCACGCGCCACCTTACCACGTTAACCTCCACGGCAAGGGATCAAAATGCTACAGGGGAGGGGCTTGTGACTCGGCGTGTGCCACCTGCTGTCAGGGCATCTTGGGAATTCCGCCGGGGCCACCGGCGTCCCTGTTCCGCTCCATTGTGTAGCGTCAGTTGTCAGGTTGGGGAAACGGCTGCCTTGGGAGGCTTTATGGGGCGGAGTGCCTGGGGGCACAGTGCAGCAAGTGGTCCCTGTGGGTGTCCTCTAGACTCCGCCCTGCAGATAGGGGGGCGGGGCCATGCCTTTCCCCATTGAGGCCAGCAAAGGAAAACAATTAAGTGATTTAACAAAGTAGTGCGACGATGACAGACTTGTACCTGGTAAACCCACATTACGCCCCCCAGGGATGGAGCAGCTGAAACTCAAATGGACACTTGATTTGAATAACAGCAAAATGCAATTTCCTTTTCCTCAGAAAACATGCACAGCTCATCCACTTCACAACCCTGGTCAGGAGTACAAATAGGAACTGCAAGGACAAGTGTCAGCTCTGGGTCTTCTCTATAAAATTCTCTTCTCACCTCCCATAAACAAAAACACCTGTGGTTTAACAGCTCTGAAAAGAGTCAAGTCAGACAGACCTCATAAGGTAGCAATGAGCCACCCTTTCCCAGGACGTGTCTGGAAAGGGAACATCTCCACTAAGCTGCCGCAGACTCTCAGCCTTGAGAAGGAAGGCTAATCCTGAGGAAGAGGAGATGGACCAGGCCACGAGGGACAGCTGCTGTCTGCCCACAGGATCGCACAATTACAGGGGTTTAGCGGTAAACTGTGAAGCTGCGACCCCTGAAGCTAAATATTTGCTATTTCCTGTCAATTGTAATGAGTTGAGGATCCTAACTTGCAAGAGATGTAAGAAACAATTAAGATAAAAAAACCGTTACATTTTAATGCTATAAGATCTGCATTTCCTCTCCCTTCAGGTAACAAAGTGACGTCCGACGGTCGCTGAACAAACGTGAGAAGTTCAACAAAGTGCCGGACAGAGTTGTGTTACGTATACATCCTGTATTTTTGACTGTCACATTATTCAAATCAAAACCTTGACTAAAATAAAACGTTTAGTCATTTAGAGCCTTAGCAGTTGTTTTTATTGATTCACAGAGGCACCAATTCAGTGCATTGAATCAATTGACTGTTTGCAAAGTGAATGACTGAAGCCGAATTCCTTGACGGCAGCTCAACTCCCAAAATAACCATATGAACCTTTTCGGCATCTCCAAAAGATTCCCTTTCACGGCATGCGATGCTTCTCAGAAACTTATGAGCGCAGAGCTCGTCTGAAGGCAGGAAGGGATCAGAAATCCTTAGACAAACACTAACGCTGCTGAGAAGGAAACGTTTGGTTTCCTATTTTGTTCCGTTTTGATTCTTTGCCGTTAACAAAACATCTATTGTCCAAAACCGCAGATGACCGTAAAAATCACAGTTGGCGAGTTAAAAAATATGAAGTTGAATCTCCAATGCTGAGACAGTCACCTTGCGAGACAACACCACCAAGGGGGTCGACTTTATGCTTTCCAAAATATCAAACGTATTCAAACAATTGTCAAAATACGTCCCATCGAGGGTAGTGATCTCAGCTCTGTCCCGCTCCTACATTGTATGTGTGAGGATTCAGTGGAGCATTTGCTGAGAACTGGACATTTTCCACTGATAAAACTGAACAAATTAGAAACCTGCAGACACGCACATGGTAAAAAAAAAAATTTCCTTTATAAAATTATAAACAAGAAAATTAGAATTTTTTAAAAAACTAAAGCGCAACAAGCCTATAATACTTTGTTTTAGGGCAATTCCTTTTAAAAATAAAAGTTTAGAAACACCTTTAAGAAACTTTGTCGGGTTAGTTATTCCTCAAAAAGTGCAAATTTGATTTAACACGAGAAAACAGTCCTTAACACGGTCTGTTTAACGTGGTTCGCATTTGATTAAGGGCTCGGTTGGAAGCAAAGCCATCGCAGTCTCCGGACCAGAGCGCTCCAGAGTTCAGCAGCCCTGATCGAGCAAAACAACCTGGCAGAGTTGGGCTATGGTCCCGCCTCTTCCGCACTCACCTGCCAGCCGGCTGTTGACGCGGTTGTGTCGAGACCAGAGCCACAGAACGGCGTCAGACAGTTTCTTCACCTGGTACATGCTCTCCTGGGCCATACGCTCAAAATGGCCCGCACACTCTCGACAGCCAAAGAAGTTGCGCACGTAGCCCCTGAGGGCCTGCAGGACTTCCTGGGCATCTGAAGGAGAAACCAGAGGACTGGGCTTCAAAACCACCACACTTGGCCAGAGTGCCTTACAGTTTCCCGCTTCACACACTTCAAACACTTTCCCAGCTGGGTCTTTAATGAAGAACTTGAGCTTAAATATGTCTGCTCACTCTGTACCTGTCTGTACCTAGCAAGTTCCTCAGGTTAGATGTTGGGTCACAAATTGCTATTCCTACCCACACTGCTAACTGAACCCAGCTTTAGTGTGGTTAAAGTGAATCCGGATAAATCTGGCCTTGCCAGAAAGTGGCAAAAAGGTGGGACACACAAGCTTAGTGATGTGAAATAAGTATTTTAATTATCAATGTGCCGCCGCAGGGCCAATGTGGGGATCACTACTTAAAACGTACCAGTGACAGCTGACTGTGCTTTTAATGGATTTGGATACCAGGCTGTGTGGACACAAACGCGAGCGAAGCCTGGGGTGGCTGTTTTGACGCAGCTAGAAGCAGGTGGGCTCTGTCTGTGCTGCTCGCTTTACCTCAACATGGTGGAAGCTGCTGAAATGCAAAACTGTCTTCCAGTCCCTTTTTATGGTAGATCTCAGTGTGTAATGTGGTGTCTTCTTTCTTAATTATGGCATCTAGGAACAGAATACTTGTGGAGCTGAACAATAAAGTATAAGAAAATGGTTGACAGTCTGCTGTTCATGTGCTCATTAAACTGGGAAAGTTGTTCAGGCTGCCTTGTCCACAGTCCAGTATTCAAATCCATTACCCAGTCAGCAGCACATTTTAAGTAGTGATCCCCACATCGGTGCTGTGGCGGGATATTGATAATTACCACCCCCCCACCCACACACACACACACACACAGTTTGTTTAACTAAGCTTGTGTGCGTTCTTCCATCTTGCTGCCTCGCAAAATTCTTGGGGACATAAGCATCTGAGATTATTTAACTCTGATTCAGAGTTGATCGGGTGTTCATAAATTTTTGACTAATTCCTCATAACTTGAGAAAGTACCTGGTTGCATTGTGGCATTATGCAAAAATACAGAAATATTGCCCTCTGTGTTTAAAATAGGTAAAGCTTGTTATCATCATCAGCAAAAACAATGAATCCTCAAATCAAAAGGCTGTCCAGGAAAATAACTCTTTGCCACATTGATCTTGATCAAGCAGATGAACAAAAATCAGACAGATGTTCTGGAAATGCAGATCCTTTTAGAGTTTGGGTTTGATGCATTGTTTTAAATCCTTTTTAGCCCTTCAGACGATCTGGGGGGACGGGGGTAATCCAGAGGCTCGCAGTGGGCAGATGGACACCCGTTTGCCCATCTGCAGGGTCTCCGCACCCCATAAGCCCTGAGATTAACCCTCGACAAACATGAGCGCCGGTCAGCTGCCCTTTTTAACAAACACTTAAATTACTGCTCCAGCCCCACAAATCTAACAAAATATTTAATACCCCCAATTTAAGTCTTTAGCAGCTGGAACACTTAGAAAAGGTAGAACAACAGCCAACAGGAGTTCAGTTTTTCTGTTGACATGCAGTAACTCACCCTGAAGGTGGGGATGAGGACTGTTGAAGACATCTCACTTAACAGCTAACATTTACTCCTTTCAGGCTCAGCGCTTTATGCACCACTGTGTGTCTGCTACCTCAGCCATGTTCTGTGTTCAGCTCTATGGTGGTCCTGCTAACAATAATCTATGCCAACAAGCTGATGGAGGTCAGAATCAGGGTTACAGGATGTGCTGGGGGGTGTCACACCTGAGTTGGAGCTGTTCAAGGCCTCTACAGTCATGACATGGAACAAGGTCCACATGGAGCAGGGGTACCGTCTGAAGCGTGGCTTGGAGCCCTGGCAGCCCACCCACCGCACGCTGTCAGGTAGAAGTGCTTCTGGGGTCTGTTAAAGACGAACATGTACAGACAAACACACCCCATTGTTCTGAGCACCACTGTCAGCTCTTCTAGTAGCAGTCACATTTTTCTCCATTAATGATCAATCTCTAAATCTACTGTTTTGTTTAAAATGAGACAACATAAACCGTTAAGAAAATTAAAATGTATATTTTGGAGGGAAAAGTCAAGCTACATAAATAATACACTTAGGACTGAAAGGTCTGATGTGTATCAACAGTTTGATAAGAAACACAGTGTAAGTGGACTGATTTATCAGCTAGTTGTAGCATTGATAGGAAGTGATTTGATTAAAAGACGACATTCAGTAACACACAATCATGCTTTTGGAGGCAGCTGAATGACAACTTGGCTTTATGGAGAGCCATGACTGACAGCAGTATAAAGCAGCTGGTCGTAAAGGAGTGGTGTGTGTGTGTGTGTGTGTGTGTGAGAGAGAGCGCGTGCGCGCACTTAACTCTATTCCCTGGGACTCGAGTGGGTTTCCTCAAGGGGAGCAGGTTCATACTTCCTCACCGCCTCATCGATTCATTGATTCTTCCAGCCAAAAGCGAACCCCGTCATATAAACGAGTCCTAGTCTAATTTGGGGCCACGTCTGAAAATGTGTACATTTTTTTGTATGACAGTAGCATTAAATCTGAACAAATGGCCTTTTTAAAGTAGCAAATTTCATTTGGACACATTTGAGGTTCCCGAGACACAAATGTGTACAGTGAAGCGGGCACCTCAAAAAAAAAAAAAAAATTTACCAATACCAAACTTGTATTCATTCCAAACTTGAAAGACATCAAAAATGCCACTGGCTGCCCAAAACCAAACACTATTTCCCTCTCAATTTTCACGAGGGTTGCAGTCTAGGGGAGTCCTTGTGATGTGAAAATGTGAACCCTGCGAAAATATTTTTCCAGTGAGAGACAACGGCTAAATGTATCCCGCAAACATGTAAACAGCTCTGTTGGCACCCGTTTCTGTTGCTGAATAGCTTTCATCGTGAAACCGAAAGAAACCACCAAGCACCAAACAACACAGCAATAAAAATAAATACAATAAATAATACAGCAGCACAGCGAAGCAAAGAAGAGAAGGGAAACTGACCTTCAGTAAATGGAGTCTCCAATGACATTTTGACACACAGACTCATGCAAATCATGGGCAACACAAAAAAAAAAAAGCCTGGAAAGTACAGCACCGCACTTGATGTACAAGCAGCAGCAAGATCACACGACACGCAGTGAGAATGATGACAATGCAGCTAAGCTGTTGCTCGCACGACTGGTCTGCCAGTTATCGTACAGCCAAAAACTTTTTGGGTTTGCGCAATTTTGAAAAATTTGCGTACGATGAAACATGTTAAACGCAAGGCGCACCCTTTGCAAGCCACGTAATCAAAAATGGTGTAAGTTGACTCTAGTGGGGGGCGGTCCTATAATAGGACCCTCACCTCTTCCTTGTTGTCCAGCACCACTTGCAGGGACTTGTATGTGATTTCTGCATCCTCTTGGCTCTGTAGCCACGTGTCAAGAGCTCGCAGCAGGTTCTTCACCATCGGCCGGCCGGGGAAGTGCTACGGGAACCAAAACACAGAGCGAGGCGGCTGAATCATTTTTCAAACAAAGCTTCTCCTTTATCTGACAACATCTTAGTTTTACTATACCAAACCATGAGCAACATGAGGACCATCACTGAATGTTTATAATAAGCATCAGGAATTATTTTAAGCAGTGTTATGTTTCTAAAGATTTCTTTAATGCCACACCCGTTCTAACCAAAGAGGCCTTATCTTATCAGGGTAGGTCAATCCGTTACATCAATCTTACTGTCAGTGCCTGTGAAACCTCATGAAAATATAATATTGACATAATGTTGTACGTGCAAAATGTATGTTGAGTGACATTACACAATGCCCACCACATCTGTAACTGCCAGTCTCATAACCATAGTGCATTAGCATGAACCCTCATTACAGTGCAATATAGTTTACTTGGTAAACTACATGGGGGACCAAAGAATGGCAGCCTGTACAACGGTCTATAGAGGAACATCAGGAAGAGATGCAGTGAAAGTATAGTGAAGAACGCCGTCTTCAAAACGGTGCGGCTTCACATCCTCAGTGGTGTTTAAGCTATGTTTTAATTCCATTCGCGGCAGTACCTATAACACAGGAAATCTACCTGCCCTGTGTGTAATGGGTGTGATGACAGAGGGATGGATGGAGACAAGGATTTACTAACAAGCAATTCTTGAATCTAGACTCATTCCATTTCCAGTGAAAGCACTTCACACTCATTCAGAGAATATCTACTCATTCAAAGGGGCAGCACTGCATCGCCCTGGCTGTGTCCTGCCATCATCACTGCAAATTCAATATAGAGAAATGGCTTAAAAAAATATGCTGCCATAGCAGCTTGCAGTTTCCCAAGCAGGAAACCAAAAGCCGAGTACCTTCAAATCGCTCGTGTGAACCAACACACACACACACACACACACACACACACAGCAAAAGCACAACAAACAATTCAAAACAGCAATTTAGCAACTATTTGGGGGAAGGCACAAATTCAAAAGGAATATAAAATGCAAGTCTTTATGGTTAACAAAACTAGAACTAGAAACTAGGAGGATCTGACAGAAACAGTTCAAACGAGAATTTCCACACATCTGCATGCCTCGCTTTTGTTCAGCCTCTTCAAGCGCAGTTTTTGCTATAATACTTTTTGCAAGAGACGTTTCCTTCGCAGTACTCTCGACACAAACAGGTATACGCTAATCCGTACAACAGTTTTAACAATGTTTTATGCTGCAGACGTCATGTGGTAACCTGTGACAACACTGGTGTGTATCTGAGAAAACAAATAAGCTGCATGTGTGGGCTTTTGTGAAACTAAAATGTCAAACTGGGAGCTGCGTATGAGTCTTCCAAGGCATCAGCGGAGAAACAAACATGGGAAAATGAGGACGCCAGAGCTGACCTTTGAACAGCCCCTTGCCTCATGCAAGGACCAAGCTAACCAGTTAAACACTTTGGGGGTGGGGGGGCACGACCAACCTCCCAAAGGTGTAGCTGCTTTGATTTGTGCCGCCAAGTCTTTTCAATTTGCACTCGCCATCTGTTCAGTGCTCTGGTGCCGGGATCGTGCGTCTATTCATCACTCTCTAACGGGATCTCCATTAAACACAGTTCACTAAAGAGGCTCTTGAATATTCACTTAACCCCTTCACCCCATTTTGGCTTGAACTGTTTTCTTTATCCAACTGATACAACAATCCCAGCCTATTGGGGGGGGCAGAAGAAACTACATAACATTAAGCGTATTTCTGTATTGCTGGCCAAAACAATTCACCCAACCATTCATTCCTGTCAGCGTGTAAAAGGCATGCAGTGGAGCCCCCCTGTGACTGAGCAGGTTCAGCTGCTAAGCATATCACAATGCTGAGAGTGAAATAGAGTGGAAAGCCCATTGGAAAAAACCTGGATTAAAAGTAAATGGGAAGCAGAACATCAGGGATTGTGAAGCAGAACAGGGGTTTGAACTGTTGCATCCTAATTGCTCAACAGAACTGTGTTGTGATTCCGAGGTTGTTTCTATAATTACAGACAACAGAATTCAGACACGTCACTGAACGCAAAAGAAGCGGCCAAAAAAAAAAAAAAAAAGCAATGTTGAGTCCAGTTCACTTTTGAAGTGAACACTGGTAGCTTTAAAAATAACTGTATCTGGCAATGAACTGAGCTCAAATGAGCCCCTCCTGTGCTCCTGAGTGTCCAGGACTGCCTCAGCCAGGGTCCTGACAATCCACTTCACCCCAGCAAGATGTCAGTGCAAATCCGATTACGTATCAGCACTTGAAGATCGGCGTCCTCTGAGGGGAGGTTCTGAAGGCTGAAGGGAGTGTATGGGGGCCTGCTGGGGAAACCCTGTGTGATCCAGTCTCGCTAGGCCACAAGAAGAGCCCCCCCCCCACACACACACACGAGAGAGGGAGAGAGAGACTCCTGAGTTTAAGCTAGCTAAGAACTGCCTAACCAGCCTCATGGTCCCAGTAGGTGGAGCAGTCTATCTGAGCTACCAGCTGCATACTCTGGGGCCTCCGTTTTCCTGGACCACTCAGGTCAATTTGGTGCCAAATCTTGGCCCAGCCGCCACCAATCCTGCATTCCGCCACTACCATGACAGCAGCCCTGTAATTGGGGGCACTTTTGGGGTTATTTGTCTTGTTAACTATAGCTCCTGTTCCCTGTTTGTTCTCTTTCCTCCCATCTCTTTTCAGACTCCCCCACTAGAGGAGGGCCAGCAGAGAAATCCCAAATGTCTCCTGCCAATACTGTCATTCCATCAAGATCTGCCTTTTAAATCTTCAGATACACACTAGAATTCCTTGATACTGCACCTTGTTCTGTAGACCGATAAGTAGCGCGATACTGCAAGAGAACTGTTTAAATACATCTTGGCACCTTATCAAATTAGCCCTTGAGTTAATGAAGAGGAACAGTTAAGGTTTCTACACACAGCCCAGTAGACCACACACAGGTGAGGCACTCCAAGTATCAACTTTCAGGATTATCCAGATTCAGGAGTCAGTTTAAACGTTTCAGCAACTTCATTTTACTGTATCTTTGTTTTAAGACCTTTATCAGACAAGAAAAGCTTCAGTGTTTGAACAGTTAGCACTTAAGCATGCAAATTTGGACACACTGATGACTGCGAGGAAGCTATTGTCATCACGTCTTCAGACAAACGTGTGCAAAGTATAACCAAGGCAGGCGGGTGTCTGCTTGTACCCCCTGTTCCTTCCTTTGTGTCCCATCTGGAGCTCTGTGCCAACTTAAACACAGCTCCTTTGTGATGTCCAGCACACTCCTGTTACTACTCCCCCCCCCCCCGTTCACTTTTCTGTACTGGGGGCACTGATGAGCAAGTGTAAAATTCTGCAGGAGGTTTCATGGAACGTTTAGAATGTCGGCTAAATAAACAGGAGTGAATGAGTCACATTCTCTGCAAACCTCTCCACAGATTCCCAACATCCCAAGAGGGAAAGGAAATCAGAGACTCGGAGCAAGTCGGATAGCAACCCTTTATACAGTCAACAAGGAAAGGCTGTTCTCATGACAACTAACTATTTGGAACATGCAGAGATGTCACACAAATATTGCAAAAATTTGAGTACGGCCTTCAGAATTTAACATCCCGGAAAGGTTCAAATCTGTATATCATTTGTTAAACGATTTTAAAGAGCAAACACATTGCACCCTTAAATGTATGTCTCCCCCTGGTGGATATCTGCAGCACCTGTAGCAAGCAACAAGTGAAATAACTACAAGTTCTTTACTGAAATGCAGGCAGGACACAGAGATCAAACATGTCTCACCTTGGCCAAGACAGAGGCATAACGCTTGAGTGCAGTCAGGGCTCCTCCTGTGATGGTTGGGTGGGCAGCCAGCTCCACACGCAGTGAGTAATGCAAGGCTGACTCCAAGTCTGCCATGTACACACGAGACCTGGAGAGGCACAGGTAACAAGACACTGGAATTTCACTAAACACTAACAATGCAGTGGAAAGGTCCTGCCTCTGAAGGCAATGGAGCTAAACTTGACCTCTTGGGACATAGTACGCTTCTGCATTATATTCTTGTATTCTGCCTAAGCAGATTAAACTAACTCAATCGTGAAATACCCATGATGAAATTACAAATGTTAAAGACACAACCTGAGAAAGTATCTGTGCATTTTAGTCCATATTTTTACTAAAAACAATGCACTGTGTATACGTCTATTGTCGGTGACATATATCCTCGGTGCCATACTCCTTAAAGCTCGTCCGTCTAACGCCATACCTGTTAAAGGGCTTCCATTCCATCTCTGTATTGTTTGGACTGAGGTCAGAGACCAAGGGTGGTGGCCTGCCAGAACGCACAACGCCCGACAGCCTCTGGAGGGCATAAGAGTAGAAGGTACGAGCCTCCATTTGCCTGGGAGACAACAGACAAAGCAGTCAGTCGACTGTACGCAGGTCTAGGTCCTGCTGTAGGCAGATCAAAACACACCACTTAGAGCACAAAGAATACCACAAAAATGACTGTGTGCATTTAGCACACAGTTTTTCTAAAACCAAGACATAGAATAGCCTTCTTAGGAGCCAACATTACCCACAGAATGAAGGCCATAACCGCAAGATTGCAAACTGTCCATCCTTTGATTAAGTCTGTTGTGTAAACTGCAGAAAAATATGACTGCAGAGGCTTTCACTGCCATTGACTTTGCCAAAAAAGTTGTCAAACCAGCTGTTACATTTCAAAGTTTCATATCAAAACTTAAGCTTGTTTGTGAATAATGGAAAAACAACTCTGATGCCTATTCAACTGCATACAAATGTCAGGCAGGAGAGACAGCCACAAAGTTAATGCACTTCCTAAACGAAACCTAATTTCGGTTATTCAGATCTAAATAAAGGCACACCAGACAAAACCTGGGGGTGGGGGTGGGGGGGTAATTTGTGCAATTCAACCATATATGGTGTACCCTCCCCTAGGGAGCAGTTCCAGCTGGGTCTGAACTAACAGGTAGTGCCCCCCTCTCCCCCTTCCAGTCTGTGACTGCCCCAGTCTGAACCTTTTTCTGATAACTGACACTGCAGGGTGGGGCATGGGAAATACACCAGCCACATCCCTGTCCTTTGGTAACCCTGGCAGCCAAACACAAAGGCTCCCATTATGGCTTCCCACTGCAGTCTCCTGCCAAAGCATCCATGGGGCACCCTGGCAGCAGGTGGGGAGCGGGGGGACTGGCAGGGAACAACACACAAGGATGCACTGGGCCCTAGCTGTCCCACCACAGCCTGGGACTTGATTTCACTCAACTGGGGCCCTATTTACATTATCACTCCCCAGAGCACAGAAGCACACGTCAGCAGGAGGGGGGAGTGGTCACGTTCACATGGAGGTGGGGGCACGCGTGTCGCCCCAGCAGCACAGCAGATCCATCACCCGTTCAGTGTGGATGGGCTGCCATCTGTCGCCCAGTGGCCCAGAAGGCCCTTGGCAGGTGAAACGCGGGAAGGAACAGCCATTGTTTCCACACAACAGATTAAAAAATCCACTCTGTTCTGTGTGCCAGAGTGGTGCAGAATCATAAACAAACCTACCATAAATCATTCCCTTGCTCCCTTTGTCAAAGCCTGCTCTGTACTGCTAGTTTATTAAAATAAATTACAAAGTTTAAAAAAAGAACATATCAATAAATCCATTGTTAAAGAAATCACTATGAACGTATTCTGATTTTGATTAATTACCTATGAATTAAACAGATTATAAAATGATGGAACCATTAAAAAAAAGTTGTTGTCATGTACAAAACTATAAAGAAAAGCTGACTGTCAAAAATAAAAAAAAGTTTTTATTTACTAGATTTGCTCAGAGATATTGTGTGTTATAATGTTATTTTCTTGTTTACAACCAAAATGTAAAGGGCAGTGAAAAGCACTACTGTATGTCACTGGATTGGGAGATGAAGCGGCTACTCACACACTGAGCCGGGTCATGTGCCCGTCTGGGTAGTACAGGTGGCAGGATGGGAAATCTGTCACACCAAATTTGGAAACGAGACCCTCCTCCGTGTCCAGCACTCGTCGCACTGCAACATTCTCAAACTGGAGCATATCAAGGATGACCTGGAAGAGGTTAAAATAAACAGGCTTTGAAAAAAAGCACCCCTGTCCGCCCTCTTAAAAAGTTTCCTAGAAAAACACCATTAGTCTGTTCCATGTCCTGCATCACTCCGTTTACTCTGATAAGCAAAGTACACGGTGGTATGAAAACCAGATTAAGAATCTTATTTTTAGCATCACAGGTGCAATCCCTCACCTCCCTGCCTACGTAGGAGTCTGCTTTCTCGAACACCAGGGCCAGGTGCTGCACGCTGTTTGTTTCAAAGAACTTGTTGATCTCCACTTCGCTGAGCAGCAGGACATAAGAAGTGAGGTTATAATCAACCACAAAGGAATGAACCACAAAGCAAACAGTAGTGGGTCTCAAAAACAGGATGAGTTGCACACAAATGGAGGGCTCATAATGTAAATTGCATCAGTCTGAAGTCACAAAACCGTCACAGCTTTATGAAGGTTACAAGCTCATATACTACATTCTTCAAAATGATGCTATTATTTGGGGAAACGGCCCACCAACTTGTGTAACTGTAGTACATTAAAAAAAATTAAGATGACGTTAACCTGGATTTCTGGATCGGTGCTAATCTGCTACTATTCAGCACAGCCTTGCAGAGGCTGTGCCCTGAAAACAGGCTCATTGTTTCTGACTGGAGTTCTAGAAATCCTGGTCACATGGAAAGCCTCATCTCCCATGGCACCGAAATCTGTCCTCACAGCATGTGTAGCAGTACTCTGTAGGGTTCAATGTATGCATGCACAGATATTTTCCTGCACGTGCTCTCTGAAACTCACAGTATCTGAGTCCACACATGGGGCAGGAAGGAACCAGTGTAATCTAAACTGTCCTGATCTCATTACTCTACAAAAAAAAAAAAAAAAAAAAAAAAAAAAGGAACTAAGAGGCTTTTGTTCTTCCTGCAAGATATTTAACACTTTTAAGTAGCAGTAAAACTTCCTTTTTGACAGCTACTCTACTCTAATGCAATATGGGCAGTTGGCCCCTGACTCCACCTAAATTCCTACTTTACATACAGAGCCAAACACTGATGAAGCAGCTCTTCTCTGCTCACTGTGGTAACAATTGCAAGGGTTTTTTTTTTTTTTTTTTTTTTTTTTTTTTTAAATTCTGAAGGCAGGACTTATGCCACCAGGATCGCACTGAAGATAAGAAGACAAAGGAGTGAAAGAAGATGCAACAAATTTACATGACTGACGGTAAATGACCTGTCAGGTATGGTAAAGGACCTACCTGGCAGACTCTAAGGGGGGACAGGCCGGTGGCCAGGATTCCTTGTGTGTCTCCATCATATTGATTAGGTGTTGTCGCAAGCTCATGACGTCGCGCTCGGCCACTGTTTAAATATGGGTGGGGGTGAGAGGTACACACAACATATGACATTAACATTTTAACTACATATCAACTGTGAAACAACGGCAGCACTAGGGTGGTAAACTAACTTTGTGTAATGAGCAGCCACCTCTGTAGCAACAGTATTAATGTGCTGCTGTGTAGTTGGCCCCTTGAATGGCTCGACAGTGTGGAGTTACTGCACAGCCACGGAGACCACATCCAGCGCCAGCACCTAGTGACACGGCAAGAGTACAGGCCACACTTTTCACCCTTGTTCTAGACACACAGGGGCTGCAGCTGTGGGCGCACAATGGTGAAATAGTGCTGACTGTAGAAGTGGACTGGGAGTGTTTCTGCACAGCAGCAGCCACATGCCCCCGCAAACCACAGCACCACGGTACTTGCAAACCATAAGACCACAGGTGAAGAACTGCACAAACGTTACCTTCAAAGGAAACTCCGTTGGACCCTTTTTCTGAGTAAGCATGGAAGAACTGTCAGGGAGAAGGAGAGTGTCACAAACACACACGTACACACCAAAAGGTATAAAGACTAATACCGAGAGACACGCAGAAAGAAGATTTAAATAAGTCAGAGTTGCTGCATAGCCCTACCCATTAACAGCAGCCAGGTTTCACTGTATACACACAGTCAGTGGCTAGCATATAAGTGCAAATATAATAAAAGCAGGGTGGAGCACCAAATAAATAATAAATTTTAAAAAAAAAACAAACTTTCAGCATGCAAACATGTCCTCAGCCCAACTTAGTTACAAAGCTAGAAAGTCATATTGGTTCAAGAACACTGGCAGACTGCAGATCTCACAAAACTGACATAAAAGTTTTATCAGGATGAGTAGACCACATTTTTCCATTTAACTCATAAATCATCCAATGGAAGCTTCAATATGTCCCCCTTGTGGAATAAGAAAATTCCTTGGGGA
Source organism: Arapaima gigas (assembly GCA_900497675.1). Lineage (NCBI taxonomy): Eukaryota > Metazoa > Chordata > Actinopteri > Osteoglossiformes > Osteoglossidae > Arapaima > Arapaima gigas. Next base: position 423,167 of record UFQX01000603.1, on the reverse strand, counting down.
GTAAAAAGAGGGAAAAAAGGGCATAAATCCTAATGCCATTCATAGCAGTTTGTGTAACGTAATTGTATTTAATAAACATTATACACAGTGCTTAACTATAACGTACGTCTGTTTACGACAAACCTACGTGTACAGACATATGTACGCATAGATTAGGTCAAGTTAAGTACATTCTCGCGTGTACAACGGGAGAACCTGAATTGTCAACCTTTCTGTCAAGTTTGTTTTCTAAACCTTTGAATCTTTTAGCAAACACCTTGTCAATATCACCCCAATCAAGGTCAAAATGAAAGATCTGCAAAAACAATTTGGTCCATAACATTTGGAAATGTATGTTTAAAAAAAAAAAAAAAAAGTACAGTTTATGCAATTAGAAATACATTCTTTTGTGTTTTCCTAAACTGTCAAATGGCAAAGGACATTTGTGAGAGCTTATACAGCATAACTACACACAAAGGTTCCCATTTTTAAAAAACCTTCATACAACTTTTCAAGTTCACATTCAAAATAAAGAAGGTTAAATCACTGGACCAAAATTAAAAGTAACAAAGTAAATTCACAAACCCAAACTGCCCTGAAACATCCAGAAGCTTCTGAGAGAGATTAGTGTCAAAAGAGGGGTCGTGCGTACCTTCAGAGTGGGGTATCCCCTGATGCCAAAGCGGATGCATGTCTGCCTGTTGTTCTCATCTGCACAGTCAATGACTGCCAAATCCACCGCAGGCTTCCACTCTGAGGGGCGAAATTGGCAACAATGACTTGATACAGTGACAAGTAATAAATGCTTAAAAATGTAAGCCTAAGTTAGACTGCAGATAGCACCCTCAATATAGTTTATAGTATTTATCGCTTTACGCTGCCCATTTGTCTAGGGCAACTTACAATGTTAATATATATATATATATTACAATAAGTTTCAGACTTTAGACTTTTAGACATGTTCAGTAGACTGATCAAGGACCCTTCAGCAGGAGTGTGGATTTAAACCTGGGACTTTCTGACCCCCCCCACCACCACCACCACCCCAAACACCAAACCACCTGCTGAACTCATATAAACAACTTAAATCATAAATTCAAATATAACTTCTGTACCATACATGATAATATGCACACACAACTGTTAAAAGCCAAGCAAAGAGATGTACGACTCACAAAGGAACAAAATTCTGTTACAGAAAAACAATGAGGTGCAGCCAACTAACATACGGATATGACACAACTAACTAATACGAAAAAAATTGACTGGTCAGACTGTCTCACTAGTTAATGTCCAACTAGAAAACCCTAAGCAATATTTAATGTCAAGTACATGTCAGCCTAAATTCATCCACTGGTCACCTGATGTGGGCTGAAGAGAACACAGATTACGTCAATTCTACAGTATTATTACTAATCTTTGTTCAGTGCACAACTCCACCCATGGTGATTTACACTGTTAACTGAATTTACTATGATTTACCCATTCACACAGCCAGGCACTCTTACTGCATCAATGTACAGTAAGTATCTTGATCAACAGGGCCACAGCTGGAGAGGGATAGAAATCAGAATCATTCACATACAGCAAGAATCTTGGTCACTACGCCACCTGCTGGCCCACAGTGGAGGCTGACACCATGTGAGTGATGTGTGTCACCACAGCTTACGGGAGAGGGGTTTAACCAGAACTCCACGGTCAACCTGGCGATCCACATGACTAAAACCAGGTCAGGCTGGGGGGGTGGGGGTGGGGTTCAGAACAAACACCAAACTCACATAGTATTAATGTCAAACTGTGGTAAAAGGAAAGGACGTTGCAGTAAACTGTCCATTGACATTCGGGATGAGATGTACAAAAGTTAAGACTAAACTGAAACCTGTCCGAGTCCACCTGGCAAACTGGTTTACTCTTTTACACAGCAGGAGATTCTTGCTGCCAGTTCGGGGTAAGTAACTTGATCAAGGTCACTACAGCAGGAGCGGGATTCGAACCAACAAACTGCAGGTTGCAAGACAGCACAGCAACTTCAGGTTGCCCCAAACACCAAGCTACCTGCTGGCCCTTCGACAACGTCCACTAGAGTTTCTCGCTGGTTCACAGGAATTTTGACTTGGAGTTGCGCACAGCGCGGCCTGAACCGTTGGAGGAAATTGCTGCGGTCGCCGTACCTCTAGTGTCCCGGGCCAGGCTCTTCCACACGGGCGCGAAGGCCATGCAGTGTCCGCACCACGACGCGTAGAACTCCACTAGGACCGCCGCGGAGGAGTTGAAGAGCACCGCGTCCACGGTGCTCGGGGTCAGCAGCACGACCTGGTCCGACTGCGTGTAGAGTCCCGCGTGGGCAGCCCGCGGAAGCAGTGCGCAGGCAAACACGACGAGCGGGAGCAGCGGGGCGCAGCGGCGAAACCGCGCCATGTTCGAGCGTCGACGTGCGAGAGAGACGGAAAGTTCTTGCTGTTCCGCACGAGCCAAATTTCTCACTGACTCCGCGAGACTCTCCTCCCTCCCTCTGCATCGGCGCGAGGGAGGAGCCACGCGCTCGCGCGGCCGCTCGCTGTTTGTTTCACTTCTTCGAACGGATCGGCCGCCAGTTTTGCCGTTTCGAGAAGCGCTCAGATGACAGCCGGCCTGTTCCATCTTCACAAACACTTCCACCCTGCTAAAATCACCACTGACTGCATCAAACAAGAGTGCGACTGCGTGCCTAAAAAGTTATAGTACGCATAGATTATGTTTGGCATTTTCAGTCGTCGAACTTCTTTGTGATCTACAGCTTCCGAGTGTAGCTGAAGGTGCCTTATAGTCACAGGCAATAAACTTTAGAATGACTTACCCATTTCTCCATCAGGGTATTTTTACTGTATTGGCTCACTGATCAAGGCTACTGGACCAGGAGGAACATCTGAAACAAGAGGATTCAGAGTCCTGATCAACAGCTCTAAACAGGGACTCTACCTACTATCCCTTTAAGGAACCTCTTCTTTCCATCAGATCCTTTCCAGCACATGCTAAACTGTATGGTCACCTTTGGCAAACAAAAAAACACCTTTGTCCATAAATATGAGTTGTGCCACAAGTAGAGGGACTTTTTCCACCAAAGTGCTTAAGCAAGTCTTCATCTGTCCCCTGAATATTAGCGTGCAGCTCCACCGAGTGCTTCTTCCACTATTTTTGGCCTCCGGAATACCTGGCAAGCTGTTACACCTGTGACCTACGTGCATGTGTATATTTTACCCGAATAGCAAGGTTTGGCCATTATGAAAAAGAAGGCTTAGGATCAGGATTATGATTTTATGATACACCAGTTCACCGCAGGATGGCCACGCATCCTACAGGCAATGTAAAAGTGAGTTAACCTGAAATGGACGTCTTTGGACTGTGAGGGAAACCAGAACACCAAGAAGTAACCCACACAGACATGGGGTGATCATGCTAACTCCATACAGATTGAGGTAGATTTGAACCCAGCCACAAACAGCCCAGGTGCTGAGAGGCAGCAGCACTACTTGCTGCACCACTGTCTAAAATAAACCAAATTGTTTGAGAGAAAACTGGACATTGGAACCAGCAGCATTTTTACGGTCAATACGGTAAGCCCTGTATTAGTCCTCCCTGTATTTTCTTAATAGCAGTCCTCATGTTACCTAAACTCAGATGTTCAGAAAGCACACAGCTGCAGTCTGAAATGTTAAAAGTGCATACAGGGGCAAAACAGACTTTGGACTTGAAATAAACAGGGTTGAGTAAACGGAATTTTTTCTAAAACTACAAAACTGGCCTACCACACACTCGTGTCCTACAGAGCAAGACCTCTCGCTTAAACTGCTATAATGTTAATGACAGATGTTGCTAAATTCAAGGACAAGTGAAAAACCCAACAGATCATTGATCAGAGCTTATCTGCAGGATTTCACATCAAAAGTTTTTAACCCTCCTCTGCATGAATTCTGGCACTTTAGTGGTCCGCAGGCAAAACAGTCCTCACGGTTGTTGGTGATTCCATGTCATGGAGAACAGTTTATTATGCTGAGATTATATGCAACATTCATGCCCAGTTTCACATGCAACTAGGTGACTAGTAATTCTTTGCTGGTGGCAGCCAGTGGCCTCTCAATAATGTTGTGACAAGTCATTTAAGCTATGGAAATATTTCCCATCTGCACATGCACTCAGGCAAATATATAAACTTCAAAAGTTAACTGCAAGAGACAATGCAAAACAGCTGATAGTGGCTACATAAGACTGTAGAAATGTACAATTTACTGGACACATTTCTCCATTGTCGAACGTACAGGTTTGTAGCACGAACATAAGGTGTTTTCAGGGGACCAATATCACCCTTTTGCTTAAATATTTACTCAGCTTGTCCCACTCAATGTTTAAAGATTCTACAAAAGTTAAGTCACTGAAATCCATTTAAACTGGAAGACAGATTGTAAATATGTAGTAATGAAGGGTACAGCACAAAGCATGTAGTAAAGGGTAAGTGCTTGGACAAGGCATTTTTCTCATTTTGGATAAACTTTTTGGGAATTACGATAGAAAATGTTTTTAAGCCCTTATATTGTGGGCCATTGATCCAGAGCAAGAGGGGAGAGAGTAATATTCCACTTACCATTTATATGGTTTTAATAGTGAAAATCTATATTTTACCAAGGATAAAGTTTTTATTCCTGTCATGTTTTGTAATTAAGAGTAGATATTAAAAACAACAATACAGAGTTAGAAATACAAGCCCCTTTATTTACAATTTCAAAGATCAGTTTAGTCCACAAATATATAATATATACATATTTGCATTCACATAGAACCAGATCTTAATATAATCTAACAGGTTAATTTGGGAGTCTGATCAAATTGGAGACAAATCTAGTATATTTACATCCATGTAACAATTTACAAACCTTCAAGTGCACCTGTACCACTCACAGTAAATCGTTATAAATAATTACACATTTCTAAAATTGAAAAAAACATACTCTAAAGATAAATGGAAACATTTGTGCTTTAATTTTTTTTTTTTTTTTTTGAGGAAAACATCTGGTATCAATCTGTTTTTAAAGTCCAACATATAGTCAGTTTTGTGTTGCCCTCAACAATACTGCACTATCATGACTGCTTTGTAGGGTTGCAGGAAAAAAAGCAGACTATTAATCTGAAGTCTTTTACAAGGTCCACTATAAATAAACTCACTGACTATTGTTTGGCTTTATCCTGGTCCATGCCCTCAAATGTTGAGACTAAAATCTATAAGTCAATACATCAGTCCTAGAAATAATGCATAGTTAGAGAGAACATGATTTGAAAACGGTACCCCAAGCAACACTTGCACAGAGAAGCAACAATTTCTATCCACAATAAATTTTTTAAAAACAAACATGTCCAGCAACAGCACTTATTACATACAATGTTGGAAAATAGGCAAGACATGGACTAATCCTACATTTCATTCCAAAGGTACATGTATAACATGCTCTCCTACATCAGCTTCCTGTACATGACCAACAGTTAAGTAAACCACTGTGCCTTAGGTGCAATCTGGTGAAAACCAGCCAGTTACCTCAGGAGAACTGAAACATGACAGATTGTGTAGAATTGCCTGCCTCCCACCTAAGGACACTTAAACAATCTGCTAATGATCAATGACAGATGTCACATCTGGCCCTGTTCTCACAAATGTGTTAGCACGTAGTTGCAGGGGATTATATCTGTAACTTACTATTTGAGGCATATGCAGTAGCAAAAACAAGCCCTTGAGCAGCTGCCGTTCTGCATGAAATTCAAATCAACCTATGAGTCGCTGCCTAGTAAGATGTTATACCCACTGAGTACGTGAAAGGTGGAAAGTGCGCTTCATTAACACTAAGCGTTTGTAACCTGTATATTGGAGATTTGCCATAGTTTAAAATAAATATTTAATTAGTACTTTTTAAAACTTCTTCAGCCGTGAAATTGCCCTTACAAATCACATTAAAAAGTTACATTAACGTCATGTTATAATAAGGACAGATGAAATAAACAAGGCATTTATGGCATCTGTTGGCAGCAAACACTACTGACATTTCACTGGGGGGGACAGGGGACAAACAATGACATTACTGAGGACAAGGGCTCGCTCACCTGGCAAATGGACACTATTGCTGTTAAGAGTAAGATGATAGAACACACATAAATTTGCATGTATTCTATTTTATTCTAACTTATATACCTTAAACTGAATAAAAACCTTCACAGTAGGCCAAATAAGGGATTACACACATCAATTAATAACCATGGAGGCACTTAACTTAAAAAGGCAATTCTTGTGGTCCAGTTGAACATGACAGTGTATCCATGTGTCCGAAAGCACCAATTTGACCACCTTTTGATATCTCTGGGTTTTCCGAGTTGTTCACTTGGACTAAAAAGGTTCTGTTCAAACTCACAATGCTGTAATGTTCTTAGTCCTCAGGTCTTTTTTCATAAAATATTGTACACTAAAAAACCCTGCACAGTGTGTCAGTTTAAACTGTATTTTATGGTTGTCTTGCATCCGACCCTAAGGGACAAATAATGCTTATGGTAGCAACATGTATACAATATTCACTATTTTGTCTAACTCAAAAATGAATGAACCCTCCCAGACTACAGTAATCTAGTGGATGCAGAAACACAGATGTTCCCCAAAGGAAAATGTGCATCTTTTAAAATGATCCATGCCATTTTAAAGCTATGAAAACAGATTTGGAGGGAACTGATCTAAAGAGCTCAACAATGCATTTTGATTTTATTTTTTGAAAAGTACTACAGGAAAGCAGAAGAAAATGTCCTTGTTAGAATTCAAAAGGTTTGTTTAGCAGCAGCAATCAAGCTTAGGTCCACTACTAAGGTCATTCAAACTGAACCCCATCGTAGAAAGCAATAATCCAGCATCTGATATTTTGGAGGTCAGATGAAAAGGCCAAGCCACTCAAAAAGCACTTTTTTTTTTTTTTTTAAATACGCAAAAGCTGGATTTCACATTTGTTTGGTGGTTTTCAAGTAAAGAGAGAAGCAAGCACTGTTTTTCAAGAAGATTTTCTGGGCAAAGCTGCCCAAGTGTCTGAGTGAAGGCAATAGGAAAATTATTGGCACGTTGGGCATTGAAGTCTGTAGGAAGGTCTTGTATTGTTTAACACTAAAGTTTGCAATTTTAAGAATGGGATCTTTTTGCTTGCTTCTCCTGAATTTGGAGGAAGACATCAACAGTATCCTTTATTAAGGCATCAAAGATCCCATCAGCCAACTGCATTTTAACAAATAGCTCATCCTCATCATAATTCACCCACTGAGACTCCTCTTCGTGTAGCTCTTGAACCTGAAATTTTAAAAAAATGACCTTATATTTCTGAATAATTTTAAAGTTTACTTTCAAACTGCTTTTCATGTCTGTTGACACTGTAGAGACAATATATGTTATATGCTTATGAATGTTATGTAGTCCCATATATCATATGTAACATTTGATTTTTTTTTTTTTAAAACATTCATGGTGGTTTAAAGGTAACTCCACTTTAAAACAAAACATTTTTACCAGAATATGATCCACTCTGTCTCGCTTCTTCCTCCCAAATTTCAGCATTTTCTGCCAGTCTGTTTTTTGGTTCTGGTCTTTCTTTAGGCCAAACAGCTTTAAAACTTCATTGGTTACAAATTCCTGTAAAGGGAGGGACAGCACAAACTAATGCTTCAGTGTATAGACAGACACATGCTTGTATACTCATGGATTTAGAATACACACCTGCACCTCAGAGATATCAGCAGGACATTTCACTCGACGGAAATATGAGGAATTCGTGCGACGGGGCTTAACCCACTGAGGTTGATGGACGTTAGGATCCTCCGCAAAGATCTCCTGGATGATCTCCCAAGTCAAGTCAAATACAGCCTGCAAAGTATCATGGGAGAAGAATAAGATTTCTCAAGACAGTTTCCCTATTTACATGAGGCACTAGATATCAGGATGTCAACTACTAGATTCCAAGCCCAAATAACTGATATTTGCACTGAAACCTAAAAATTACTGGAATGTTTCTCTAACCAACAAGGAACTTATCTAACTTACATTTATCTGACAGAGATGCTATGACTTTTTTCCCTCCCTGAAATTGGTGTATGGTTAAGCAGGTTAAAAATTAAATCTCTTGTTATTTATTTAAGTTTCATTTGTAGATGAACTTCATTTTGATACCTAAAGAGTACTGACATGACTGAAAACATGGAAGTAAACACTGATTTTCCAGCAGGATGGGGGTAAAAGGGGAGGGGAGGGGGGGTAAAAAACTTTTTACCATCAGCCAAGTCTCTCCCCTCACCTGTCTGTAGCTGCGTTTGCTGAGGCTCTCTAAGTCCTGATCGTGGGCATAACACCCCAAGTAGTTCTCGGGAGCAAGTGGGACAGAAACTCCCACAAGAGTGGGCAGGTCTTGACCCAGATTGCAGCTGTTCCAGATCACCCGAGTGGCAGAATGCACAAGCTGCTCCACCTCCAGTGCGGTATGTGGCACTACCATGACTGGTTCTTCTGGAGGCTTAGCCTTCTGGGAGGGCTCAGGCTTGGCCAAGATCTTGGCCTGTTCCCCTCCCTCAAAGGCAGATGGGCCTGAAGGGGCTAGAGGTTGCTGTTGTTGCTTCTGTTGCTCTTTCCGTGAACTGAGCCCAAAGTCCTCGTCAAACCAGTCCTGTTCATCGCCAAGATCATCCAGTAGCTCCCTGCTTAGCTCCAGTTCAGCCAGGCGCTTGGCCAACTCCTCTTGACCACTGGCCCCCAGGACAGGGCTTTCCTGGAAGAATAGTGAAGAAGGTTTATAACAGGCATTTATACATTTGCAGCAGCAGTGTACTTCCCTATTAAGACATACACACACACAAACAATGGCTATAAAATTCATTAGTACAAAACTTAAGCCTTACTTATGGCAAGTATAATGAGCTGAAAAACAGCCCGTCTGACTACACAGAATTTGGATATGTTTAACCTTTGTACTGTAGTTTGGGGGAAAAAAATCTAAGGCCAAATCAAGGTCTGGATATATGTCAATACTACCGAACACAAAAATATTGATGATTCTCTGCTTGCTGAGTTGAGTCATCTTGTCCTGGTTTATTCATTTACTTAATGTCTCACATTTCAGAAGAAACCCCCCCCCCCAATGTAGCTACCAGTTTTTCCTGTTTTTGGTGCACTTAAACACAATAATCATTTTAAGTTTTACCAGAGCATTGTTTTTGACATGTTATGGTTAATTTTGATCTGAAACTGTCAACTCACCGGACGAATGTACAGTTCTGGAGAAGAGACCTCCTCCTGCCCATCTTGTATGAAGTTGGGGATAACATATGCCTGTGCAGTGCAGGGACTTGCACGATTATTGGATGTTTCACGCACATCATCTCCGCCATTATCGCCCAATGACTGATTAGCAACTGCTACCTTCTCAGTTTTATCTTTTTTAATCTTTTGTAACTGCTTAATTGCATCCATCATAAAGTTGTTAAGGAGGTTATCAGCAAAGTTGCTAATGTTTTGCTTGTCAAGTATTCTTTGTGCCTCTGTTTTTTTAAATGACTGTGTCTCAGAAGGCAGATCAGAGAGGGAAGACTTTTGTTGAGTCTGAAGGTTGTCTTTTTCTCTGGCCAAGAGGTCTAAAATTGGAGTTGGGGGCTTTTTTTCTAGATCTGTCATTCTTGCAGTTTCATTCCCTACATCTGTAATTAAAAGACTACAGTCATCATTCAATACATCTTCAAACTCCAGGATGATGTTCCTGCTGGTTCCATTGGGAGCTGGGTGCTGAGCTCCATTGAGTTTCTTAGCAGTGTTTGATTTCAGGTCATACAATTCAAACTCAGATGATTTTGGCATCTTCTCATCACTGGATATAGCATGAATTGTACTGTACTTAGCTGGAGTTTCGTTCATGTCAGACGGTGCCTTGTTCTCTAAGCAACTACTGTTCTTTGATTCATCCTGTTTTCTATCTTGTAGTTCAGTGAGCTTGGACTGATCCTCTTCTGCTCCATGGTGCTTCTTAGTCATGCTGTCAGATGGTTCATCAAAGGAATCCTCATCTTCACCTGTGTCTACAAAGACCTCAAACTTCTCTGGAACCCGAGAGATCTTATCTGGAGGAGCGAAGATGCCATGCCCTTCTTCACATTTAAAGTATACTATGCCATCGTAGGTGCCGTTGTTGCTTCCCTCAGACTCATCAAGCTCCACTCCAGCCCAGAATCCTTTGGCAAAGCTAGTCAGTCCCTTGAACCTAAGTGTTCCTAGCTGCACATTGCTTACCAGGACCCTGTCTCCAATGTTAAAGTCAGACATTGGGTCTAATGTTTGTGAACTTGGAGACTGTGAAGCAGAAGGTGACTGCCTATGACTTATGGCCCCTTCTTTGTTCTCTCCCTCACTCTCATCAGAAAGCACTACCTGAGCTTGGACATCCAAAAGCACGTCAGAAACAGAAGAGCCACTGGTAGAAGATATTTCACCAAGCTCCTCACCAATTTCTTCTTCACTGGTATACGCATGAGAGCTACTGTAGGTTTTTTCTTCTTTGACCAGTGCCACAAGTGGGCTTGGCTCAGAGCCCTGATAACCCTTGCAAGGAGATGAATCTCCAGAAGATTCAAAATCATCAAGGTAGGCATCAGGATGTTCCTCTATTCCATGACTGTCATGCTCTGGTAACAGAAAGCCAAATCCTGGAGTATAGGTATGCTCCTTGTTGTAGTTAATCTCACAGAAATGTTGGTCTTGGCTTTTGGCCTCCTGCTCCTCATTCGCCGATTTGAATTTATTTGAACGTGAGCTGCCAGACAGAAGGTCCTCTTTTTCGGAAGCAGCAACAGCATCATCATCATCTTTAACATCACTGAGTCTCTTTTCCTGCAACAGTACTCTGTCATTATTCTTAGAAGATAGGTCTTCCTTTAGTAAATCTTGCTGCTGGATTGCAGGTAGCTGCTCTTGGACCAGTTTGAACAAGTGAGAACTGTCAGACATGTCAGAATTCATGTGCTCCAGCTCTTCCTTCACTTCTGATTTCTGACTGGAGATATCAACCTCTTCACTAAAGTCCATAACCAGTGGCTTAGTGGGTTTGTCTTGGCCTTTCATATTTTCAGATTGGGAACAGGAGTGAAGTTCAGATGAAATTAAATTCTTCAAACCATTAAAGTGGTCTGGACTTCCCAGCACAGGAGTTGGTGTCATTGTTGAGCGATCATCCTCTGAGGAGCCTTCTTCACTCGTCGATGCGAATTTAGTACGACCATCTGAAATATTTTTGAAAATTAGGTCTTACAATTAATAAATAGAAAAGTGTGTAAAATACAAGCACAACACTATACATTAAGGAAAGCCGGTACAGGTAAACCCTGGTATACACAGCCTCAGCACATGTAATATCACTTTAACGCAGCATAACTTTTGATACCAGCTCCTGGTTTGCACAGTAGACATCCTGCTAGCTGGTTTCTTTATCACACTGCCTTGTTATGTAATTCTGTGCAATAAGGCAACCTGTTAATTTCTTTACAGGTTCATATCGGCTTGTTTCTCTGCATTTGTGGAGTGTCTTCATTTTAATCTAAAAAAATAAAGCAGTGGTGTTGTGTGTGTGTGTGTGTGTGTGTGTGTGTTGCCACACGATCCTGTGTATGCCCTGCACTGTGTGATCCTTGCATGCATGCACTGTGTGATGCAATCCCCTGTGTGTGTGTGTGTGTGTGTGTGTGTGTGTGTGTGTGTGTGTGTGCGCGCGCGCGCGCTTTGTCTCCCGGGATGCAAAAGGGTGTTTTACAGTCTTTTAGTGGTATTTGGGAAAGTCGGTTTGGGAGTTTTTGGATGGACTGGGAACGCATTATTATGCCTTTCTCCCATTTAAAATGTAAAATAGCATCCTGGTACACACCATTTTGATTTGCGTAGTGTCTTCAGGAATGAATTAAGTGGATACAAACGGGGTTTACCTGTACCTGTACAATACTTTTCCATGTGGGTAAAATCTGTTTCTGTACAAATGCAATTTAAAAAAAAAAAGAAAAAAAAGATATATACAGACCAGGTTCTTCTTGAGACTCTAAATGGACTTTTTTCTCCTTCTCCAATTCTGTGACAACTTTAAAGTTTTTGCTCGTTTCAGGCCTGTTAAAAGGATATAAAATTAAGTTTGCACTTATATGGTGTAACCAGTGAAATATCAGGGATCAATACATATAGATGGCGATTTCACCATAATACCTTTGAACAGGTGGTGGCTTAATTCTGGGTTTCTCAGTAGCTGATGTAGGCGTTTTAATCTGTGGTTTAGTTGTCGGCACGACATCTAGGTCTTCCTCCAACTTAGCCTTGGTCTTCTGAATGAAGTCATTATAGGACTATAAAAAGAGTAAATGTATTTTGACATAAGCATAACACCCAGTAACTGGTTCATGGAGGGAACACTTAATATCTATTCTGAGACAATGGAAAGGGCTAAAAGAAATTAACAAAACTGGCAAATGAGATTATTAATGACGTACGAGTATAACTAATAATGGAAAGTCTTGTCAGTGGAATCCAGTCTATAATTTTCCTTCTCGTGTGCTCCTGTGTTTGATTTTGAGAGTAATATTGTCTGACAAAAGGCATAATTTCAGGGGAAGGACTGACCTCCAGCTGCTTCAATAAGCTTGCCTCTTGGGCTTTGAGGCGCTCTTTGTGGCGCTTCCTTTGCTCCTTCTTGAGCTGACAGACAATGGACTTGCGCTTGCGCAGCTCCTCCTTCAGGGCACGGATGCGACTTTCAATATCACTCTGGTCAGACGTTGGCTCTGCAGCACAGGGTATCGCATATTAAACCCCCCGAAATGCATTGCTTTAGTTGGTGAATGATACGCAAACACAGATTCAGTCTTGTAAAAGAGAAATGTATGGAGAAATCATTTTGATTAAAATACAGGGAATATTCAACATAATGAATTACTGCCAATTTGATCAAAACGGCAAAAGCATCAGTCTAATAACAAAGGGAACAGTCAGACTACAGGTGAATGGTTAAGGGATAACTCACTTTTCTTCCAACTGCAGTAAAACAATGTTTATACAATGTTTTCAGAGTTCTCATTTCTACACTGCAGAGTAACAATTGCAAAAGGGCTATAGCTCACCAGATGGTGGAGTGGAGCGTTGCTCACTGGAGGAGGGCTCAAATGGTATAGCTAAGGAGCTGGAATGGTACAGTGATCTGTTGCCACTAGTCTTGTTGACCCCACTGCTCTCTGAATGTCTAGATACACTTTCTGTGGCTTTCCATGGTGGAGACTATTAAACACAGAAACATGCAGGATTATTTTGGACAGGTTAGGCATGCTGCACATAGTTTCTACAGAAAAGTTTTTCAGAGTATTATGGTAAAGGTAATATGAATGTTACTATCCTCCTTTTCGAGAGGGTATCCCATACATTTAATTTCTAAACCGTGTTTGTTGTAATTAGTTTGTCAGACTCAATAAAATATTTTAATTTCATAACCACTTTTGTATGAAAAAATACTTTTGATGCTAACAAAAACAAATATATTTGTAGTGCTTGTCCTGAGTGACTATGCTTAAATAATGATTGAAGACACATCAAGATCCAGAACTCCTCCAGCCAGGCTCACTTAGAAATAGTGCATATAAAAATAAATTAATGGCTTTACATAACTGTTTTTGTTTCTGGCAGTTCTGAAGAACTCGTATTGGAAAATTGTGTTTTCAGTACTTTTCCCCAGTCAAGGAGAATTGTAGAAATATCAACATACATGATCTTAGGAAACCCTACATAAAGCGCTGAGCACAAAGAAATTATATCAAGAATTAAAAACACGGACTGTTTCTTATTATGGGTTTCATGTTAGAGACAAATATCAGTTCTTCTAGAGAAAGCTTCACTAAGGATTAACAAAGGCCAAATGAGGAAGGCTGGAGTAGTGACTATACCTTATCTGTCTGTCTTAATGACAGTAGAGACGAACAACTGCTCCTGTCACTTCAAAGAGAAGTGTTTCCAGAAAAACATGCAACCCTAAAAATCATTTTAGCCTATAATACTGCAGATAACCAATTGAATACTTCAAGAAGAATTTAAATAAAACCTTTTATGACACTAAATGTGAACATTTTTATTTCAGCCTCAGAGTTTCTGAATGTTAAATTCTGTCTGTAAATGTTAAACAGCTTGATAAAGTGGCCCTTCAAGGAGGTCTACTAACACATACAACAGTTAATAATAGATGAATTTGTTTCACATGCTACCCCAACAATTCTTAATAAAACAAAAGTGACTTCAAGGCCCCTGATGGCAGCCTTATTTCTCCAGACTCACCATCTTGCTCTCTGAGCTAGAATCAAAGTCTTGAGAGTAAACAGAATGTTCATCTTGACTAGCATCTTTATGAGGTGAGGGCAGCTCGGAAATAGGGTGGTCTGTGGAAGGGCTGCCCAAGTCTTCAGGCACAGAAGGCTCAGTAGGCAGGCTGGCGTCTGTGATTTCCACAGAGTAATTATCTTTTGCTGGCTCTGAGGTCAGACAAACAGGGTACACACACTCAAGTCCCATACAGTACAGGTGTGCAGCTAATTTAGCAGAACATCACAATTTTTGAAAAACATGTTAAAACCTCTCATCGTTGGTGATTAATGAGGAGGATCCGCTGTCTACCTAATATGACTGAATTATTAAACAAGCAGCAGTAGTTTATACCTTAAAATATCCTGCAGGACTTCACCTTGCTGCTGACAGTTTCAAAATTTCCTTTGTTCCCACTTCTGGTTCAGACTCACCTTGGTTTATATCAGAGCTATTGGGGCCTGCAGCAGTAGTACTTGAGCTCTCCCTGTGGTGGCGCTTCTCCCGCTGATGCTCCCCATCCCAAGCTGCCAGGGCCTGTTTCTCCATACGCCGCACCTCAGCTTCCTCAGCATCCAGACGCTGCTTCCACTCCAGCAGCTCCTCGGCATGACGCCGTCGCCGCATGAGCTGCTGTTCCCGCTTAGTTAAGAACCTAGGTGTGGAAGTAGAGCAGAGAGTCGATGGAAATAAAGTGTCACAAGGTGCAGTGGAAAGAGAGAGACACAGAGAGGAGACAGCAGGCGTGAGGAACAGAGAAATTATCACAGAATCATAGTAAATACCTGATGCAGCCCACCCACTGGATGCTTGGTTTAATACCTCATCAATAAAGCACACTCAAACCATCGGGACCATGCCTACCTCACCATGGGTTTCCCCCCCCTTTTTTTGTAGTTGCCCCAACTCATACCAAGCAGGGAGAGTACATGGGATTTTTTTTTATCACTGGCACCGCAATGAGTTGTACGATTTGATTACCAGGTAGGGATTCATGCATTTGACTCAGGACAGGAGGCTTTGAAAGCAAGACATCTTTGAAAAACCATTCACAAGCAATTCCACCCAAGATTAATACACAGTGCTGAGCTTTCATGTCTCTATGGGTGCCACTTCAGAATAGCTAACACCTTCCTGGGCTATGAAATTAATATGTTGCATTTCTTTGTGAAACAGCTACAAACAAATTGAATTGAAACAAAGTGAATCATTGCTTTTACTCCCCCACACTTTAGTTTTAACCTGAGGGCATATAGGTAACTACCAGGGGTTTTGAAGCATAGCCCTGTTTAAAAAAAATTAATTAATTAAAAAAATAAAACCCCCAAAAAAAAACCACTAAAGTGACTTATAGATAAAAATTTAAAACTACTACTACTACTACTAACTATGCCCATACTACGAAAATTCTTTGTGAACAATAAAATTTCAATGCAGTTAAAAAAGTCAATATTTTCTCTGATTTATTTATCGACATTTTTCTTGGAAAACCTCTGCTTTAATTGGAATATATTCTACAATACACACAAGGCTTGTTTGTTTGGGAATTCTATCCTCTACACTGAGAAAACTGGAGAAATTAATTAGAAGACTACAGAAAAAAAATGTACAGGCTCTTGCAATGGATCAGATGTCTTGGGTCTTAGTCTATGACCATGTAATTTTATTAGTGACTCTCTGCCTATATATACTTATTATAACCGCTAATTTCAAGGTAATCTCATCATAAGAAACAGCTAAGATTTACAGGGACCATTACCCAGCTAATAATGCTATAAAAGGCATGTTTTATCATCATTAAATAATTTATCAATTACAAAGAGCAGCACACATTTTTCCTCTGTACCTTTATTTACTTGAACAGTCTATTTTTTACCCATTTCCATTACTCACTGCTACCTGTTAATAAATTTTTAACTTGATAGTAGTGGGAGCTTTGTTTTGTGAAATGTGTTGTAAGCTCAAAGGGTAGTGTTTTAGAATATAAATGAAGCCACCAATTTAAATCAATGACAATGAAAATAAAAATTAGGTGAGCAGTGTTGCCATCTCTCTCTCTCTCTCTCAAAAGTGCAGCGTAGAAATGACAGGAAATGCAACATTATTCATTCACTAATCGTTGAGCTTTATGGTGCCAAAGCCTTTTATGTGCTGCAGGCAACAAACTAAATCAGAGACTAGGAGGGACCCAAAGTGACACCCCAGAGAGACATGAAAAGTCTTCTTGGTATTTAAACATAACTGTGTACAAACAGTACAACCGTGTCAAAATGAGTGCAAATTTTGGTCATCATCAAATAAATGCCCTGCTGAGGACCATTTGGTTTCTGGCTTAACTGAATCAGAGACCAACCCAATTATTCCATTAATATATTTTCCATAATTTTTCCAAAATGGGCCTGACATTTCTGTAGGCAGTCAAAGGCAAAAAATATAACTTAGCAGATGTAAAGTAAAGCGGAAGAGGCTATTTAAATTGGTTTCGTCCACATTGTTGCCAAGAAGCTCACTCATTTGAACAAGGCAGTGCTGTGCAGCATTTTAATATTTAAATCACACCTCCTGGCTGTTCCCCATCAAAACCATTCCCCCCTCCTCCCACCAACAACCTTCCCGCCCACTTGTTGGTGGCAGTGACTGAACAAGAGCATGCTCCGTGGGACAAAGGGTGGGGGGCGGGAAGTACTGAGAGGCACGGGCACTGTACCTGACCAACTGGCTGTAGATAAACAGCTGGAATTTGGGATGGAGGTTGGGGAAACAGACACTGAGAGAGGCCCAATGGTGAGCCGTAAAGACAGAGAAGAA
The DNA here is from genome assembly GCA_900497675.1 of Arapaima gigas. Lineage (NCBI taxonomy): Eukaryota > Metazoa > Chordata > Actinopteri > Osteoglossiformes > Osteoglossidae > Arapaima > Arapaima gigas. The sequence continues at coordinate 405,982 of UFQX01000603.1, read as the reverse complement.
GTAGTGGACAGGAGAGCAGTGTCTACAAAATAAAGCATATGAAGGAGAGAAAAGATGAGTGTAGAAAATAGTAGGGGGAAAATGGTTCAAGAACCACAGAGAAGGGGGGGAAAGAGAAAAGTGAATAAGCATGAGCTTTACTTGCATTTAATGTTTCATTCAAACGCATAATGCATTTTCTTTAAAAACGCTGCAATGGAAATGCTCATGGAAATTCTTTAAATCCACATGCTTTTACTAGCAATGACGCTCACCAGAGATGGGATACATTAAGTCTGTACGTGATGGTTTCAGGACCTGAAGCAGATTGAGTTGATGCTTAGCTATAAAGGTTATACTAGTTGAGCAAATGGGAGGGTGAAAAAAAGGCCATGATTATCTTGAGGAAATTGGACTAAGCACACATTAACACAGGTAGAAAGACAACACCAGAAAGCAGCTTGTAAGATCAATGCAAAATACAGTCAGTTCTGCAATGAAATATTGTTACTATAATTTGGATTGGGGAAGATCACAAAAAATGTTAATAATCACCCATGGCATATCCAAAATTAAATTAGAATACGTTATAAAACTTTGTATTTAAAAAAATTTAAGAAACACAAGAACAATCTCCATCAGCACTTAGGCTACCAAAATGCTTGTTTACATTATAATCATTGTGGCCAAATGCGTTAATCAGTAATACAGCTGATCAAATTTAAACACTGAATGCAAAAAAGTGCACAAAAGTCTAAATTTACAGAATGGGATTGCATCATTACCAAATCAAGCTCACAAAACTTAAGTTTCAAAAACTGCTTCTCAATTTCGCCATCACATTATATCCAACTTAATTTAAACACGTGTTATAGCAGAACTGACTGTATAACTACTTGTTAACTGAAGGCCATTCATCAAATAAGAAGCTCTAAATGTACAACTGAATTGGCACTCTGGTTTTTGCAACTAAAACTGCTAGTTTTAAAGCTCATAGCAGAACCATTAAAATTGAGACACGTCGAGGAACACAGACCGAGTACCATTCAGGAGTTGTAACGGTACCTCTAGACAACAAAGAATGCTGTACCCATCACAATGGTCAAAAAAGAAACAAAAAACATGGAGACAAAATGCCACTTACAGCGATCAAATTGATGCTCAAATTACAGGGAAATATGGAGATGCATTAAGACAGAGTACCGCACTATGTTTGCAACTGCTAAGAGGCACGATTTACAGTATTCAACATGCTCGTATTCACACGCACACCAGTGAGGGGAGGAAGATTGCGATCAGGCAGGAGAGAAACTCATGGTTGGTCAAGCAGCACCCCCATGCTTTTTCGCACACATGGGGAGGTGACGCTGCAGTTGGCCCTGCTTATCTCGCCTGCTAGCTTTTGAACAACAATAGGTTTAATCAATAGGAAAAAGATGCTCAATTTTCCTTGCACCATGTGTTTCAGCCATTTGAATTCAATTAAACAGGCAGGCTAACTATTAGTGACAAAAATCAGTTATTTCAGAGAGTTACTCTGCATATTGTACCCGAAAGTCTGAGGAGATGTATCATGGTGCCATTGGTGCCATGGTGCCAATAGTGAATTAGAGATAGTAACACTTAACAGTGTCAAACACCAATGTACCAAAGTGGCAAAATGTAAAAGTTCTTTTAGTGCAGCCATCAAACTGAGCCTGAGAAGGAAAGTGAATGTTTGCATCCACATCCATGATCGCACGAGCAGAGGACGGTATTTACAGTCTCCAACACCTCACTTCTGATGGAGTCCACATTTAATCAGGAGCTCTTATTAGATGTTAAGTATTACTTTGCTTTAAAGTTATTCCTTTTTTTTTTAAAATTCAGACTCTTTTTACAAAAAAAAAACACTTCAAACAATTTGCCACTGTATTAATTAAAGATAGCAATATGAGCACTATCATATCCCAGGATTTGGTGTTAACTAAATAAGTCTTAGTAGTAATAGTGGTGTCGAGTTCATTTTGTGATTATACAAAACTACTTATTTTGTAAAGCAGTAGAAAAACTATTACTGGAGCAGTTTCTTTTGTGCAAGTTTACCTATTAAGAACAAGTAAACCTGAAATATAAATTGACCATAGAAGACATCGTGATAAAACCTAACCCTTTCAATTAAAGCTGCTTTTCACAGGAAGCGAGAGATCATCATTAAGTAGCCTTATATCTGTAGAACATCACAAACTATGCACTTGCTATGAGTACATAGCCTCTGACACAAACAGCTGTTGCTTTAGAAATTAAGAATTTATAGTCAAGTTAGACAATGTAATTCCATTAGATTAACTAGCAAGATCTGTGATATTCACACAAGTATAAGAGCTACTATAAGATATAAAAAGAAAAGGGAAATCACTTAAAAGCCCAGGGATAGAAAACTAAAATATGGGGATATATATGGTTTTGAATTAGTCAATTCAGCGGGATTCAGAACTTTGACTTTAACACATGGAAAAAAAATCCTTTTCAGGGTGTTGAAAAGAAAGGGGAGGCATCATTACTTTTCATCCATGTGTGAGCGCATCTTTTTCAGCTTCTGCATGATGCTGCTGGTCTCGCTGCCGGAAACAGATATGGGGGAGGGGCTGCGTGTATCCAAGTCTGTCATACTTTGAAGAGGTGTGGTCACCACTTCAGAAACCTCCATATTGGGAGTTTCCTGCAATGGACACACAAACCAGAACATCAGCTACAGTATTGTGCGATGTCAACACACAAAAGAACACAGCTTTACGGGACTTATCAATTCCAGCTTAGTGTGCCTTATTTACAGTGGTACCAATCATATACCTTGCTGAATGTTACTACTGCAGGGTGTGTGCTGTAACTGTACCAATAGTGAAAAGATGCAAAGCACTAAGGAGTATGGAGGTCATCTAGGAAAGTGGTGGATGAGGCGTTTGCTATCCACTGACCATCTGCGTTTCCTCTGCAGATTTGAGTCGTTCTTTGATCTTGAGAGTGGTGTGGCGCATCCGCTCAATCTCCTCTTGCTGTTTGAGCAGAAGCTGCCTCTCTTTTCTTGCCGCTTTATTGGCCTCCTGCAGTCGCTTGATCTCTGCCTGTGGGGGGGGGATAGTGGGTAGGGAAACGATGACTACAACCCCCCCATTTGCCACTGGTGTAGAGAGAAGGTGCTTGGAGGAGTCTGTCATTACTTGCTCCTGCTGCAGCTTTAGTAAAAGTCCTCTCTGCCTCTTCCGAATGGGCGGCATCTTGTCATCTTCCCCTTTATCTCTCAAGCGCCTGAAAAGAAAGGGAATAAAATATAAAGGAAAACACATTCATTCCCAATTGTACACAAACAGCAATTTAAGTAGTCACCAGTTTCTTTCAAAACTCACAAACTGTAAGGACCCACAAGAAAATTTGGGACTTTCAAATTCACTACTCAAAGTTCAAACAGCTCACACCACCTTGAGGATCCTCAGTTTGGTAAATTCACCAAATGGATATCAGAACTAAGAGCATTCACTATATGCATTTAAATCAAATTTACACAGTGGGGTCTTTACAGTGACTTATTAGAACTGAAATTACGGCACCAATAGACAATTAGAGACTTGCCTCTTCTGGTGCTCCAGCCAGGCCAGCTCCGCTTTGGTCTTCTCTTTCAGGGCCTTTTCCCGTAGCCGCAGCAATGAATTCTGGTGTTGTGCCCTCACCTCTTCTTCCTTCATGTACTGGCGTACCATATCCATGGTAAACTTGGAGAAGCTGTCCTGGCCACTGGAGAAAGCCACACTCCCTTCCTGGGACTTGGGGACAGAGAAGGTGGAGTGAGAGCAGAGTAAGTTGTTGACAGAAGAGCAGATTCAGACTAGAAAGAAAGTTGTGTCACATAACTGCAATTCTTTAATTCTTCCTGAAATTCATAAACTAAAAGGACAATTTGGGTAACTGATCTTTTTCTTTTGTAAAAACTACAGCAATAAAGGAATAAACACTAGAAAACATTCTGTTCGTGTCCATGCTCACAAGTTACTCAAAAAAAAAAAAAACATCCTTAAACAATACCATGGTTCTCCTCTCTCAGCACCAAGACCTTCTTTTAGCCACTTCTGGTCAGGAAGTGAGGAATTCAAGCAGATGTAACACAATACTCACATATTATTCACTGTTATTCATTATTTACTTTTTCAGAACCACCCTACTTCAGTCACTTCTCAGGAAATGATACAGTGCAAATTGACATTTACACAGACATTTGGACTGTAAACAATTACTAAGTACACCATTAGTTCCAGTTGAGTTCTTAGACAGGACTAATTGGGATTTTGACATTAATTTTCACATTAAATAAAATTTCTATCTTCGTTGAGTATACAATTATAAATATCAGCAAAAGTGACAATTATCACAGTAACAAACTATCATATAACTGTTGTCCTACTATTGCCTTCAGTGTTGGGATTATACCTTGCCAGCATCAAGCATACTAGGCTTCTCTTGGCTAACTTCATCCTCTGACTCCTCGTGTGTACCACGCTTCTTTTCCATGGTGGCGCCTCGGCGGTGAGACTCCGAGGGCAACAGTGAGCGAAAGGAACGCTCTTCGATCTCATCTTCCGTCATTGACTCATCAAACTTCAGGGAACACTCCGTGGCAACTGAAGAATTGTCTGCCATGGAAAACAAAATGTCAGTATATAGATTATCAGATATAGCTCAATGAATTAATACAGGCTTAATTAAATAGTAAGTTCCTATTAAATGTCCTGATGAGACCCCAGTACACACCTTTTTCATCTATGAGTGAAGGAATGCTGTCACTGCGGACCGAATTGTCTGCTGCTGTACGAGCTTCCTCTTCCACAGAACTGCCAGTCATCTCCTTTATGGTGGGAGTATTACTTTTCTGCCTTGGTGACTTGGATGGGCTTACTTGGGCACTCTCGTTGCTGGCACTAAAGACAACAGACTCGCTTAGATTGACTTAAAATACCAGTGAACCAGGAAAAACAAGAGTAAACTGAACTCAGGAGACAGTACCTAAGGGCAGGTGTCCTGGAGGTGGTGGATTCAGAGGGGCTGTAAAGAGAGGAGAGAGACTCCTCGGTCCGAGATCTTAGTGGAGAACATTCGCTCTTCCTGCTGCCGGTGAAGGAAGACGACATATTTCAAATACACGTGAGGGAACCCCCCCCATTGATCCACCAGTTTGCCAGAGCATTTCCTACTAGACCTGCAGCAGTTACCTGTCAGTGGTAATGTAGGACTGGAGCTGTTTCATGATGGTTTGGTCATGCTGCCGCTGCTTATCGAAAACTGCAGCGTCAGGGGCAGTTGGCACATTCAGAGCCTGTGCAATGTGAGAGCGTGCCAGCTCCGTCATCTGAAGGACAAAGCAAACATCAGGAAAGTAGGCTCTCTGAACACCAAAGACACCCCCTCCTGTCAAGTGCTAAATATTTTTCACTTTTCTAATATTTTCTACCACAATAATTAAAGACCACAGAAGCCTGAGCAGCAAACATGCTGAAGCTCTCACACCTCTCTAATGTGCCGGGCAGCTTCCGACGTGTGATGAACAGCCTCCGCCTGCTGGCCAATCATCTTACGGGTGGCTTCCTGTAGACTTCCCAAGGACTCTTGGCGTGATTTGGCCATGTTCCCCTGAAGTTCAGCATGGGCCTAGTATATGAAAAACCATTGTGTAAAGGGCTACTGCTGTTACCATCTTCTCACATCAAGTATTAGAAAGGACATGGAAAAAAGGAAAACTGTTGTTAAAAAAATGACTATATGCACAATACATGACCATAAGCAAACAGGTTTGTGCTTTAGAACAATTTCATTATTTACGCAGAATCTAGCTGTTAGTCATTTCTATCATATACAAAAATAAACACATAGAATATAAGGTAATCCACCTGATCATTAATCTGAAAAGTTGACAAATCATATGGTGGTGGAGTTACCATGATACCGTGATATCTACCTGTGCTGCTCGCTGACGGGTCTCTTCCAGCTGCCGTCTAGTCTCCAGTTCCTCTTTCTCGGCCTTTAGCTTCAACAGGAACAATTCGTGCTCGTGTCTCTGCTGCTGTGCCTAAGTAAATGTTAATAAAGAGAAAGAGAGAATCTGGTATCAAAAACAAAACTACTGTGGTTTTGCAGTATATTAGTCATTATAAGAGCTCTGGTCAGGCTTATTCTTTCATCTCTGAATATTGCCTAACTGGCCTCTTCACACACCTTAAGTATCTGAGCTAGGGACACACTCTCCTGCTGGGCCAGGGAGACACCCCGCAGACGCTCCACATCAGCCAGCTGTCGCACAGACTCTTCAATGGCATCTAGATAGCACAGCTCAGCAGACATGCGATGCTGCAGCACTCCTGGGGTGTACTGAAGTTCACCTTGTGAGGGAAGTGTAAACAGTAAAGAGGAACTTGTGGGGATGGCATGAATGACTGGCTTATAAAAATTAAACAGTATCATTTATTTTTGTAAAAATACTTAGGATTCTATACGGATTGACTTGTATATTAAATATTAAAAAAAAGTTACGGAAAAAGGAAACGTGTATGACATGGAATGATTTGCTCAGACCCTTTCCTTTTCAATAGAATTGTTACGCAAACACTTAAAGCATCAAACTCCATGCAGACAACTGACTGTATTCCTAATATGCTATAAGGAGTTCTAAAATTAAACGCCAGGTTTTTTTTCCCTCCTCTGTACCTGTAGACTCTGGCCTTCTGTCTCCTCCATTCCCAGTGAAAGCACTAGAATCAGCAGTACAGTGGACAGAGGGCAAAGAGGCTGAAGAAGCTCCTGGGAAGTTCGATGGTTTTGGGGTAGGTGCCTTTCTTTGTTCAGCCCCAGCTGAAAATGTGGTATCAGGTAAAGCCTTCTGGGAAGCAGAGCCCATTGGTGAGGGAGATGCTGAAGAATCAGATGCTGGAGAAACAGACTGAGACCGAGCTAAGTTCCTGGGGGACTTCTTGCCATCTGACCCAAAGCTGTGAAAAAGACAAGTATGAAGAAAACTCGTATAATCATATAGGAAAAAGGGAAGCAATTTAACCAAGTTTCTCTGATTAACTATGAACGTGATTTGAAAAGGGTCTGAGCCTGAATTTCCAACAGTGGCGTCTCAAGCAGCACAGTGAGCAGTATTCGGTTTCCTTCCATAGACAAAAAGATGTGTTTTTATGTGAACTGGTGACTAAATTGCGCACAGCATGTGCATGACTGTTACACTGCTCTGCTGTGTTAATGGGTGAATAACTGTTCAGAGTAGTGTATTTAGCATTTTAAGCTACCTTGGACAAAAATGTTAGCTAAATATTAGTCACCCGTACACTAAGGAGAAATGTCTGTTAAATTAACTATTTTTTTTTTTTTTTAAACTTAATGACAGCAGAACTATAATACACAGCATCACTTGAACATTGTATTGTACCTCTTCCATACATGAAATGCAAAAGCAACACATGTGTAAATTAACATTCTTGCAGCTGATTTAAGATTGATCCAATGTACATTACATCTAGATTACACTTTTATACAAAAGAATTGCACTACATACAGTAAGTAGGGGTGGATACAGATAAGGAAGCAAAAACCATAAACATGCTCAAGCAGCAAGGCATGGGAGACATCTGGCACCTGGGTGTAAAAATTCCAGAATGAGCTTCAGATACCACAAAGCCATTTTAATGCCAGGAAGCCCAAGGTGCTACAGTGAGGAACCCACCCAGCTCACGGCACACATAAAGGTCCCAGTGTGGAGCAGTAAGGCTTTCTGCACCCTGCTCCAGCAAGTTTCTTGGTCTGAGACTATTTGGTTGTCACCAGATGTCCGACCTGACTGTTTCTACTGGCACTTTTGCTTGGGTTTTTGTCAGCATATTTATTACGGCACTTAGCTCTCTGCCCAGATCTCTTCTGCAGAGTAAGCAGTTTAAAGCACTTTCTCCCTTTATGCTGTGTGCAAGTGTTGCTTGGGAAGACCAGCATGGTGTTTTTTTTTTTTGTTCAGCCAGATGTTTCTATAATTGTTTACTGTAGTCTTTTAATCAAGCGATGCATATTTGAAACAAAATTCAAAATAAAAATACAGATTTTAGAAAATAAATGTGTCCAGCAATTAAGAACACTGTTTTAAGTTGAGAACACTGTACTCAAATAACTAATACAGTATAATTTATTCCTTTATTAAAACAGATGCTTAATTTTTTTCTTGTATTTCACCACTGTTTAGCCAATTAAGAGCTCAGAAAAAAGAAGCAAACTTTTTGTAAAGTAAATGTAAAAGAAAAAAAAAAAAAAAAAAAAAAAAACTTGGTATATTCAAGTTACTTTAATCAGATTTCATTCCACTTTGGCAAATGCATTAAGCCAATTCTGGGACACAGCATTGCAACTTCATAAATTTAGACTGAGGAGAGTGAGGTTTTTCAACAAGTGCAAAGATTTTAACCTCTTTTACTGTGATGTATTTTTAAAATTAAAGAACTTGCCTAAAAATATAATTATAAATGTGTCAGCAGCAAGAACTCCATACAGAAAAACCAAAATCTGTCTTGTTCAAAGTAGACCGTGGCCCTCACCTGACAGCAGAAAGGCCTGAAACACTATGCAGTGTAGCATCTGAGTCTGTGCCACGCCCTGGGCTGCAGAGATGATTCTTTCCAGGGGAACCGTGTCTAGATTCCAGTGACTGGCTACCTGAGGCATCAAAGCTGGGTTGCTTCTGGCCCTCCACCAGCGTGTGTTCCAGTGAATTTTCTTCTGATGCTGTAGCAGCTGTAGACACAAAGGGCACTATTTATAAGTGCATGGACTACCATGAAGTAGACAGATACACACAGAACTTAGGCCTGAAAATAATCTAATCACTCTGTTTTAAGTTTGTCAGCAGGGATCCAGTTTTCATTTATAAAAATCACCAGTGTCACATTCTAACAAAATTGTCTTTTATTATGGGAAGAAACCAGAGCACACAGAGGAAACCTACTCAAAACAAAAACATGCAAACCAAGCCAGAGGAGAAGCTGTATTTTTGCTAAACCAAAATCTGAGTAATCTGAGGGGTGCTCAAAAAATACAGAGTATACAGAATAAAGAATTTTTTCAGTTCTGAAAAGGGTAAAATTCTTAGTATTAATTTAAATCAATCCTTGTACTTTGTTCATCTGGAGCAATCTTGTTTAGGGCCTCACCACATTTCTGAAGAGAACCTGCTGAGGGTGGAGAAGAGATTGGTGTGGAGCCCGAGGAATTAAGGGATCGCAGGTCCACGGACCTGACGTCACAAGGAGACCTCCTGTTCAGCAGCTCATCGTGGGGACTGCGGACACTGGGAACAAAGAAAGGAGGAGAAAAAAAAAATTTAAAAATATGAGGTGACAAACAACTGTTTAATGGAAGTCAAATGATAGGCTACATTAATAAAGAGACAACTATCCAGAGGTTCACATCTCTCCGGTGAATGGAAAAGATGCGCTAAAAATGTGTTCCAAGGGCTCCCCCTTATGGATATCACATTTAAACAGACATTTTCAGGCCAACCCACATCCAGTCTCAGTTTTGAGTGAAATTTTTCTGAGGTTACTTTGACATTCTGATATGCTCAAAGCAATTCTGTTTGGATTGATTTCAAAGCTTTGAAGTAAGTATGATATGATCAAAATCCAGTAAAAATTTCCATACCCGAGTCTGCTGTGTACCTTCCTGCTCGACTTGCTGCTGCCACCACCACTGTGGTTGGAGACAAAATCATCCTCGTACCCTCCACTGTCTAGGGGGCTGGCAGCAGAGATAGCCGGACGCAGAGTGTGGGAACCTTTGTCTGCCTTTTCCTCAGCTGCTTTAGAAAGGAGGAGAAAATAAATTATTTGTCCACTAATGCATCATCCTGAACTATAGAGAACATGAAATCAAAAAAATGGAAACTGAATTTGAGCTTCTGTGACAAAATTCTTCTACAAAATTCTGTCCAATACTAACCGTGCAAAAGTCAAGTGAAAATTTCAATGCAACAGTCAGTACTACAATTAGCTGCTAGGTGACACTTCTGGGGTGGCAAGACAGCAGCATATGTTTCACAGCAACATTAATCAGTTGCCAATCTTAGAATATAACTGATCTTCACATGTCAGTAAGTGCTGAACAAAAGTTTTGAAAGACATTTGGATGTCTGGGCACTGACCGCTGTTGTAGCTATACAGGCTCTTGGTGAAGATGTTGATGACACTGTGGGGACTGCCCTTTGCCAGCTCCTCCCAAGGGTTCTTGCTCTCTGTGGGTGGGGGCAATGAAGTGAAGGAGGGGCACTTTTGCGCCTCTCTCTGGAAGCGAACAATTGGATGCAGAGCATCTTGTTCAGCCATACAGAACCCAGGGGTTCCAAAGCACTCAACAGTGTTAGGTACGCTCCCTCCAGTATTGTTGTCATGGTCAGACAGGCTGCCCTCACTCAGCAAAGGCCCTTCACTGATGGAGTCAACGCTGGAGTCCAGTTGCCCAGGTCTGTGCTCAGACTGATGTGGTGAGACAGGACTCCAACGGGTTCCAGAGACTGCTCTGGGCTTACTGGCTTCAGAGACCCCATCTGTTAGGTTCCCAAAGTTGTGCAGGTTTCCCACACCGGGGAGGGCACCGTCATAGGTAGACTGTCCGGCACTCAGAAGCTGCTGGAGCTTAAATGTCGGGTCCTGCACATGGGTGCCCTCACGCTCTGGTGGACTGCAGGGTTTGACCCAGGGCCCTTTGTCTAATGGAATCTGTGAAGGGAACTCTGTATTTGTGCTAATGGGTCCAGAGGGATGGCCAGTAGCGATTCCAGCCATAGCCAGCTTGCGAGCCTCTGTCTCGATGCGGGTGGAAATGGCAGCTGCCTTGGCCTTCAGGGCCTCGATGCGGCCCGTTTTGCTCTTGGTGAACTCATCTGTAGGAAGTACGTGCTGGTTCTGCCTTTTCAGCTCTGAAGTCCCTGTGTCTAGGCCAAGAAGCTGCGTGAAGAGTTGACCGGCTGGCGGCACCAGAGGGTTTGCAGTTGAAGCAGGTTTTAGGCTGTCTGCTTGCAGCCAAACTGGCCCAATGTCCAACTCCGCTCTTACATGACAAGAAGAGAGAGGAAAAGATAAAAATTGTATAAACATTTTTGACTTAAACTCTTATTTTTAGCCATCATACCTGCAGAATATAATTCATCTTATTCTAAAAATTGCTTCAGACCACCGCTTAGAAAATGGCGAGTGATAGACTATAAACAATAAAGGAACATATCAGAATAATGGATAAGTAAGGCAGTTAAAAAAAAAAAAAAAAAAAAAAAAGTGGTCAGAAAGTTGACTTTCCAAAAACAGCACAGGGACCAAAAGAACTAGCACACTACATCAGCTAGTTAGGGCTACTGCACTGTGCATGTTTTTTTTCCTTTACGGAATTTGTATTTGAAGGCCAAAGGCATTTTTCATTAAGTTGGCAAGGAACCGGTCCAAACAGACATCTCAATGCACAGCTAGCAAACAGAGTAAACACTACAGAACCAGTCTTAGTGCAAGTAGCCACAAGAGAACTAATTTAGTTTTTCTCCCTTCGGTACCATTACAGTACGGACACATTTTGTTTGTGTTGTTTCAATGAACGATACATGACAGCTATGAAAGAGGTGAACGAAAGCAGGCAGACTGGCATCTAGTATTACACAACAATTAATGGAAAAACTGCCCTTGTTATTCCACGTTATGATGGCTAATGTTCATTATGAAAGTAAGTCTATTCTGTTGGGATTTGGAAGGGCACACAAGGTTAAGTGACTGAGTCTATTTTTAATGAAAACTTGAATGGTATTCATGGGAAACGAGGGGATGGAAGTGGCTTACTAATGCCCTTTTCTGCCTATTTGCTGGTGTTAGCACACCAACACATGGAGAACACGCAAGTATCACACCAAGTGGACTGGATCCACAAATTTGAAACCACAACCGATGAGCTGTGAGGTATAATTGTCACCTGCTTCTACTTGCATACTATTCTTACTTACAGCACTATATGTAGCATAGAAGTGTGTGGTATTTGCAATACTGCTAGACCCTATATATGTCTGTTTAGCACTGACACACTTTTGAGGTGGTAGGACAACACAAGGGGAGTTCTCACCTTGTAAGCAGAGGGGCTGATGGTTCAGACAGTGAGAGGTCACTGCTGGAAGAGGCGCTCTGTGGTCTGTCTAACCTCTTGTTCTCCTTGTCAGACTCCCCTGAGGGCTGATAAATTGGCTTGGGCTACAAACAAAAAAATATTAACACACTCAGGACACAGCAAATGCAGCCTCACCACACAAAATAAAAAAAATGACAAGCAAGCAAGTTACTGTGGAGGGTGGACAACTGTCAAATCATGCACAGAAATTACTTGGTGCATTTTAGGACTATGATCACTAATGTGCACTCTTAAGCACCTAAAACTCATGTCTTTTCTTAAAACCGTTTGACCTATCAATAATATTTAGATGCAGGTCATAAATGCACATTGCTTATATGGAGCATTTTACTTAAAAAAAAAAAAAAAAAAACCCCACACAAAACAAATAGCATAACACACATAGGAAAATACTAAACATCCAGTTTGGTCACAACCACATCCATACCAGTTCAATCTCCACAGTGTGACAACTGCTATTCTGTGCTTGTCCACTGAACACTGCAGTCACAACTGTGGGACACTATTCCAGAGATTGTGTGGCCATACATTACCTACTACAATTTTTTAAAGTTCATTTTGCAACTGTGTTATTTATTTTTAATTATGCAAAAAAAATGTAATTATCAAAGTAGGAGTTGAATAATTTAGTCATTCAGTCAAGTGATTAGCGGAAAAAGTCTGGTTACCAGCAGAGCTAGAGTCATAACCCTGATGTTTCCCAGCAATTAATGCATTTTCATATTACCTAAGGAATAAAATCTTGCTACATCATTAAGCAGAGAACACAGATTGACCACAATATACCTTTCCCAATATAAAGTGAATGCTGATGTTTCAGAAAAGTGTGGCCATGACATGAGAAAATTTTTTAGTCATAAAACTGCTGTGATAGAAATCAATAGACAGTAAATATTATCATTTAAAACAGAAATAAGGAAGCGCTATACCTTAAGGGCTAGAATTTGCAGATATTCATTCCAGTGAAGGATTTGGCCTTAAGTTGGAGTTATAAATGAGTGCTTCTTGAGATTTACAAGTTATTAAAAAAAAAAAAACTAACTGAACATATTTACTATTAGTTTTCAATCATGTTAAACCAAACTAATCTTTTCCAGTAACTGTGCGTGGCTGAAGAAATGCTTTTTGAGCAGCTGTTGTCTTGGTGAGCAGACTTAACTGTTCCTAGGAAGGTAAATTCATAGCTTAACAGAATTATGTCTTGTGATAGAATCAGTATAAATTATTAATCATTGTTAAGTAATTAAAATATATGAGGGACTATAGAAAGCGTGCTTATTGCTATGGTGCTCCTGTTGTGAATTACAGCCGTAGGCTGTGTTGTCACACCTGCTTGCTCACCAGTAAGGGCTGGGTCCACGGTAGGTCCTGCTCCAACTTGGCCTGCTCAAGCAGCAGCTTGGTGTAAGTCTCTTGCAGACGTTTCTGGGGAGGCCCCTCAGGGGCTGGGGTTGCCCTGGAGACACCTTCCCGCTGCTTCCTATAGAGCTCCTGTAAGCGCTGATTGCGACGCTCAGCCTCTTGCCTCTGTGCTCTTCGTTCCTCCTGTTGCCTCTTCTTGCGCTCCTCCTGCTGTCGCGCAATATACTGGCGTACCGAGTCGGCATCATAGTGCCTCCTCCTTGGTGGGGCTTCGGTGGTCTCTGGCCTGTGCTTGGTGGGGCTTGTGCTGCGGGAGGTGCGAGAAGTGGCAGCAGGTGCTGACCTTGTCCGTAGCTTCACTCCTGCCCCCGTGGCTACTCTGTTCCCCATTCTGCTGTTGCTTTGCCCATGATCCCCACCATCTAGCTGTAAGTCTTCAAGTATCCCTTGGATGTCTGGTGGGAGAAAGTCATTGAGAGTCCTCTTGGTTTCTTCCCCCAGTCCTGCAGACACAGTCTTAGGCTGTGCTCCTTTAGCCTGTTCCTCAAAAGAAGCCTGGCTCTTGGGCCTCTCCGTGCTGCTCACTCTAGGTCTCCTGCAAGATTCTGGTCGGGGGTCAGACTTCACAGGTGGAGGACCTGGAAACAGAACAACATGTTTAAACAAAGGAGAGGACTTGGAGATGAGCACTGTAAACTCCAATAAATAAATAAATAAATAAATAAATAAATAAATAAATAAATAAATAAATAAATTTTTAAAATTACCAAAGTTTCCCAAAAGCACACACATAAAAAAAATGATTCAGTAACCATATTTAGTGAAATTGGAAGATTTTCCAAGGAAATGTCTACATCAGTAAATATTAATCTCTTTTCTTTATGCAGGGCTTTACTTTTAAAGGCACAAACGTAAATTTTGGCACACAGGTAGTTCACTCTCTACGTGAGGTTTGTGCACAGTCAAGTTCATGAAACTCCCAAAGGGCTACTTAGTATTTTAACATATTAAAATTTGGTCTCCGACAAAGCTTAGAGAAGCAGGGGCAGCGACGGCATGCAGAGAGTATATAATGATGCTGACAAATTTTCTCACTCTCCCCAAGTACACATATGCACTTTATCACACAAGCATGTCTGCCTCACACACACTCTACAAACACACGGATATTTTCACACTCAAACATACAAAAATTGGAAGATGTAGTGATGTATAATTTATTACTGTCTGCACACACCATACACACTCTACACACACACATATAATGACAGGTATGAAAAGTAAAAAAAGTTTGGCGATATATAATTTATCACTACGGCAGGTGCGTGCCTAGATTTCAGTGCCATCCATGTGTTCGACCACAGGAGCACAGTTATTATACAAGAGAAAATGAAAATGAATAAGAAATTATACGACACACACGTGGTGCTGCACACGTTAGTGATGTAGGGGTTATAAAGTTTGATTTTTTATATTTGGCTTGATTATGACTGGTGCACCACTCTGGCCTGTTTGATATCACTAACAACATATATGTATGCAACCACTTTAATGGTAAATTTTGGTGATTATATAACGTGCTATGTACTTTTTACCTTTCCACCTCTACACTTTTTTGACCTGGAAAATGCTGGGTAAGTTCACTAATACTGCAATAAAGTAAACTAGTTAGGTACAACCCTGTTTTAAATCAGACAAGCAATTCCTCAAAATGACACGAAAGAAGCCACAAAGATTGAATATCACTTTCTTTACCTCAGAATCCGTAGGTATCGGCAAGGATTACTATTCAACAGATCTTCCATAGATAAGTGATTGGTGAAGTGAAAAAAAACTCAAATTCTATCATCTCAGACCTGGAACCTGTACCATTCTACCTACATTTAACCTTTGTACATATATCCAATTCCTCTCCTTTTGAAAATAAAGGTACTATTAATATAACATGCCTTTAATTCAAAACAGCATGTGACACCTTTTGAGAATGCCAAAGTGAGCTAGATTGTTCAGACAAAAGCTGTATTTGTGTTTTTTACCCTTCTACTTAGAGACTTGTAAGAAACCAGCGATAAACCTTGTGACACATGAAAACTGAATAGGTCCCACCCCCACATCTTACTCATACTACCTCCACTTAAGTCTGAAGGAGGAAATGAGGACAACTCTGGGCAATGGGATCCTGTCAAACTGTGCAGCCAGTCAGGAACGGTGAGTCAATCCAAATGCCTTACAGTCACCGACTCCAACAGTCTACGCTGCACACATTTGCTCACTATGCCTCACATACTCTGTGTTCTTTGGGCCTACAGAGAGATATATAAATGTAATTTAAAAGTCCAGTATCATATTTAGTCAATATTAGGCACTGAGGTTGTGACAAAAATCCTTACATTAAGCAAGAAGCTATGATTTGTATCAGGGTCCAAGTAATGACAATGATGGTACCAATCATACAGAAAGCCCCAGTAAAACAGTAAAAGTGACTGTAGTGATTCCCCACCACTCCTTCCAGCAGCTTCTGCAGGCTCTACCCTCAGCTCGCAGGGAACCCGGGGAGTTGGTCCCAGAACCATTTTGACCAGCTTCTGACCCTCCCGCCAAGATGAGGTGCTGATCACTGGAGCAGCTGAAACAAAAGATCCAGATGCAGCAACAGGAGAAGAAAGATTTAAGGAGCTCCTATAGCAATGAGTGCATGATGTAGCCTGCAGACACTTCTGCAGGGAAACTCTACAAGAGTCACAAATCTTTCAATTGGATAATTCCCTCTGTTCTTCTTTCAAACTTAAACAGCTGTTTATATAGTCACTTTTTCAAAAATCAAACCACAAATAATGAAATATCACTAAAGTGTGAGGTGCCCACTCAGTAAATACAATTATTAATATTCACATAGTTAGGTACTTTTATATGTTCAAACTTACTTTTATCTACCAAAGTGCAAAGAAAATATTTTATAAATTTTGCTGCAATAGCCAGTGGATTTTCTTCAGTTTTTTTATATCACATTAGTGCATTGTTTTGTAGTAACTTTGTTCAAGATTGAAATTCAGTTTTTAGCTGATTAAACTTGGGCTCTGCATCAAAGAAAAATCATCTGTCTCAATGCAGCAGACAAGCCTGAACAAGAGCTATACTTAATCATAGACATGCAGTGCTATTTTGGACAGGGACAACTAGTGCCAATGATGAATGTGGATGGCATGGGTTAGGTTACAAGGTCAGAGTAAAGCATCCTCATGCTAGCCACTGCAAGAGGGGAGGAAAGTATTAAGGGGCCTCTAGATCTCAGCTCTCAGTTTTCTGCACTGGAGTATCAGTTTTGGGAAGGAACAGCATTCCAGTCAGCATGATCAGAATTCCCATACTACACATGGTGATCATTTTTACATGGGGAAGCCCTTTTCCCACTGACAAAGGGCAAATAAATGCTTGCATAGGTGAAACTTCTCAATTTATTTTACAAAGGCATTTTTTTCTATATGGAATTATATATAGAACAGCAACAGATTTTACATTAATATTAAGAAGGGCATTTTCATAGTAAACCAGTGCAAGGATCTAATACAGTTCTTGGTATAGAATATTCAGCAAATAACCACACCCAAATTTTGCCCTTAGCAAGTCACAGTATTTTCCACAAGAGCAGAAGATTAAAAAATTTGCAAGTGACAAGAAAACTTCACCTGGACTCAAACCATTTACATGATAAAAGGCACAAAACTATAATAAAATACAAATATTACAGAACAGGTCGAACCTGGCTTGGTGTTGGCACTGGGCTGGGGGGCCCATTTGTGCACTTTCCTCACAGGCTTTCGAGACTTCTTGTCCTCACCTCTGCTTACTAGCCTCGGCTTGCTCTGTGCTTCTACCAAGATGGAAGAACACAAGATAACAATCATCAGTTTAAAGGCAGATCAAGAGGTGCTGTAAGAGGATGTCTTCTAGGATTTCCTACACGATTCAATTAAACAGGAATGAGAAAGAAGAGGACAGCCCAATAACTTGCTGAAAGTCAGACCGTGGGCACCAAAGGCTAGCCCCCCTTCATGGAAAAATTATATGAAAATCAGTTCTACTGTGGTTGCACCTCTATGCCTGGAAAATCAGCAACCATATATCCTTACCCAGCATGAGATTGCCAAAAAACAACTGGTGCTGTGTAAACATCTTCCCACACCTGCTACTGTAACCCCATAATGTCCGTTGTCCTTCACCAGTTGCACCACCGGTCATTAACAAGATCAGTGGGCTTGCAGACAGGATGGTCACAAGAGATCATTTTACTTACTACATCTCGCTATTGTATGGCACAGAATATTGAAGTATTTGAAAAATGTTAAGAACATAGTGTACCTTTTAAAAAGAAACTTTGGTAAAGAATATAGTACTGAATTATATCATAATGGTATGTATAGTATACTATGGTGTGGTCAGACACAAAACAAAAAACAGATGTTCGAAGAAATTGGACAGTGGACTAGAGGATTAAAAAGAATTATCACTGTCACAAGTATGACTCGACACAATTTAACTTATGACCGACGTGACTTACAACCTGGTGGTTGGACCCTAATTCGATTGTAAGCTGAGGACAGTCAATTTTAAATAGTTCATCTGGTATGAAATTCACTTATTTATTCTAAGTTGTACACTTCTTCAGATAAAAATGTTTGTTAAATGTATTCAGGAAAATGCATTTTAACTTTCAAACTCAGAGTACCAGTTAGAAACCAAAAAAAAAAAAAAAAAAAAAAAAATCAACTTGCTTCTTATACCTGCACAAAGTCTCTCCCTTGCATCCACCCTGTATGCTTACCTGCCACCTGAGGGGGCAGATCTTGGTAGACATCTGTACTCCGCTTCTGAAAGTCTTCCTCGCACCATACTTTCTCACTGGGCACGAGGACCTTCGTTACAGTGGTGTTGAAACCTAGTACAAGGTAAATCAATACCTAATAAAAAGCAAGATTCACCCTCCAGAAAGGCTTTAAACGGCACAAGACAATCAAAGGAAATGGACAACATGGGACAAAAGAATTGGTCTCTTTATGAACACCATACCTTTATATATAGGGGCTGGAGGTGCAGCTGCCACCTTGCGCACTTTAGCAGTGGGTGCTGCTGCTGTACTCTCCATTTCACTGGCCAGACACCCCGGTTGCTCCACACATCCCAGCATCCTCTCTGCCTCAACTGCCTCCTCTAGATGCTCACGCTGCCGGCGAATCCTCTCCTTCAGTTTTTCCAGCTTATCATCAGCTTGCTTTCGTCTCAAAATCTCCAGGCGCTGGGAGGTGGAACCTGGGCTGGAGGCCTGGGAGGCTTCAGCTGCCACTGGCCCTCCCGGAAATGGCTCATTGATTTTGGCCGTCGGCTGACAGAGAGCATCAAGAGCAGGTCGGTCATTGAGGTAGCGCACCACTATGCTGTCAGGTGCTGAGGACAAAGCACTGTCCATTTCACAAGTCTGCTGGTCGCGAGTGTCCCGCTGGTACACCAATTGGCTGAGCTGCATGTCACGGTGAGGTGAAGGGGGCGCCACTGACATCAGGCTCTGGGCCTCCAACTGAGAGGAAGTCAAAGGTGATGGAGAGGGATCTCTGAAAACAGGGAGGGGGGGAGAATCTTCATGACTATGATAACCAGTGTTGTACTAGAAATTCAGCTAAGGGAAACAGACAAATCAAACAAGTAATAACGTGCCCAGAAAAGAATTTATCCAAACCACATGATAAATCAGAGTAACTGATTCTACCAGGGTTACCAAAAGTCATCTTGGCTGTTGCCAGTTGTAAGATATCACCTAGAACTAACCTAGATATTACCTTAAAGACTCCTGAAAAAAAAGAAAAGAAAAAAAAAATAAATCAAAAGAAATCAGGATAGCACTACTGACTGTAAGAACAAAAAATAAAACACAACAATGCTTTAAATTCTACTCTTAAGTAAAATCTGTAAAGTCAATCTTGACCTCAATGTTTTATAACTTTTTCTATGAATATATTTACCATACTTATGAATCTGCAAACATTCTTTTCCACCAAGATACTGTACAAAACAAAACAGGAAATTGAATTAATTTGTCATAATGAATCTGAATCTGCACCAGCATATTGAAGAACATAATGAAATAAACCCTAACTGATTGCAAAAATAAACGGTCTATATACTTTGTCTCCATATTTTTGCATACTATCAATAAACTACCCACATACCCATTCAGTGAAAACCTTTATAAATCTACACTCTGTACCCAGTAGGACCAAACCGTTTACTTCACAAAAAGAACTGATATTCTAGTCTTAGAAGACATTCACAAAGGGTAAGAAGATGGGTAGACAATGGCTTCTGCTCTGACCTGTAAGAGGCCAGTGGCTCCTTGAACTCCACACAGTTGGTCCGTCGCACATTGGTGTCCAATGTTGTTGTTCTTAGAGGACTGCGGTGAATCCGATTTCTTGACTTAGAAGCCTGGACTGGGAAAAAAGTATCCACAGTATGTCGCCCCTCTGAGGAAGAAAAGAATGGGATGGGATCTATTATTGATATTTCAATGGTTAGCTTTCATATAAAGCAACATTAATTTTACTCATTTATAAAAAGAGTGGTGCCACTGGTGCAAGTAGGGTAAAGTACCATGTTTGAAGGCACTGTACTATATGCCAACCCTAACCCTTACCCATGTTAACTACTAATCTGCTTCTGCAGTAATATAACTTCACCTGAAAAAGTCAAGATTGCTTCCATTGTAATTTAACCCTGCCTGAATGCATTCTTATAGCATTTATTTAAAATTAAATAAAGGTAGAGCAGTTAAATTTATGAAATGATGTTACAAATAGGACAAATAGGACACTAGCTGAGCAGAATCAGCACTGAGCAGTTACACTTGCTCACCTCTGTTGCTGATCTTCCTGCTGGAGCTGTTGGAGGTCTTTTTGAGGCCCATGACCGAGTTCAGCAGCACACCAGTGCCTGGGACTGCCTCTAGGCGATTCTCAATATGGCGTAACTACCAGAAAACAAAACTGCATAAATCACAAAGCACAAACATGCAGTCCTTTCTAAACAACTAAACGTAAAAGGTGTTGCATAGATGTTTGCCCAGAAACCTAAAAAAGGTTAGTGTTCACTACATAAACCGATTTAGTTTCATTAAGATAGCTGGATAATTACTAATGCACATCAATGCAATTGCCTTGTTCAGGAATGCAAAAACATTTGGGATTTGAGAGCGGATGTTGGGGCCTATTCGCTAAACTATAATTTAAATGTCAAATTTCAGTGCTAAATACACAAGGAAAGTATCTACCATCTGCTCCGGTTGCTTAAATTGGCAAAAAAAAAAAAAAAAAAAAAAAAACATCTGTCTACTTACCGCAGCTTTGGTCTGACTCAGACTTTTCACTGCAGACGAAAGCTCTGAAACGGGGAGGAAAAAAAAAAAAAAAAACCAAATTCACTAAAAGTGCATTCACAACAGAAGAAAATTATATAGCTGCATGCTAAAAATCCTTTTTGTGGACAATATGCTTCTATGAGGTACAGCTGCTTGCCAGAGTCCACTACAGGTACAGACATAAAACATGGTCTTAAGTGTGCAATACAGCTTTTTTTTTTAACTTACACTATCACATACTAGTGAAAAATTTTATCGGAGGGGAGATATGTATTTTGTTGTACAGAATTATAAATAAATCTTCATCGGTTCTGAATGACGTGTTCTCAAACCCAGTTTCATATTCCTCATGACGACTCTTGAGGTCGCAGTATACAGAGTGTCCTTGACTTATGATGTAGCCGACGCAACGGACTCACACTTATGACGGTCTATGAATGAATGAATAAATAAGAAAGAAATGGACAAAAATTGTCAGAAAATTAATTTTACTATTTCCAGAGATTCTAGTAAGCAAATGAGCATCTTATTGCTAATTAGAACATGTAGACATGAACATTTCGTAACATACAGCAGCTACGAAATGTCATAGTGTGAGAAGTGACTATTTCTCCAGCATTTAAAACTTTTTATTATTCTCCACTGCTCAAGAAAAAGAAGAATCGGTCAGTTGTGCTTATGTGGGAAGAGGGGCGGTGTTCATGGCGGTCGGAGAACAGATGAGCCACGATGTTTAGTACATTCTGCATAGTGCACAGGGTGCTGTCTGAGGTGATGAAACTGGTTAGTTGTGCTGCTAGATTTGGTAGCAATCTTTTTTGAGCACAATCTTTAAGATGCCTCATTTTGTTCAACATTTGAACTCTTAAAGCCAAATCATCTCCATATCAATTAGTGCGAATTCCTCTGAGGAGCTAAATCACCTCTCCACTGTGCTTCTCTACTGTTGCTTCTATGCACCAGTCCTTCATGTTGCCACTCAGTCACCTGACTGGGTTATTAGAAAATACTTGGTCTGAATAATGTGGTATGTAGAACACAATTCTGTATTGACAGTATCATTTTATATTGATTATAAAGTAATGAATATATTGTTCAATATATCGCCCAGCCTTACCATCTAACTTAGACCCGAAAAAAGTGGCAAAGCCAAAAAAAAAAAAAAAAAAAAAAAAAAAAAAAAAAAAAAAAAAAAAAAAA